>BDMB01000019.1:0-198008 GCA_016859785.1 Macrotyloma uniflorum
AATATTATAATTATAATTGAAACAATAAATGATAGAAATAATCCACGTAATATGTAATAATATATTTGTATATATAATTATTGAGAAACATGAATAATTCATACATTCTACTTTGATATTATAATTATTTATATAATTAAATTAGATGATTCTTACTACATATTTTATCTCAAAACAATAACTCAACTTAACACTCTCTTTATCTAGAAAAATCATATTATATTTAAGAAATTTTAAAAGAAAAAAAAATCTATACAAATTAAAATAAACAAGCAAAATGAAATTAGGAAATCAATAAGTTTTTATAAAGTCTAAATTTCTTACATTTCTCAACGTGGCTCGTGACTTCATATCCCCACCAGATTCAGAGACCTTGCCAGATATGAAGTCTATGGTTCCATAAGATTGAAGATTAGACCGCGAAAAAGAGTGAGATCTGAGAGTGCCATCATCAGAAACAGGGGCGGAGCCAGGAATTTTAGGGGGGGGCCGGACCGGGCTCGACCGGGTTAGATCGGGTCGGACCGGTCCGGACTGGGTTGGGTCGGACCGGGTCGAACCGAGTCGGAGTAATTAAAAAAAAATAATATATATACATTAAAATTAATTATCACGTAAAAAATTATTTTGATATAATTTACAATTTTCTAATATATATAATATGTACATATATGATATAAAAGATTATTTTGATATCTTTTGATTTTTTTTAATTGATGATATTTGTTAAAAAGATATATAATATAAATATAAAAACTGATAAAATATTTTCTTTTATATATAAGATTATATATTTGTTTATTTTAAATTAAAGATATTCTATCTAAATTTAATCTATATATAATTTTGATTTTGAATTTCTTAACTTTTAGTTTCTAATATTCTACAATTTTCTAATATATATAATATAAACATATAATAAAAATATAATATAAAAGATTATTTTGATATCTTTTGATTTTTTTTTAATTGATGATATTTATTAAAAAAATATATAATACAAATATAAAAACTAATAAAATATTTTCTTTTATACATAAGATTATATATTTGATTATTTTAAATTAAAAAATTATATTTAGATTTAATTTATATATAATATTTTTATACCATATTATGAGGGGGAACGGAACAGGGCGGGGCAGGAGAATATATATTTCATAATTTAATTATAATTTTATATAATAATAACAAAAATTCAAAATATTGAGGGTATTATAAAAAAAATCCAAAATATTGGGAGGGCCGGGGCCCGGTGTCCCCCCTAATCGGAAATTAAACCTTCTTGCCAAGCATGGTTGACCATAGTCATATTGGTCGGGAGTTGAAACCTCACAAAGATGATGATGTGACCATTTGTGTATGAATATTGGTGATGTGTACGCTTTGATGCTCCCATTTGATTTATGAACAGCCACGAATGATTGTGAACCTACCATGCCCTTGGAGGTGGGGTTGATGGCCCATGCAACCCAACTTGAATCCTTTGCATTGGCCTTGTTGAATGCAACATCCACCACCCTTGTCAATGGGTGGTAGTTCCAATGGAGTGAGGATTGAAGAACAGGCAAATCCTGGCATGCTGCATAATTCATGTTTTCTGAATTCAAGTAAAATAGATATAAATTTATCTATTTTATCATATCTAATCAGTTAAAATATCTTTTTAAAAAGATTATTATATTTATATCTTAAAATATTTAAAAGATATCTTTATTTTTTGTTTTTGAAAAAAAGGTTTAAAATTCAAGAAGAGCAATTTTTGAAACTCAAAATATTTNTCTATCTAGATTTAATCTATATATAATTTTGATTTTGAATTTCTTAACTTTTAGTTTCTAATATTCTACAATTTTCTAATATATATAATATATACATATAATATAAAAGATTTTTTTGATATCTTTTGATTTTTTTTAACTGATGATATTTATTAAAAAGATATATAATACAAATATAAAAACTGATAAAATATTTTCTTTTATATATATAAGATTATATATTTGATTATTTTAAATTAAAAAGATTATATTTAGATTTAATTAATATATAATATTTTTATACCATATTATGAGGGAGGACGGAACAGGGGGGCCAGGAGAATATATATTTCATAATTTAATTATAATTTTATATAATAATAAAAAAAATTCAAAATATTGGGGGTATTATAAAAAAAATCCAAAATGTTGGGGGGGGTCGGGACCCCCCGTGTCCCCCCTCCCTCCGCCCCTGATTTTATGGAACTTATGTGGTTGCGGATAAGAAATATTTGGTTTGGTTTCATTGGATCGTTTAATATGAGTCTAAAAAATGGGTTTGCATGTATGGAAATGTACTCTATCTAATATCTTATGTTGATTTAGTGTCTAGTTTTATCAAGATAGTCACAATTATACTATAGTTTTCTTCTTTTCTCAATTTTTTTTACTTGAGTTTAGGAACTAGTATCTTAGAATTAGAATATTTTAAACTGTTATTAGATTCTTCCTAAAAATGTTAGTTCATATTACAAAGTTTCTTATTTCTATGAACATCTCCCTTTGTTATCCCCAATTTTTTTCACATAAGTAAATATAATTCATAATTTTTTATATGCCATAAAATTTTTTGCAATTTTCTTTCTATTTTGGACCGTGGGGGTTTAGTTGGCCTATGTTGTAGCTTATAGTTTTTTATTTCATCTCTTATAAGTATAGCATCATAAAACCATATAGCCTTCCTTGAAAGTTTTTTTCATCTCCTAGTATGGTTTTTGATTATTAATAATCACTTTGACTTTTTTGAGTAATATAGATTTGGTGGCAATAGGGGGCTCCTTCTAATGTCTCACGAAAAGGGAAAATTCTCATTAGATTATTTACATTTTTGTGACCTTATGCATACTTATTTTTCTTGTCTAACTTTAACATCTATTTGAAATGTTCTTCCCTTCTCAATTGATTATTCTTTTATGTTTCTTAGGACTATTTTGGTTCATTCTTGTATGGATCTCATTGTTAGTATTGTAGTTTGACTTGATGATGATGAAACTTTATAAAAGTATTAATATTGTTATGGGAAGAGATTACCAACCGCTTAAACCGAGATCATTAGCGGCTAAGCTGAAGTGATTACTACCTAAACCTGTTTACCACTAGTAAATGAAGTTTAATGAAACCATAAAATGACCCACTAAGTAAGATCCATAAATGTTATTATAAATAGAATGTCAGTGTCAGGTATGGTCACTGTTCATTATTGTCTTTATTGGAATTCTAATTGAATCCTATACTGACTTGAACGTTGAAGTGTAATTAACAGGTACACTCCTAGTCAGTAGCCGAGAAGATAAAAGACAAAGAAGAAGAGAAGAGGTAGAAATAAACCGAGGAGTATTTAGCAGAAGAGGCAATTAGAGATAATTGAAGAGTGTTCGGCCCTTGTAAGAACATTTTGGCGCCCACTGTGTGGCACGAACATGGTCTTCACTAGAAACATAACAAGTCAAGAAGAGCATAGGGGAGTTCAGGAGGAAGTGAGAGTCGAGGTCCAAGGAGAAGGGAGAAGTGGGAAGAAAAACGAGGAGCACTCGTCATTGTTGGCAGAACTAAAAAGATAGCTTAGTGAATTCAAGAAGCGAAGTGTAGAAGAAATGGAAGAATTGAGGAAGGAGAACGCTCAGATGAAGAGAAAGCTAGAGGAGAACGAAGGTGCTTCCTCACATCTAGAGCTACCTGTCGAATCACAACCATCATGGTACCAGCCACCTAGACCAACCCAAGAGGAGATGAGCTAGAGAGGGGGGACGAATCGTGGAAGTGCCTCAACCACTTTGATGCCAAGAGGAGGACAGAGACACCCATTTGTAGATGGGATAATGGAAACCCCATTACCATCAGTATGGAAGAACCTAACAACTGACAAGTATAATGGTAGTACAAACCCAGACGAGCACATAGATGTGTACGTAACCTAGGTCAGCTTATATACCACCGATGATGTAGTATTTTGTAGAGTTTTCCCAACATCGCTAAAAGGAGCAGCATTGAGTTGGTTCACCAAGCTACCACCACACTCAATAGACTGTTTTTATACGTAGGTGATGAAGTTTGGAACCCAATTTGCAACCAGCAAACCACACTACCTAACATTAATTGCCTTAGTGAACATAAGGCAAGAGAAAAATGAATCATTGAGGACGTTCATGGAAAGATTTGGGAAGATAGCACTGAAGATTAGAAACCTGAATCTAGAAGTAGCCATGCATCACATGGTAATGGCCCTCAGGCCGGGACCATTTTCAGAATGTTTTTGTAAAAAACCTGCAGCAGATTTGGATGAGCAGAAAAACCGAGCTACAAAATTTATGCAACTCGAGGAGCTACGCGAGTTCAGAACACAAAGTAGCATGGATCAGCATGAGGGCAGAAGTCAAGAGAAGAAGGAAGAAAAGGGGAAGAGAATACATTTTTAACCCAAACCAAGAGAACCGAGAAAACCTCAATTTTCTCACTACACCCCCGTCAACATGGATCCGGGACGAGCATTAGAAGAAGCACTGAACGTGGATCTAATTCAGACACCCAGAAAGATCCCCTCTCCACTCAATGCAGACAAAAACAGGCTTTGCAGGTACCATAGAAACCATGGGCACACCACCAAAAAGTGTGTGGCCCTACAAGACCGGATCGAAGAACTGGTGCAGGCAGGGCACCTGCAAAAACTGGTCAAGAGGAATGATTACAAGGAGAAGCGCCCATGGTCGCAAGGGTAGCCGAGATACTACCCTTGGCTGAGGAGCCCTCAGCCTTGGGAAGGAAGAAGAGGCAAAGCAGAGGAGGACTTAGAGAGAAAGTCTTCGTTAAGACGAGTAATTAATACCATAGCTGGAGGGTTTGTAGTAGGAGGAGCCTCTAACTCGACCAGGAAGAGATATTTGAGAAGCATACAATCTATGAATATGGCAGAAAAGAGAACAATGCCAAAGATGCCACCCATAACGTTCACAGACAAAGATTTCAAAGGCATTGACCCACAGCAGGATGACCCTATGGTTATCACTGTAGAGGCAGCTAACTTCATTGTGCACAAAACTTTGGTAGATCAGGAAAGTTCTGTGGACATCCTATATTGGAAAACTTTTAAAAAGATGGAGTTGTCAGACGAGATGATCAAGTAGTGGGATTTTCTGGGGAATGTGTTAGTACAAGGGAATAACTTCTACACTAAGTTTGGAGAAGGGGAAGCAGGGCATGGAACTACCAGGTACGTTATGTCATCATTGATGCTCATACGTCCTATAACATGCTGCTAGGGCGTCCATCGCTCAACAAGTTAGGGGCAATAGTATTCACCCCACATTTGGAAATGAAGTTCCCATCTAAGAAGGGAACAATAATAACAGTTCATGGGGACTAGAAGGCAGCAAGGGAGTGCTATATGGAAAGTTTGAAGCTGGAGACATCTCGGCCATAGGCAGGAAAGGGAAGGCTCAAGAGAGAGGAGACCAGAAAAATAGAGGAGAGAGGACATGGTGACAATGACAAACCTAGATCCCAGAATAGATGATGATCTAAGAGTAAAGCCTCATGAGCAAACAACTCCTTTGTGCCTCAGTGAATCAAGAAAGGTGGCATATGTAGAAAACAAGAGTGAGTTGCGAGAGAATTTGAAACGATTGAGCTATGTTCTAGATGCCAAAACTCCTACAATTCTATTCTACAATAAGTTTTTTATACATTGCAACTTTTACAATGAGTTTCAGAGCCCTCTCGCACCGTAGGCAGCCCAAAACCTTAGAGAACCTCACTGTACGCATCACTATAGTATAGTTAAGTTAGAGAGCGTGCCAAAAATTAGATTCTTCTTCAAATTGATCGATTCCACTTCCTATGCAAAGATAATTGAATCCTTTTTTGAATGCTTACAAATTTTGTGATTTTTGGACCTCAATTGAGCCTTGTGGACTCAAATCTCTGGGACGGACTCATCACCCACGTCAACTGAAGGCAGCTGGCCCAATTAAATTACTTGGCATAAATTCAATTTTGCTCCAATTTGCATGATTCAAAATCTGGATTAAATCCCATTAAATTTATTTTCTTGTGCCACCAATTTTAGGATTTTAGGAGCTCTACTAAGTCCTAGAGGCTCGCTTCTTTGGAATAGGTTATCTGGTCGTGTTTGCTGTAGTTGACTTAACTTAGAACACGTGTGAAAAATCCATTTTAGCTCTGATTTGAACACTTTAAATTCTTGTGAAAAGTTGCACATGTCTAATTTAATATTCATCAAGAATAATTATTTTTGGAGTTTTGTAGCAAAAGAAATAAATAAAACACTAAGCATAGGTCAAACTGTGAATACAATAAAAATACAGTAATTGTATTGTTTTTATATAGAAATTAACTTAAGGCTTCCAAACATCTCAAAATCCTTTTTGTGGTTAATTAAGCTAAGTTAACATATTAATAACACTTAAATATATTTGTTAGCTATTTTAAATATGCTAAAATTCAGTCACATCACCCTTCTCCACCAACATCTCGGCCTCAACCCTCGTAGCTCGGTCCTTTGCCTCTACCATCTCAACATTGGACGTGAATACTTGCTTTTGAAGTTCTGATACTTGCTCGCTCAACTTGCTGTTAGACTCTAAAGCCTCCTTCAAAGAAAGAGTAGCATCACTTAGCTCAGCATTCAAGTGAGAAACATCTGTAATCAAGCGAGCAATATCCTCAGATTTGTCATTTTTTGCCAACTCCACACCCATCTTTCGGTCCAATATGAGGGCTCTCGTTTGTAGTTCCATGAAGGCCAACAATATTTCCTCCTAAGTTACACTTTCAAAGCAAGCAATGTTTGAGGAAGACAAGTTCACAGAAACTTTGGCATTGACCTTAAGATCCAAACTCATTAATTGCTTAGGAAGAGGGCTTGGATTCAATGCTATATGAGACCTCTTCGATGAAGGGGTAGTCTCCTTATTTTTACGAGTATCCTTTTCTTTTTCTTTTCATTTCATTCTATGATTAGATTCTTGAGGCCAAGAAAACCCCATTTGTCCTCCAACCGGAACCACCCCGGTTGGGGCAGGAAAAGTGATATAACCCATACGTCGCAATGCGAGTTTCAAATAATTCCCTTAAACAAATATGAATGTAGTACAGAGGGAACCTAAGTATCAATCTGTGGAGTAGAGAGTATAAGTGCTAGACAATGATCAAAACATGAAAGGGAATGAATGAATGAATATAATACAATGAAATGTGGTTAAAATGCAATGTAGAATATAATGTTAAAATGAAATAAAATGCAATGCAGAACCTAAATGAATGAATGCAACATTACAGAATATTTTTTTTTTTAGCTTTTAAAATGAAAAAATAGTGAAAACCAAAATCCTGACCGAGGTGAATAGTGCACGTGGTCAAGCTGACTGAGGTGAATAGTGCTCTCGGTCAGAAACAAAATCAGAGAGATTTTTTATGATTTTATGATGCAGAAAGGAAACAACAATATTTTGTAAAGGAAATGATGCAGAAAAATGCACAAAAAGTGTGGGTGACCAAGGTGAATAGTAGCCTCGGTCAGTGGTGCGTGGCTAGCTTTTCCGACCGAGGTGAATAGTATTCTCAGTTAGAACCAAAATGATGCATGATTTTTATGCAAAATGAGTTGGAATGCAATGGAAGATATGTTTTATGAATGTATGCAAAAGATAGACCGAACAAAATTTACAATGGCTCGATGAAAATGCTTAAAAACAAAATCTGACCGAGATGAATAGTGTTCTCAGTCAGAAATGCAATGCATGGTCTGGTGCAAAGATTTGATGCGCAAATGATGATGTAGTGATGCAATGATGTATATGAATGGAACAAAATGTTATTTTTGTATTTTTTGAATGTATATGGGGGTTTTTATGATGCAAGAAACTAAAATGCTAAATCAAAATGCAAGGAAAAGTTAAGAAAAACTAAGAAACCAAGTCCTGACTAGGTGAACAGTAACCTCGGTCAAGATGCAACAGGTCCAAAATTTCAAGTGCAGAATATGAAAATGCTAATCTAGTCAATGCAGAAAGTAAACTAATGACCTAATTGAATTAAAGGCAATTCAAAACAGTAAAGCAAAGCAAGTAAAGCTACCAACCAAGACTAAACTATGAATCAAAACAAGCTTAGAAGTGCTAGAACTACCTCAAAACATAAGGTTGGGCTGATCCCAATTAACCAACCCCTCAAAAGACAGTCAAGTGCCTTATATCTTGAAGTTGGCTCAAAGAAACCTTCCCTCACTTATTTAAATTCACAGAACAGCCAAGGAATTACACTAGAAAGCATGTAAAGTTTGTGAAAATTTAAAGGAAAGCATTAAACATGGAAGCAGTAAAAGCAAGAACCAAAATAGTAGAATCAATGATCATGTGTTGGCCAATCTTGGCTCACAGAGGTTTCTCTTACTCAAGATCTAGAACAGAAGTTCAAGAAATTGCAAAACAATATGCTAAGGTTCGGCCTTCTCTCAAAGAACCTTGCCAAAGTGAAACCAAAAGAGAATTTTATGTCCAAGCATTGCGTTACGACAATCAAAGTTTCCACAAGTTCTGATCCGAATTAAAAGTAATTAAACCATCAAAGCAGTAAAGAACTAACTAAAGATCGACGAGAGTCAACACCAACAAAAGAAATCAATTAAAACCATGGATTACATCACAAGAAAACTACAAA
The DNA here is from genome assembly GCA_016859785.1 of Macrotyloma uniflorum. NCBI lineage: Eukaryota > Viridiplantae > Streptophyta > Magnoliopsida > Fabales > Fabaceae > Macrotyloma > Macrotyloma uniflorum. Next base: position 8,715 of record BDMB01000019.1, read on the forward strand.
GTAGTGCAAAAATACAAAACTGAAAAACCTGAAAACAAGAGAGCGAGTGCGCGCGAATTTGAAACGATTAAGCTATGAAATGGATTCTAAAACTCCTACAATTCTATTCTAAAATAATTTATTTATACAATGGAACAATTACAATGCCACATCAAGAAGTCTTTTGCTTCCTCTTAGCCAACTCAAGAGTAGGGGGAGCTTCAGTTAGACCTCCAACCGAGACATACCGGCTAGGCTTGCCAATGCCTTAACCTTCTCGGCCATGGCAACCATTCTATTCTTCACTTCCTTGAAAGTGTTCTTACCTACCTTCATTTGAGCATCCATATAATCTGAAAAAAGACAAGAAACTCAGCAACGTTAAAATACGAAGTGATGACGATGGTCAACATGGACCCGAGAACTAACGACGATACGAGCATTCATCCTAAGGATGAAATCCTACCGGTCAAAATAGGAGGAGAACAATAAAGAACGTGCTTTAGTACTTTTGCTATAGAAGAGGAGGCTCTAGCCATGGTGACATTATTGAAAATCAACGTAGATTCTTTTGCATAGTCCAAAGCAGATATGTTGGGCATTAGCCAAGATGTGATAACACACCGGCTATCGGTTCATAAAGAAGTCAGGCTGGTTGCCTAGAAGAAGCAAAAGATGGGTGAAGAATGGAGAGCAGCGATATAGGAGGAAGTGGAGAAATTATTACAAGTCGGCTTTATCCGAGAAGCCAAATACATGACTTGGCTAGCCAATGTACTGACTACATCGACCTAAACAAAGCTTGCCCAAAAGAAACTTATCCCCTACTCAACATTGACCGACTAGTGAACGACACAGCGGGACATCAAATTCTAAGTTTTCTAGATGCATACTCCGGATATAATCAAATACTCATGTATCCCGAGGATGCACCTAAAACGGCCTTCATAACTGAAGACGTCAGTTACTATTACCAGGTTATACCTTTTGCTTTAAAAAATGTAGGTGTCACGTATCAATGATTAATGGACAAGATGTTCGCGAAGCAAATGGGCAAGAATATTGAAGTATATGTAGACGACATGGTGGTCAAGTCTGGTTCGTGTGAAGAACACCTTCGCGATCTGGAGGAAATCTTTTCAGTGCTGCGAAGATACATAATGAAGTTGAACCCCAAGAAATTTGTTTTTGGAGTACAAGGTGGTAAGTTTCTAGGTTTCATGCTAACCAACAGGGGCATTGAAGCCAATCCAAATAAATGTCAGGCCATCATCAATATGCGAAGCTCCTCGAACCTGAAAGAAGTACAATGATTAATAGGCCGACTAACCTTGTTGTCCCGGTTCACTCCTATGCTAGCTGAAAAGGTCAGACCTATACTCAAATTGTTGAAAAAAGCATTCGCTTTCCACTAGGACGAGAAATGTGAGGAGAATTTGACTGACATCAAGACTTTCCTAGCATCCCCTCCCATCCTTCAAAAACCAAAATCGAGTATGCCTCTTATACTTTACCTCTTAGTTTCTAATACTACTATTAGCTCGCCATTAGCATAGGAACAAAATAGGGAAATGAAATTCATATATTATGTTAGTCGTATATTGCAAGATACCAAAACATGATACCATCTAATTGAAAAATCCGCCCTCGCACTTTTATTTACAGCACAACGATTGAGGCAATACTTTCAAAGCTTTTCGGTCATAGTTCGCACCGACTATCCAATTGTAAAAATACTTCATAAACTGGAACTATCCGGTAGAATGGTAGCATGGATAGTAGAATTGTCAGAGTTTGATATTTCCTATGAAAAAAAGGGACTTATCAAAGCATAGTGTTTAGCCGATTTTGCCGGGGTGTTGCCGGTGAATGTCGAATAGGCACCAATATGGAAGTTGTTTGTTGACGGATCATCAAGCAAGAGAGGGAGTGGAGACGGTATTGTGCTCAAATGTCCGAGAGGGCTCTTAATAGAACATGCTTTGACGTTACAATTCAAGGCATCAAATAATCAAGATGAATATGAGACCCTGATAGCAGGGTTGACACTAGCAAAGGAGATGGGTATATCAAAGATAGTGTGCTATACAAATTCACAACTTGTAGCAGGACAATTAATAGGTGAATTTCAAACTAAAGAACCTCTCTTACTAAAATACTATCATTATACTATAGGAAAAATAGTAGACTTCCAAGAGGCCCAAATTTTGCATATTCCGAGAACAGGAAATACACATGCCGACATGTTATCCAAGCTCGCTAGAGACAAAGGAACAGGGTATCAGAAGATCGTGATACGACACACGGTACTGCAACCTTCGGTCACCTATGATGAATGAATGCAGACGGACAACAAGCTAACATGGATGACACCATATATGGCTTACATAACTAAAGGTTGTCATCCTACAGATCCTAGAGAAACCGCCCAATTCAGAAAGAGAGCAACCTGTTTCACCATAATAAACAAAGAGCTATTCAAGAGAGACTTCTCTACTCCTCTACTCAAATGCATTGACCAGGAACAAGCCTAGTATGTACTCGATGAGTTACATCGGGGGATATGCGGATCTCATGCAGGTGGAAGGACGATGGTGGCCAAGGTACTAAGAGTAGGCTTCTATTGACCTTCCATTAGGGATGATTGTGCATAATACATTAAAAAGTGTAAGAAATGCCAATTTCATGGAAACCTCATACACTCGGCACCTAAAAAACTTCATCATGTAGTCTCACCCTAGTTGTTCGCGATTTAGGGAGTGGACATTATAGGATCATTTCCACCCTCCAAAAGGCAATGCAAATTTTTATTGGTGACAATTAATTATTTCACCAAATGGATTGAAGTAGAACCCTTGGCTAAAATTATAGCACAGTAGGTTCAGAATTTTTTGTGAAAAAATATTATCTACAGGTTTGGAATACCTCATACCATTATTACGGATAACGGTTGGCAGTTTATTGAGAAGAATCTAGCTACTTTTTACCAGAATCTTGGCATAAAACGTGTTACTAGCTCCGTCAAACACCCTCAAACTAATGGTCAGGCAGAAGCGACAAACAGTGTCATCCTAATCGAACTTAAAAAACGATTAGGAACAGCTAAAGTAAAATGGACTGAGGAGTTACTAGAAGTCTTCTGGGCTTACAGGTGTACCCCACAAACGTGCACATCTAAAACACCGTATACACTCACATATGGTGTCAATGCAATGATCATGGTAGAAGTGGGAGAGACTAGCCCAAGGAGGCTATTACTAGACCTTGCCAACAATGAAGAAGCCATGAGAATAGAGGTCGACATGTTAGATGAGCTTAGAGATAAAGCGGTGATAACACAAGAAGCGTGCCGAACTAGAGCTGTAAGGAGATTTAACACCAAGGTGAAGCCGAGAAATTTCAGGAAAGGCAACCTTGTGCTCAGAATACACAGCCTGGCTTGAAAAGACCCCATTGAAGAAAAATCCGCGTCTAATTAGGAAGGTCCATATAGGATAGTTTGATTTCTCGATAATGGTGCATATTATCTAGAGGATTTGAACGACAAACAACTACCTTGGTCGTGGAATGTTAACATTCTCAAATTTTATTATAGTTAGACAACAATTTTTACACATTACTTTCAAATATTTTGCATTTTGTTTATTTTTCGTAGAACTTCGAATTCTATGGAAAATAATAAGTATTTTGCAATTCTATAAATATATCTATCTTTGACTTATGTGATACATAGAAAGTTCAAACAAGTCTCATCCGAGTAAGATCTCGACCAAATATGATTGAAAAACATCACTTTCGAGTAAGACCTCAGCCAAACATGACTGAAAAACATCACTCTCGAGTAAGATCTCGGCCAAACATGACTGAAAAATGTCACTCCCGAGTAAGATCTCGACCAAACATGATTGAAAAACCTCACTCCCAAGTAAGATCTTGACCAAACATGATTGAAAAAAGTCACTCCCGAGTAAGATCTCGGCTAAACATGACTGAAAAACGTCACACCTGAGTAAGATCTTGGCCAAACATGACTGAAAAGCGTCACTATCGAGTAAGATCTTGGCCAAACATGACTGAAAAACGTCACTCCCAAGTAAGATATCGGCCAAACATGACTGAAAAACGAAACTCCCGAGTAAGATCTCGGCCAAATATGACTTAAAAATGTCATCACTCGCGTACATCTCAACCAAATCTGACTGAAATACGTCAAATCTGAGTACAATCTCAACCTGATTCAATTTAAATTATTTTTACTTGCATACAATTTTTATTTCAATTGCAACTCCTAGGTACTTTGACAATAGTTTCAATGTAACAAAAAGTAAAACGATAACCGAAGATAGAGGGGAAATAAAAAGACAAGTTATATTAAATATATATAGTTTTTGTACATTCACTAAATTTCAGGAGGAGGAACTGCCTTAGACGAATCATCCGAAATCTCATCGAGGGAAGTCTATTTTTCCTGATAGATGTTCGAATTTACATCAAACTGATCCATCGAGAGAGGAGTTCCATTTTTACTAAGGAAGATAGCCTGTCGAACAACCTTCTCAAAGTCGACCTTGTGCTCTTCCACAATAAGCCCTTTCAACTCCAACATCTCTTGTTGGGCAGTCTCTCAGGCTACTATTAGATTGCGCTCCAAGCCTTGACGTCATCCTTACACCTTTTCTCCAACCGGGCATGCTCGGAGAAAAGAGCCTCAAGATCAGCAGCCATCTTGCACCGTAGTCCCTCATATTCTTTGGTGTGAGCATTAAGGATTGTGTTACTCACCAACACCTTCGAGAGGGACCCTTCAGTTTGCATCAGTTGCTCCCAAAGTCGCTTCACCTCAACAACATTGGATGGTCTCCCAACTAGTCTTTGGGCGACTAAAGCTACCCGAGCTTGCAACTCGAATAGGGAGAGCTCTAGATCGACATCGTCCGCCTCTTTAGAGTTTCAACTTCTTCCAGCGACAGTCTAAAGTGTACACGACTAATGACCATCTCGGCAGACAAAAACTCTGCCTTGAAAACAGAGTATGTGCTTGGTTCAACTCGACATTGTCCCAAGGTCTCTTCCGCACAGCCACCTTTTGTTTTTTTTTTTTCTACTGGACCACTAGGGGAGGAACATTTGGCGTAGCCGAGGGCACCACCGATTGGGCATTATTGGCAGCAGCAGCCAAATCATTTTGAAAACGTTTAAATACGTTTTTCGGCATCTTCAAGTTAGATTGTAAAACACCTGCAACAATAGTAAAATTCAGCAAACAGTCAAGGACTTAGCAACTTTTACATAAAAAAGAACCAGACATACCAACCACGTCAACAGGACTGGATGGGTCGACTAGGTCGCAAATAAAAGGCCTGGTCGGCATCCGCCTAGGAAACCTCTCGAGAATGTCTAAAACCTGAACATCATAAGCAGACATCTCGCTCATAGACCAATAGTTATATTTACGTGTCACCCGCGTCCAGTAAAGAGGAAATTTAGGAACTTCATCAAAAAAGAATAAATTCTTCCCAACTTCATGGATAACTACTTTAAAAAATCCAATTTTAAAGTTTTTGTAGCTAGTAATAAAGGGATGAAATAACGCCCTAGAAGATTGACCGACAAGGGAAACCTAGTAGGTCAGGTCCCCTCCTCGGGTATAGTAAAAATGAAGAAACATAGGAGGAGTAGGAATGACACCTATGAATCTACACAAAAATCGAAAAGCCTGCATAAAAGCCCACTATTGGGATGTAGCTAAGTGGGAGCTATGTTTACCACCCGAAGAACACCTATGGTGAACTGGTCAAAAGGTAACTCTACATGCAGGTTTACGAATAAGTAGGCATACATATAGAAGAAGGCTTTCTTAGAGCCTTCGGCACTATGACAAAATTCTTCGAGGACAATAACAGGCACTTTATCTAAAAAATCCTTTAAATCCCTAAACCTACCAAAATTGGAGGAAAATTGTAAAACAGCAGCATTAACTTAGTCATATCCCTCCCAGAGGGGGACATTTAAATGATCACATTCATGATCTTCCCTTCTAACCACTACCGATTCTAATCCCCCTACATCTATAGGATTATGACTAGACTCCTCTCGAGTAGAAAAACTCGCATCCAAAGAGGAACCTTGAGATCCTACACTCTTTGACTCGGGCGGACTAGGAGGACGCCAGGTGCTAGACTCACTACAAGACACTATAAAAACCGAAGAAGATGCCATACCACTAAAACAAACGCAAGAAAATGAAGAAGGTAGCTCGCAAGGAAAGATTATGCAAAGGAAGTAGCAAAAGAGGAAAAAGATGAGAAATGCTCTTTTATAAGCACTTAAGGAAAGTTCTAGAAGCTATGCACAATCAGCAATCAAGGCGCCTCTACAACTTCCCTGCGCGACATGATAGTAACTCCCACCAGCTAAACGCGCCTCCACAACTTCCTACACAAAATTAGCAGCCAAATATAACTCATAATTACCCTCGAGCCCCAACAAATTAAAACGAATAACCTTTCCACTACCACTTGTCAACTCATCAATAACCACCTTATTTGAAATTCAAATTTCAAATTCAAGTAGGACGAAAACTACTTTAGGACCTGAATCCAAACAAACAAACTCGTTTCAGCATTATTGCTTCACGACCTTTGAGGACTTGTGTACCAGATAGGCCTCGACCATTGGGGTGAGATATAATATATACCCTAGCCAGTAGGCCAAAAAGTACCTGGCCAACACATTAAGCTAATAGGCCAAGATATACCCAACCCATCCGAGATTCTTAAGAAAAGATAATTGATATCAGAAAATCCCACAAAATTAGGGATAAAAGATAAATAAGAGATTACAAAATATTCGTAACAACTCTAGAAAGAAAACAGATAATCACATCGGATCCCATAGGTAAAAGCTCATGAAAGATAATTATGTACATGATATTATAAATAGATGTGTCTAGCCAAGGTAACACTCACTCTTAACCTAATCTCAAACACTGTCTACAATATATACTAACTTGAGCGTCAGAGTATAAATGTAGATACCCCCACGCGGTCCTGAAGGCGACTGAAGCAGACTAAGAAGGAAACTGAAGTAAGTTGAGAAAAAAACTAGAACAGATTTAAGAAAAGTCACAAAAGAGTAACAGAGAAGAGAAGGTACTCAACTTTTGTAATTACTGCTAATAAATTCAACGGTAAAACATCAAGTTGACACTCCCTTATTGATAATCTACCTTTTCCTCGTGTTGTTCTTAAGGTAGCTTGATTCTTTATTTTTCTTAGCCATCTTATCCTTTCCAATTTTCACCAATACACCTATAGATACTAGTATAATAATCTCCCATAAGTTTATGATAAGATGGTTGGCCCAATTTGATTTTCCTTATGGTCGTTGTGGTTTATTACTATAATTTAATAAGTATAATTTTTCTTTTTAGTTTTTTCATATTGTTAAGTTGTTCAAGGATCCTTGGTTTCAACTTTTGAGTTTTTCAATTTAAGTTTTTCTACTATTGGATACTTCTCTAGTGGTAGAGGTACAATTTCTAAAATAAATTTAGGCTTGTGACAATTTTTTTTATGTTTTTTGGTTAATCACAATGGTTTACTTATGGTAGATATTTATGATTTTTTACTTATTTTCATGATTTTAATGTTTAGAAATTGTTGTTAGGTCTTTGATCTCTATAAGCTTAAACTTGTTTTTAATTTGATGATTGAAATTCTATCATGAGTATTTTTGTGATGCATAATTTCTATCTCATATTTTCTGTTACCAATGTGTTACTCATTCTCACATCACCCTCCCACACATATATTTTCCTTTCCTTTTTAACTTAATTTTTTATGTTATGGATCTATTAACTTTGGTGATTGGAAAAGTTAAGGAATCTATAATGAGAAAAAAATTATAAAGTAAATGCTTTAAAATTTTAAATTCAAAATTCATATTGTTCCCTATTATTTTATTTTGAGGGAAAACATGTATATAAATTTCATCTTATCTCTCTTTTTTAACGTGCAAAATTTGTATTCTTAAGATTGATATGTTTTTTGTTTATAGTCATATGATTCATTACAAGTTATCACAATTAGTTATATTGATAGATAAGTTTAAATGTTTGGTATAAATAGTCACTATTTAAAAAGTAAATGAGAATGGTTTTGTATTATTTTTTCATAAATATCTACTTCTTTTATTATTTTTTATACTATTTTATGATTTTACTTTTCCTATATACTATATATATTTTATATTTCTCATCAATCAGATAAAATTTAATTTAATTCTATTTTTCAATTCTAGTTTTTTATTTTTTAAACTACCTATTTATTTTACTTTTACTTTTCTTATCAAACACAATATTACCAAATTTTTTATATCATTCATATTTAATCCATATAACATAACTATATAATAAATTCAACAATAAAACACAATTTTTTTTTTAATGCATTTCACTCTCTTTTTCTTCTCATAATTTTTTTAATGAGATTTTTTGTTTTATTTCGTGATTGTCCCTTTTTAATAACATGTTTTAATCTTTCTAAATTATTGTTAGCATTATGGGTTTTAGTTTGATGAACACACTTATAAGCAAATCCACTATTTGCATTATCATTTGCTTCACTGTTACCTAAACCTATTAATAATTTTTTCTTCATATCTTACTTAACTTGGTCAATTGCTTCCAACAACATAGTCATTTCTTGTGGTGACTTTACAGCTTGTTCTGTCACCTCATAAAATATACGACATAACCCATCAAATCTCTACATAGTTGGTTTAATCCATTTAGGATCGTAATTGCTCTTTATTTATGTATACCTTCTTTTAATGTTTTTAGACCACCTTTCCAAAATATATTTTGATAGAATATCTCTCATCCTTTCTTGGGAAAGTACTAGTAATGAATGACGACAAACTATTCCCCTAACTTTGAACAGTAGACACGAACAATTCATTTCCGCGTCACTATGATCAAAATTGACATGAAAAATAGATTCCTTGCAATGATTGTTCATAATGCTTTCTTCTAAAATCTCATACAAATATTTAACATCAACAGAAGGCATGCTTACAACATAACAATTTTATCTTCTCGTGAAACTCCACTTGAATCTCAGAAAATTTGGCATGCATGTACATACTTTGGAATTATTTTTCAATCATGGATTGAGAACCACATGGAATATTCGTGTTCAATGAATGAAAATTTGCTTCATATTCCTTTTCTTCATTATCTCGTAAGGCATTATTGTATTGTCGAACAAATCTTTTAATGTAGTTTTTTAATTAATACATCCATCAAAGAAAGAGTTCATTCTTTCACTATGTTGTGTAGTCGAAATACCTACCCAAAACTTAGACTTTGAAAAACACTGCACCCACTGTTCTTGCTCATTGAATAAAGAACACAATCAAACATTATTAGTCAAACCGTATTTTTGAACAAAATATGTTCATTTACCAACAAATTCGGAAATAGGCTATGACTCATAAACAAAGTCTTCAATGCATGTTTTATGTATTCTTTGTATCCTTTCAACTTTTTTGGAAATTTTATCACTATATGCCACAAACATTACCTGTGCCAACACGAAGGAAAGACAATTTCAATGGCTTTTTTCATGGCTTGACATTGATAAAAAATAATTCCATTAGGCAACTTGGGAGATATGCATCGGAGTCAAATGACCAAACCACATCCAAGTAAAATTGATTATCTATGATGATTTACTCCAACAAAAGGGGCAAAAAGCATGTTATACTTGTTTGTCAAATATGTTGTGTCAAAACAAACTATGTCAAAAAACATTTTTCACACAAAAATCATCTGTTATGTCAATGTCATAATAGTAAATTACCTATTTAAAGTCCCCATTCATGAAAAATATGACAATTATGTTTTGCTATCACCTTCCTTTTCTAATATTTTTCTTTCCAGAGCCACATAATTTTGTATATCATGTTCAACAAATGGAAGGTTATCATAATTACTGGGTTCTTCAACAAATGAACGAAAACTCTTATTTACTCTTACTCCTCCTCATCATAATTAATGTGAAGCTTTCTTTTCACATAAAGACCTCAACTTTCTGTTGCACCTAAATAAATGTGACTTTCCTAGACTAAGAGAATGATAATGGTTATCACTAAAACTTATAATATACCACAAACTCTCTATAACCAACAATCATTTTTGCAAAACACTGATTTTTTTTTTATGGATTGTATTTCAATAAATTTTCTTCACATGGTAACAAACTCTCCCTTGCACAACATAGAATTAATTATTTTTTTTCTTATCTGCTCCTCTTTTTGAATTTCTAATTTTGATCCCAAATCCTTTTTTTATACCATATTGTCTATAGAAAGACTTGACTGCTTCTTCACTTGCAAAAGAGATACCAACAGTAGGAAAACTTTTATCTATGCCAGTTACCAAATTTTCATCATTTGTTATCGTTAACAATTCATCACATTGGTCTCTTACACAATCATCCATACTTCCATTTATAATGTCTTCAACTTCAACAACAATATTACCATCTTCCATCACCACTTCAAGGTTGTAATAAACCAAAACAATAAACCTACATTTTTGTTAAAAAAATTATTAACATAGTACCAAAATACTAAATATGTAACTTAAATTGAACAAACTGCAAAATTATATTACAAATAACATCAATGTAACCAATAAACCTCTTTAGTTTCAAGTTTTCCTAACTTCAATGTTATTCTTAAAAAAAAAATCAACAAATCTTGAAAACCCTAACCACAAATCTTGAAAATAGACCAAATACTAGCTTAGAATGAAAAAACTTCACTTTCTAACTACCACAAACCCATCCAACGACTGAACTGACAAGTCAATGAGAATGAAGAGAAGCATGTGAAACGACACTACGAATTCAACAAACAAAGGGTCACATTACAAATAAGGGTTCAAATCAGTTTCTCCCACTAGATGTCTAGACTTTGAGGAAAGGTTGCACTTCGCTACCCTACTATTCTATTCATTCACCTTAACTTCAATAAATAAGGGTTCAAATCAGTTTCTCCCACTAGATGTCTAGACTCTGAAGAAAGGTTGCACTTCGCTACCCTACTATTCTATTCATTCACCTTAACTTCAATAAATAACCCTATTCAAACCAGTTCCAGCTACCTTCCAAAATATAAGCTTAAATATGTTTTTATGTATCGAATATATTTGGGCGGGAAATAAATGGCTCAACGCTATGCCTGCTTGCTCTAAGTGAGGGTCATTGAGTGCCTCATAGGAGTGCCCAGTGGACGTAGATTTCAGGGGGTGCAAATGCACCCGCTCACATTTAATAAACCATATTTTTTTTTATTTATTTAACTAACCCTTTCCCAAAGATTTGAAACAGGCTGTTCATTGTCTCTACTAAAATATTTAAATTGCCCTCACTAATTTAGGGTCCTAGATTCGCCACTGGGAGTGCCTAGTGAAAAAGAACCAGAGAGGAGTACATTGTGTGAAGCAGTCTGCTCAACTCTGCTTGCCTGGATTGAGCGAGGACCGTAGAGCACCTCATTGGAGTGTTTGGCGAAAAAGAATCCAAGAGGGGTACATTGTGTGAAGTCCGCTCAAGTTTGCTTGCCTACATTGAGCGAGGATTGTTGAGTATCTCATGGGAGCACCTGGCGAAAAAGAATGTACATTGTGTGAAGCAATCTGCTCAGTTCTACTTGCCTACGTTCAGCGAGGGCTGCTAAGCGTCTCATAGGACCACTTGACGAAAAAGAACTGAGAGGGGGTCCATTATGTAAAGCTCAGTTTTGCCTAGCGTCGAGTATATGTCACATTCGTTATAAATGTACGTTAAACATTTTTTAATTTGATAATACCTAAACCAATCCTTTAGTTTTAACTAATGTTTCTCTTAAGATTTAACTCATGTAGATTGAAAAAATTGTAGTTAAAAAGGGAGACTCCATTAATAATGATTAATCAGATTTATCGACGAAGATTAGTCATCTAATCATAAATATATGTGTTAATGAGATTATTACCCAAACACTATTACATTATTATCTCTAAATGTAAACGAATAAAAAATTAGTAAAAGTACTAGTCAAGAGTTTGTGAAATTGAAAATGGACGTGAAAAGTAAAAAAGTTAAGGAGTCAAAAGGGACGGCGGTCTTCATTGATCTTTCCAATTCTAAGACACAAAACATACGACACTCACATTGATAAAGTGGAAAGAAAAAGAAATGTAAAAAATAAAATTATTTGGATTAAAAAAATAGAAATAAATAAAAAATAATATTATTTTATTTATTATAAATATTTTATTATTATTATTATTATTATTATTATTTTAATAAAAAATAAAAAAAATATTATTTTAAAAATATTAATAATAATTTTATTTCTTATTATAATTATTATTTTTATTTATTTATTTATTATTATTATTATTATTAGATAAAGAAAAAGTAACATGCTTTTCAGCAATAGACACCTCTTTTATACTAATGTGATGTATCATCTTACGGATTAATGCACCAAAGTTGAGTGTTTTGATTACCAACTACCTTTTTTCTTGGCCTACAAGAGTAATTCAACCAATAAAGTTTTAAAATAGCAGCCATGTGCAGCGAAATAGGAAACGTATCCAGAACTGATCAAGTCCTCCACAAATTGTTTATTCTAATCTTCGATGACCGTTTATGAGAATGATGACCCGTTATATATTCCAATCATGTCGAATCAAAACTCATTTTGAATTATAATAGCTTATAATATTACTATGGATAAAAAAATTTATATAGAATACATTTTTTTTAGAAAAAATATTTAATAATAAATTACTCTACTTAATTTTATAAAGAGTGATTATATGGGATCTCTAGCCAATTTCAAAACTAATATAATTTTAACATGAATTTTACAAACACTTATTTTTGTTTACTTTAAGATAATAGGCTTGATTTGATTTATTTCCACTCATCTCAAATTTGATTCATAAAAAATAGGGTAATATGGAATGAGTTTATTTACATAAGATTTACATAATAAATTTCTTTATATGCTAAACATAATTAAGAGCTTGGAGATTATATAAACCAGTCTTAATATATCTTAAAAAATAAAATAAAATAAAAGTGTAATAATCATAATTATTTTTCGAAGAGTAATTATAATGATAATATTTTTATGATAATAATAATAATAATTACTATTATAATACATATTCAATCATAAATGATATTCAATCATAAATGAAAAGTTAAATAAATTCTAACAGAAGATAAAATAAATTATTATTATTTAAAAATAATTTTTTTCTTTATATATACTCTCCTAATATCATATTTTTAGAATTATTTAACATATATCTTTAATTTTGTTTTTAATATATTTTAACACATAATGACTTAAATGAAATATATTATATTTTTTCTCTCAATTACTTATATTTTTTTAACAATTATATTTTACTTTTTTTTTTTCATTTATAACCACCCAAATTATAAGAAAACATTTTTAAGTGACTGGAAGAATTAGTCTATATGTTCTATATAAAAATATAAAGTAGTTTATTTAAATTGTAATGTATTTAAATTGGTTAAAGGAACAACCGACGTTATATCTTAAACTTTCAACGTCGGTCATTTAAATAATCGACGTTGAAAGTTTAGGATATAAATCATTTAGAACAATCTAAATAGAACGCAAAAAACCATTATCACAATACATCACGAAATCCAAATCACCGACAAATTCCAAATTAACGTAAAAACACAATGTACAGATCTGGAACAGTCTAAAAAGAAACAAGAACAAAAGAAAGGTTACCTTACGAAGAGGACTATCTTTGGGGAGAAAGACTCCAATCGTTTTCCCGTACACTTCGCAAGTGGAGAAATGGATAAGGCGCTTGTTATTCTCCGAACAATATTTCACCTACAAAGAACGAAACGACGTCAAATCGAAATCAAATCTTTAAGATTCGAAATTCGAATCGAAACATAATCGGAAGAAGAAGAGTACTACGGGGAGCGCGTCGATGAAATTGCTGTAAATGGTGTCGAGCGGGCGCGTGTTGTAATCATTTAGAACAGATTGACAACTTGGTACCTTCCTTTTTCTAACTAATCTTAGAACATTATGATAATGTGGTTTACACATAACAGGAACTGAAAAACTACCAAAGGAAAAAAATTTATTGAGCAGTCACTGCAAAGGAAAAAAAATCGCGAGAGAGGGAGATAGGGGCTAAACCCTTACCAGTAGGCGGCGAACCACGAATATCCTCGATGGCAACAAGCAGAGAAGACCCAAACAACCACTGGCGGCGGTGGTGGCGATGGTGGCAGTAGAAGAGGGACTCGCGAGAAAGGGAGAAACGATGAAAAGCGCGCAACAAAATAAAAGAGATCGCGCTGCTGGGAGTTTTGAAATAATAATCATCAACGTCGGTTACTAAATAAAACGACGTTAAATCAATATACAACATCGGTTATAATACCAAACGACGTTGATACTCAGACTATCAACGTTGTTTAAATAAATAACCGACGTTGTAATATTTTTTACGACAGTTATATTTGTAACCGACGTGGAAATGTAGTTATATTTACAATTTTGCCACCGCGTGTAAAATAACGTCAGTTATATTTACAACCGACGTTGTTGTATGACGTTGAATTCCGTTTTTCTAGTAGTGAGATGTAATTTATTAGTTTAGGTTTAATATTTAAAAGTAATTGACTTTAGAAAAATATAACTAATACTATTCAAAAAAATTTAAAACAAAAAAATAAATCCTTCAAAAATTAAAATCATATTTCTATGTTGTTAACTATCTCAACAACATGGTTTGAATAATAAAAGTAAATTGAGTGTGTATATATATCATTATCAGAAACTGTCTTGGTCAATCTTTCTTTCTTCTGAATCCAAAAGGTCATCAAATTGCGACGAAGATTTGTGGTAGGAAGTTCCGTCGTAACTCTCATATTCATGTTCGGTATATATAACCCGGGGGAGTCCAAAAAAGTTTCGTTGTAATAACAGAACAACTAACAACTACATCACGCTTCAAATTTTTCTTTCTCTACCAACAAATTAAACTCTCTCTCTCTCTCACAGAGTCATTGAATTGATCTCTAGCGAGCTACCACTGTTCAACCCCTTGATGGCTCCCTCAGATTCTGACACTTTGGGGCGCCATTCTCTGATTCCGAGCTTCCTCTATTCCTCTCCCTCGCCGCCGCAGAAGAAGATGACGGAGACTTTAAGCTTCGCGGTTCGTTCTCCGAGTGAGAAACGTAGCATAGAGATGTTTTCACCGGCGTTCTACGCTGCTTGCACCGTCGGAGGAAGCCTCAGCTGTGGCCTCACGCACACCGCCATCACGCCTCTTGACGTTGTCAAATGCAACATACAGGTCTCATCTAGCTCTCTTCATATGGACCCTTTTGCCTATGATGACCCTTTTGCCTCCCACCCATTCTGCAAAAATATAATCAAATATTATTCTATATTATTATGTTTTATTCATCATTCTTGTAGATATACATAGATATAATTAGATTACATTATTTTTATCTAATCACCAATTTTTCTTGAAATAAAATAATATCTGTCAATCCAATATATTTTATTACATGATTTTTATCCAATCACAATTTTTTTTTTAAAATAAAATAATATCTGTCAACCAATACATTTCATTGCATTTTTGCATTTTAATTTTCGTAGAATTGACCTAGTAGCTCTGTTTTTTTGTATTTTATACTTTTATTATTGTTTTTTGAAACTTATTTTATTTTATTTTAATAAGAATTTATTACTTGTGTCTTGAAATCAAGATTTATGGGATATAATTCTGAATGATATATTGGATAGTCAACAAAGGACCAGATATTCTAATTCGCGGATCAATGATCGTCTCAATATGAGAGGCTATAAAAATAAAAACAAAACAACAAAATATTATACCTATGGGTTGGTTTGTAATAGGATAACAACGTAAAATTGCTTGCTCTCATGACATAATTTATTTTTTCAAAATGTAAATGTACGTAAGAATTTATTATTGAATGTTATTATGTTTTACATTCTGATTAAATCCTCCCAATGGAGGCCCGGAACCACGTCAATGAGACAGCCTTCCAATGTTATTATGTCTTTTACTTTTAATTATGAAAATGTAATGTTGTTGTGATTGTATTTTTTATGGAATAAAAAAAAATAAAGTTATATTTTTTGTAATTAGAAAGAAAAATTATATTTATTGGGATCAAATATTTCGAAATGATCTTCTCATAAGTCTTTTATCTTTTCTGAAATATTTCAAAATCTTATTGGTTCACGATGAAAGATGTATACGTGAGTGCACTTTGATGTTCATATAGATATTTTGATGTTCTTCTCTCAAGCAAACAAGAGTTGTTTTCTCCCTATGTTGTACTCTTATGTCACCTTTAGCTATTGGATCGAGGTTTGTCATTACCACCATGTCATCCTCTTTCAACCTCTTATCATTTCGGTAATTGTTACGCATGACTTTCAAGCTTTCCATATAAGACTTCCTCGTGATCTTCTGGTCTTCATATATTGTCACTATAGTTTCATTTGTTGTTGGAAACTTCATTACCAAATGTGGAGAGGATAGAATGGCGCCAATTTTGTTAAGTGACGATCGACCTAATAGAATGTTGTATGATGCATTTGCGTCAATGATCAGGTATCTTACCTTGTTACTCAATAGTGTGCATCTCCTTCTTTGAACTTTGTATATAGATCGATATATTCTTTGGTGTTGAGCCTTTCTCCTGAGAACCCTACAACTTGATCATTGTAAGGTTGTATGACTTCCTCTGATAACTTCATTCTCTAGAAAGTATTCCTTGATCTACTAGTGCTTTTCTTATGTCAATTTTTGCTACTTCCACTATAATGACCATTAGATCGTCTTGGTGATAGATGACATTCTCAATAACTTGTGACTAATGGCTACGTTAACAAACTATATAATCCTTAAATGTCTCTTTCTGACCGAGTTTGAAACTCCTCCTACAAACCCACCAACTATGGTTGTTGGATGACACCTTAGATGGGTGGATGCCTTCCATCATCCCTTCTTACCTGTTGTTCCTCTATACAGGTGTCCCTTTTTCGTTTATAGTTTTGATGGTCTCGGTGTCTATCATAACTTTCCTCATTTCGGCCCCATTGACGCCTGTCTTGTTTATCTTTCATAGTCGCACACTCCTCAATCGAATGTCGATAATTCCGATGATATCGGTAATGTCTGCTCTGATCCACATTTGGTAGGGATGGAATGTTTCTTAACGCCTGGATTAGATCATTATTTAAAGTTTCTTTGAGAACTTGTCCTCGGTCTATAATCAGTGAGGTGAGAATTGAGGTGTTCTCGGTTCTTTTAATCTAGGTTAAAATTGAATCTTCTTACCCTCTCCTTTTCTAGGTCTTTTTTGTCACTTTCCCTCCTTCTGGATTGTTTTTTACGTGCTTTTGTGTGTTGGTCTCGTAGTTCCTCGAGTTACATGAACTTGACAACTCTATTCCTCAACTCATCTAGGTCGGTTGTAGGGTTCATGCACAAACTATCCGAGAAGGGTCTCGATCGCAAAACCGTCACCATGTGATGCAAAACTACCTCCAGGTAGATTAGGGATTTTTAGAGCAACCTCCCCAAATCTCTCCTCAACAACTTTCCTTTCTCCTAATTTATGTTGACTAAAGTAATTGAGGTTAAATGATGGGTCGACTTGTTACAAACTACGTTTTGAACTTGACATCTAGGGTGTCAAAACAATCTATAAAAAATGGAGGAGCTTTGTGAAACAACGAAGTGTCATCCTTTTAGTGAAGGCAGGAAGACTTAGCACAATATTGCATTATTTGTGATGTACAAACTTACTTGTGTTAAACAAACATCAATGTGCTCGTTTGGATTAGTTGTACCATCGTACTGGTCAAGCAATACATTCTTCCATAATGCAGATAGTGGTGTTTCTATTATTTTGTCTACAAAAGGATGTCTTTGTCCACTTCTTGGTACTTGGGATGTTAAGACATTGGCGCTATATGATCCGTCTTTATGGCTCCCTCCTTTCAGAATCTTTGCAGGTGTTGGGTTCTGAGATGGCCGTGATGCCACTGGTACTTCATTGTGTGAAGATTCACCCTCCTTCTCCTCCAATTTTCTTTTCATTCGTGCATTTTTCTTCCTTAACTCATCCATCTCCTTGGCACTTCATTTCCTCAACTCATTCATCTCCTCGCTACTGCGCTTCTTGAACTCGTTGCATTCTTTCTTCAATTCATCTAGCAAACACATCTCTTCATTCGGGGAGTTCTCTTTAGTAAGTATTCTCGACTCTTCATGACTCGTCATATTTCTTGTGAAGACCATCAATCTAAACATAAATCGGTCCCACAATGGGCACAAAAAATATACTTATTAGGATTGGGTACCTTGATGTGGTCTTCCCATAGGTTTTTTTACATCTCCTAAAGTACTCCAAAATCTTGATGGTTAACGATGGGATATACTTGTGATTGCATTCCGATTCTCAAGTTAATAATACAATTTAGATAGTGTAATTAGAATAATCATAAATAAAATATATCTAGTCGATATCACTTATTTATAGTGTTATTTACTGGGTCTTATCTAATGGAACAAATTTAATAGACTTTACTCAAACGGGCAAAAAATAATGGGTTTTATCCAATGAACTTGATGTGATGGATCAAGTTAATATTCAAAATGTTTGGATTCCTATCTTTTACTTATTTATCTATATTTAACCTCGAATAAAAAAACAAAAAATATGTAATTTGGAAAAGTATTCTTTTTTTCATTTTTAACTTAAATATTTTCATTTTATTTCGTATTTCAGAAAAATTGTGTAGAAACAATGAAATAAGTTAAAAACTGTTTTTCCTGTTTCGTATACAGACTTTTGACACCAAGAAATGGGGTGACAAGCCTGTTAACATTAAGTTAGTTACGATTTTCAGATTGACCCAGTAAAGTACAAGAACACGAGGACAGGATTTGGAGTGATGTTTAAGGAGCAAGGAGTGAGGGGGTTTTTCCGCGGGTGGGCACCTACCCTTGTAGGTTACAGCGCACAGGGTGCCTTCAAATATGGATTCTATGAATTCTTCAAGAAGTGCTATTCCGACATAGTTGGTCCGGAGTATGCAATTAAGTACAAGACATTGATTTACCTAGCTGGTGCAGCATCTTCTGAGTTGATTGCAGATGTTGCTCTTTGCCCATTTGAAGCTGTGAAGGTCAGAGTTCAAACTCAGCCTGCCTTTGCTAGAGGCCTAGTTGATGGAACTCGAAAGATTGTCAGAACTGAAGGAGCCTCAAGGTATATGCTTATCATCTTATAAATCTTCTTAACTTAAATCTTTCCCTTCTTTTCCTAAGAGTTATGGATTCTTTGCAATTACTTTTTTAGAAAAATGTACCAATATGCTAGTTAACTTAAAAATTTATATTTAACTCTATAACTAATGACACAACTAACCTCTAAATTATTCATTATTTTAAAAGATGTTTAATTTTATTTCTGATGTAAGTTCTATATTTTTGTTCTATTTAGGTTCTATATTTATGTTATATTACTTTACTAGCTTCTGTATTTGTGTTATATATTTTTTTATTAAGTTCAAATGAGTTTCACTATCATCAATATAATAACCCCTGTTATCTTCACATTATTATTAAATTTGTAATATATTTTAATTATTACTATATTTATAAACCTGCCTCCTAAAATATTATTATTGCATAATTTAATTATAAAAAATATTATAAAAATAATAAAACCAAAATTATATTAATTATAAATCTTAAATCCTAAACCTATATAAATTTAATATTACAATATATCACATAAATATAAATTTCTTTATATATATATATATATATATTAAATTTTGCACTCTTTTAAAATATATTCAACTATTACATTTATTTTTAAAATTTTACTAAAATTTAATTTTACAATTTTAATAATTATAATATATTTTTCTATTTAATTTATTTAATTTTTTTAATATATTAAATTTTTAATTACATATTTTTTTACAATTAAATTTTTAATATATAAATATTTAGTTTTATATAATTTAGAAAAAAAATTTAAAACTAAAATTATGTTATTATAGTATGATTTCATTTTTCTAAAAAAATAAAATAAAATTATACAATCACAATACAATTTCTTTATTGATTGGTACTTCATAAAAAATTGTGTTATAATAATACGACTTCATAATAAACTCATACCACATAATGCGATCGATTTATCCACTTTGTTAAATTTTAAAAAATCAATCCATTTTGACAAAATCTAAATATTTTGGCACCATATTTTTGCATTTGCCTACTTTTCCATCCATTTGCCTACTCATATCTGGCCACACATTTGAGATTTGATTAACGAATGAAACATCCAATGGTTACAATGAGCTAACTAGATGAATGTGTGGAAAAGTCAACCACACTGACTCCAGTATTATGACAGTTTACATTTTACTTATAATAGATACTATTAATAGGAGAAACATTTAATAAAAATGTCATATCATTTCAGGTTGTTCAAGGGAATTATGCCTCTATGGGGAAGACAGGTTCCATGTAAGTTCCCCTTTTTCTTCATGAATTTTATTTTGTTTTCCTGTTGTCTGTTATATATGTTGAATTTTGAGTCCCAATTTGACAATTTATGTTAATATATAGATTTTTTTGGGGGATACTGGTTGGTATTTTTCATTTAAAATTTGGTAGGACTTTTATTGTCAATGTGGTATATAGGTAGTAAAAAAATGGGGCAACAAGTGATATTTACGTAGTTCAGTTAAGGACAAAATGGAAAGCTTTTCAAGAGACTGACTTATTTCTTTTTCCTTTTGGAGGTTTTTTTCCAACTTGTCATTGTATAAATTCGTATCAGAAATTACTTTTTGTGTTTTCTTATTTATAAACTTTTTTTTAATGTCTTTGTTTAGATTAAAAAAAAATTATAATTTTAAAAAAATTCAAATACATTAAATTTGTTATAATTTTAAAATTATATTTTTTTAATAAGAAAATTTAAATAGATAGAATTTTAATTTTTTTTTATTTAGATTAAGTATTTTGTTTATTATTAAATATAACTTGTTTAAATAAGTGTTCATATATGATTGTAAAAACGAGTTAGTCTGACCCAAATCATTTTAATTTAGGTCAATTAAGTTAGATTTGATTTTGACCATACTTGATCCAAATCGTCTTAGTCTAATTTAACAAATTTAAGTTCAAGTTGAACAAATTTAACCTAATTAAGTCCAATCAAACACGTCTCAATTTGGTTTGAAAAAAAAAATTCTAAACTTACTTTATTTGACACAACCTAACTTAACCCAATCCATACTTAAAAAGGTTCAAGTCTGAATCTAATTTAGGTTTGGATTGAAGTATGCTAGTTTAGATTTGGATCACATCGAGTTAAGGTGTAAATTTGAATGAAGGCGGGTTGAGGTTTGGATTTAGGTTCAAATCTAAATCTGGTTTAATTTGAGATTGGATTTGTAATTGAGTTGAATCTGAGTCAGGTATAAATTTTGATCTAAGTTAAAACAAGCTGAATAAATAATGTTCCAAATTACAATAAACCAAAAAGAGAATATAAACAGAAGACACAGAAATTTTCCAAATTACAATAAACCAAAAAGAGAATATAAACAGAAGACACAGAAATTTGAGAAAGAAAAAAATGTATAAAATTTTAAATTCTTACTTTTCTTATATGAAATTTAATTTTTTTTTTCATTTTAAATGATGATATTACTGTTATAAATTTCTCTAAAAAACATTATCTAAAAAATATATTTTTCCATAAAATATTTTAAATTCTTTATAAAAATTATTCTATATATATTTTTCATCGAATTACTTCTGATTTATTGATGATTCTGGATGCATTGTTACCTTAACCATTACTTATAGAGTAAATAATTTTCTTATTGTAGATACAATGATGAAGTTTGCTTCGTATGAGAATATAGTTGAGATGATCTATAAGCATGTCATGCCCAAACCAAAATATGAATGCAGCAAGTCCCAGCAACTAGGTGTGAGCATTGTTGGTGGATACATGGCTGGTATATTGTGCGCCATTGTCTCTCATCCAGCTGACAACCTTGTCTCTTTCCTTAACAATTCCAAAGGGGCAACCGTTGCTGATGTAAGTGCCAGATTTTATATACTTTTGATGTCTTTCTTTCTTTGGTATATGCTCTGCATAACTGTATTTGTGATAAATATGTAGTTAGGGATTTAGGAGGGAGTAATAACGGAAGATTTTTCACCAATAGAGTAAATAATGTTTATATAAAGAATGCGATTCCATTTTTATCAAAAAGCTTAAAATTGACGTTCCTTCTCAGTTTACATGTTATTCAACTTTTTATTATTTTTACTTAATATAAGATTTCAAATTTTCTTAAATTTTAATACGTATCTAATGGGAAAAATGTAAAATAAGAAAGAAGAGAAAAAAAATTATACATGAAAGGTGTCATAGGTTTAATGGAAAGAGCACATGATCCCGGAGTACTGAATTTTATCAAATGCAGGTTGTAAAGAAGCTTGGATTATGGGGGATGTTTACACGTGGTCTACCTCTTCGTATTCTTATGGTTGGAACTCTCACAGGAGCACAATGGGGAATATATGATTCATTCAAAGTTTTTGTGGGGCTGTAAGTTTGAACTATTTCTTAGCTGGTTATGATAAATAGGTTTAGTTTGGTTTATATCATGCCACTGATTTGTATAAGCTAATGAAATTCTATTCTTCTTATCAGGCCAACCACCGGTGGTGTTGCTCCTGCTCTGCCTGCTGCTGCTGCTTAGCTTGCAAAGGTGTCAAATAGAAAACACTTATACAGTTTTGTTTCAGAGACTTAGAAAACCAACAAACCTAGGGACCATAAATGAAAATCAGATAAATTTGTTGTAATATCACTTATAAACTGGTCTCACAGTACAATAAGGATGGAGGTTGAAATAGAATTTGTAAATCTAGTAATAATAATGATAGCCATTATATTTCAGTTATAATAGTTGTCATGATTCTATTTTTTACTACTGAACATGAGCAAGAAACAATAGCTTATTTATTTGATTTTCAAAAAATAAGAGAGCTACAAGTAAGATACAATTTCTAGTAATGGAATTCATTCTAACCTTCACCTTCACCTAATGTTGGATTTATATCTTTTTTTTGTAGTGTCTGAGTTAACTTATTTTTTATGCATTCGACTCTACAATTTGGGTACTGGAATCATTATTATATATGGAATAGAGAATAAATTATAATAAATCAGAGAAAACAGACTAAAATTTAGTATAATAACTTTCAAATTAGTGTCGTAAATTGTTGTAATAAAATGCCTATTAAACAAAGAACTAGACCCACCCATTTTAAGTAGACAGAACTTCTATGTAACTACACATTCAAATGCATTTTTTTTATTTCTATATTTTAATGCAAATTACTTTCTTCTCGCTTTCTATATTTTCTGCAGAATTTTTGTTAATGAATTTTTTTTCAGCTGCATTGTTTAGGCGTTTTAAAATTTAATAAAACCTAAGTAGAACTAAATAATTCATATATTATTGATAATAGATACTGCAAAAAAAGTGGGTTTAGTAGCATCACATTCAACTAGATAATTTCAAAGTTATAGACTCCTCCAGAAAAAGAATCTCCTTTTTTTAACAAACTCCTCCTCTCTCCTCTCTCCTCTCTCCATATTCTCTCCTTCTGATATTTTAAAACTCCTAACAGAATTGGGATTCATTACACGTCATCCCAATTCTCTAACTAACTCCTCACCTATTCTTCACTTGGTCCCGCTCTCCTTCTCCTAGTGTAAACCTTCCATATTTTGGGCCTAGCTACCTCTTCTATGGTTTCCTCTTAGTGGACTGGTCCATAATCCTTCGTCATAACACTAGCCTTATTTGGTGTCCTATGATTGCCTCTCTCAATAGACACAACCTTGTCCTCAAGGCTGAATGAAGAAAATTGGCTCCGAAGCAACACCTCATCTTCCCATGTTATCTCATCTTCTATTCTACCCTTCCATTTCACCAATAGTTGTTTAATTCTCTGTCCTCCCTTAGAAATTTTCTTGATTGCTAACACTGTTTCAGGTTCTTCACACCCCCATCTTATTCCCAACTCTGCTGGTAGAGATGGTTCCACCCTATAATTTCCAATGGCCCTTTTTAACTGAGAAATGTGAAAAATCGGATGTATTCTAGCTGATTCAAGCAGCTGCAACTTATAAGACACTGCTCCAATTTCTGCCACTATTGGGAAAGGCCCATAGTATCATGGTGCGGTTAATGCGACGAGCTAGTGACTGTTGTCTATGAGGAAGTAATTTAATAAACACCCATTCTCCTGTCTCAAACTTCATAAATTTGTGTTTTTTATCTGCGAATTTCTTCATTTGCTGTTGAGCATGCAACAAATGATAGTGTAATTGGCGTATGACTTCATCTCTATCAACTAATTTTGCTGCCATTGTTTCCACCTGTGTTTCCCCTTATGTAAAACGCACTAATGGAGGAGGCGCTCTCCCATAGACAACTTCGAAAGGAGTCTTTCCTGTGGATCCATGAAATATAGTATTATACCATAGCTCTACCCATGGTACCCAATAAGACCAGTTCTTGGGTTGTTCTGACTCAAAACATCGCAAATAAGCTTCCAAGTACCTATTCACCACCTCAGTTTGTCCGTCGATCTTCGGATGATAAGATGAACTCATTTTCAGTGTTGTTCTCTGTAAACAAAATAATTCTTGCCAAAATAAACTCATGAATAAAGGGTCTCGATCAGTAACAATTGATTGGGGAATGCCATGGAGTCGCACTATTTCCTTAGCAAATAGTTCAGCTATTTTTCTTGCTAATAGGGATGCTTTAACAGTATAAAGTGACCATATTTTGACAATCAATCCACTACCACAAATACCGCTGCAAACCCTTTTGATTTTGGCAACCCTGTAATAAAGTCTAGGGAAATGTCCTCCCAAATTCTATCGGAATGGGTAGAGGTTGAAGTAATCCTGCTAGAGAAGTGGCCTCATATTTTTTATGTTGGCACACATCACACTTCTTGACAAATTCTTAAATCATCTTCTTCATGCCCACCCAATATAAGTTACTAGTAATTCTTTTATAAGTTCTTAAAAAACCAGAATGGCCCCCTGTTGGAGAAGAGTGAAACTCATGCAAAATTGTAGGAATCAAGGAAGAATTTTTGGATAACACCAACCTGCCCTTGTACAATAATACCCCACATTGCAAGTTGAATCTTGTACTAGAAGTAATATCCTATTGTAACTACTGTACCACCTACTGCAAAAAAGGGTCTAATTCAACTTCTTTTTGGATATACGACTCTTGTAACTAGATTGGAAAATATTGAATTTCCCTCAATTCACCATCTTCAAACATTCTGGACAGAGAATCAACAACCTTATTTTTTGGTCTAGGTTTATAAATTACCTCAAATTGATATCCCAACAATTTTGCCAACCAATTTTGGTGAGCTGCAGTGGTGATTCTTTGCTGGAAAAGATGCCCCAAACTCTTTTGATCAAAATACACTTTGAAACTCCTCCAATCAAATATGGCCTCCAATGTTGTACAACTAACACTAAAGTCATTAATTCATTTTCATACGCTGACAAAGCTTTACCGAAGTAAGCTATAGGCTGTCGGTTTTGCATCAACACTGCCCCTATGCCAACTCCTGAGGCATCACACTCAATCTCAAAAGGCTTAGAAAAATCTGGTAAAGCCAAAAGAGGAGCTTGAGTCATCACTTTCTTTAATTCTATAAACGCCGACAACGTTATTGGATTCCAATTGAAACCTTCTTTCTTTGTTAGTTCAGTGAGAGGTCTAGAAATCTTCCCATAATCAACAATAAAGTTCCGATAACATCCCGTCAACCCCAAGAATCCTCTTACTCCCTTGACAATATGTGGAATAGGCCAATCCACCACACTTTTAATTTTTTTTGGATCCACTGCAAATCCTTGCTTAGAAATTAAGTGGCCCAAGTACTCCACCTGTCGATTCCCAAAAACACACTTTTTGTTATTTACCACAAATTTGTTCTCATGTAACAACTACAACATTGTGGTTAAGTTGCCCAAATGCTCCTCCCATTTTTGTTGTACACTAATATGTCATCAAAGAATACTAGCACAAACCTTCTCAAATAGGGCTTGAAAATTTGATTCATAGTAGACTGAAAAGTAGCTGGAGCGATGGTTAACCCAAATGGCATCACCAGAAATTCATAGTAACCCTCGTGTTCTGAAGGCAGTTTTGTGAATGTCCTCCTCCTTCATGCGTATTTGATGATACCCCGATTTCAAATTTAATTTAGAAAAATAAGCCGCACCATGTAACTCATCCAATAACTCCTCCACCACTGCAATAGGATATTTATCAGGAATTGTGATTTTATTAAGCTCCCTATAATCCACACACATGCGCCAAGAGTTGTCTTTCTTCTTAACAAGGATTAATTGGCTAGAAAAAAGCACTCGATTTGTGCCTAATAATTCCTTGTTTCAACACTTCTCCAACTTGTCTTTCAATCTCCTCTTTATGGTGATATGGGTATCGGTATGGTCGTACGCTAACAGGTCCCACTCCACTTTGTAATGCAATGGAGTGAGTAATCTTCCTAAGAGTTGGCAACCCATGTGGTTCCTTGAACACAATAGAGAAATCTGTTAAAACTTGTTGAATATCTCTCATTTGTTCAATAGACAGTCCCTGCTCAGGGTTGGACTTCTCCTCATAAGTATCACTCTTCATTAAACTCTGTAAGGAAGCCATTGATTGCTCCTACGGTTTGTAATTTCTCCATTTCTGACCGTGTAATTCTATTTGTTTTCCCTTACAACAAAAACTGAGCGTCATCTCTTCCCAATTAAGAGTGACCTTCCCAAATCGTTGTAGCCAATCAACCCCCAAAATCATGTCTATGTTTCCCAATTCCAACACGTATGGTGCCACTACTGTTGGAAATTCCCCTAATTGAATTTTTAACTTCTTACATTTACCCATCGTGGATACTTTGTGCCCATCTCCCAAACGCACTCCGATTGGGTCTCCTTGCACTGCTTCAAGTTCCATAATTGCCACCACATGGGGGGAAATGAAATTGTGGCTTGCGCCACTATCTATCAGCACTCCCAATGCAACTCCATTGAGGCATCTTTCTAGACACAAGGTTGAAGGAGGATTCCAACCGATATGCTCCAAATCTACCTCTCCAAAAAATCCCATAGAACTGCACTCCAAGGTAGGGTTATTTTCCTCCTCTTGCATCTCAATCGCAATTATCTCCCCTGTTTCATTCACTATTTCGTCATCCCCTAATATCACCAATCGTAGTTGTCGCTCAGCGCATTGATGCAAAGGGTGATACTTTTCGCTGCATCGGAAACAAAGCTCCTAAGCTTTCTGATTCATCAGTTTAGAATAGGGTGGATGTTTAGTGCCACGTTTTCAGTCTGTGGTTGAAAAACGATCGTTGGAGGCGCTACTACCTTGCTGGATAGTGGACCGTGACCCACTAGGGTTCAAACCCCCTTCAGAGTTCGTTTTGTTCTGGGTTATCTGAGTTGGGCTCGGCCCAACTCTTGATTTCTAAAAATATGGGCTTAAACCCGACCCCATTCTGAACCCGTGACCTATTCCCCAATCTCGGTTGCTTTTCCAGCCACGATCCTCTCCCTCGCACAAACTCCTCTTCCTGCAATTTCAATTCAACGTCTCGATCCAGGCGCATAGCTAGAGGACGATTCATAGGATTAAAGGTGCAAACTCGCTGCCGAAGCACTAGTCGTAATCCGCCAATGAAATATCCCAGATATTACTCCTCTGGTAACCACGTTACTTGAGACGATATGTACTTAAACGCTGCCAAATACTCCTCTACGCTACCCGTCTGCTATAGATCCTTCAATTGTTCAAATGGATTGTCGCAGTGCGACCACCATAACGACCTATCAACTCCTTTTTTAGTTTGGTCCACGACAGGACATCCACAGACTCTTGGATAAGGTTGAACCAATGAATGGTGGCTCCTTCCATAATCAATTTGACCAAACGTACTTTCACTTCCTCTGTAGACCCTTGCACCTCAAAATATGTCTCTGCCTGTGTGATCCATCCCACAGGATTAGTGCCGTCAAACGATGGCAATTCCACTTTCTTTTACGCCATACGATATTTCATCATTGACTCCATCTATGAGAATGGAGATTCTCGACGATTCTCATATCATTTCGTATGTAGCTTGGCAAACTCCTCCAAAATGGATTGCGAAAATCCACCAATGATTGCCTCACAGAAACTTCTATTACTGCCAATCTTTCTTCCAACGCCTCTACTCGGTCTGACATTTTTGGGGGCATTGACAACAACACTGGCTCTTCTCAGAATCCGGCAGGTCAGACCAATAATAGAACCTAGGTATAACTAAATAATTCTGTATATTATTGATAATGGATACTGCAAAAAAAGTGGGCTTAGTAGCACCACATTCAACCAGATAATTCTAGAGTCATAAACTCCTCCAGAGGAAGAATCTCCTTTTTTTAACAAACTCCCCCTCTCTCCTCTCTCCATACTCTCTCCCCTGATATACTAAAAATCCCAACAGAATTAGGATTCATTACACGTCACCCCATTTCCCTAACTAACTCCTCACGTATTTTTCACTCGGTCCCACTTTCCTTCTCCTAGTACAAACCTTCCATATTTTGGGCCTAGCTGCCTCTTCTATGATTTTCTCTTGGTGGATTGACCCATAATATTTGATCATAGCACTAGTCTTATTTGGTGTCCTATCAGAATTAATGACTTGCAAGATGATGGATTCATTGTGTTGATTCTTCTCTTTTCTTGCACTTGTTTTTCTTATTATTCTTGATGAAGAATTTACAAGGCTTAGTGTTGGATGGTTTGATTGAATTTTCCAGAAACTGTTTTACAAGAATCCAAGTTCATTATTTTGAATCTTTGTGCAAGATCACGTAGAATTTAGTATATCATTTTCAGGTTCTTTGCTTGTGCATTCACTTGGATTCAATTCTTTCATATTCTTGAATTTTGTTTCAACATGAATTGTATTTCTGTTTCTTCATAGATTTATTCCCGTTTGAATTTTCACCTTTAGTTTTTTAAGACACGGGTTTCTTTGTTTGGTTCTTGTATGTGAATCTAGATTGTTTCTTTGCAATTTCCTGAATACTAGTAGGCTCTAGTTTGATCACTTTCCCATTCAAGCACGGCAAATCAAAATTTAATTCTTGGTTGTTCGTTAATTTTGTTGACTGATTTTCCAATTATAAAATCTATAGGTTATTTGCGTTGTTCAATTGAATACCTTATACTTTTAAAGTATAGAACTTTTACATGCATCTTACATTCTAGTTTGGTTTCTTTTCTAATTTCCATACTCTGGTTTCCTTTATTGAATCTGTTTTCTTTTTTAAAATTTCTCCAAATTAATTTGTGAGAAGGAAATACTTTGAGAGTTAAACATTCCTAAATGTTATCTTTGATTGATAATTGAGTTATTTTATTTCTATACTACATTAGTAGGGGAAAACTTAAAACTTTTGTTACAATTAGCAACAAGATAATTAACAAATTAGCATTCTTGCAAGGGAACACACACCATTATTTAATTGCCAAATATTCTTGTTTAGATAGTTTTACTTGCTTAAATAGTTTATAGTTGAATTAAGATTAAAAGTAAAAAAATACTAGGTTTTCTAATGAATTGCAGATGAATACTAGTGCTAAGATGTTTTCAAAATATTTTTAAGTTCCCGTATAAAAAAGTAAGTTCAAGTATCAATATAAGGAATACAATGTGAAAATTGCTTTGTTTTCTAATTAAGAGTTATCTAATTTAGGGGTTTTTGTTTTAAGAATTTTAAAATACAAAAATCAAAATGTAAATGGATTGAAACAAGTGAAACTAATTTTGAAATTCAAACTAGTGCATGAAAATAGATTGAGGAATGTAAATGAAAATGAAATCAGAATGTGGACTGAATTGGAACTAAAAGAGGAAAACTAAATTGCAATTTGGAATATAGAACTAGAATCAAAACATATCACAACTATTTAAAGGGTTGGAGTTATAAAATAGAATGAAAGAACTAAATTCTGAATTAAAGAAACTAAAATTGACTAGAATCAAAATCTAAAATAGAAAAAAATGCAAGAAAATTGTGTAACATAGAATCTGCATAAACAAATCAACAATAAAAGAACTAAACTAACTAATAGCTTGCGATTAAATAAAATAAAGTGCAGGAATAAAAATTTGTTGCAAGAGTGAAAGTGTATTAAAACTGAATGAAAGAATCAACAATGAATCAAAGTAAACAATAAAAAGTAAAATATCGAAAGTAAAAATCATAAAAACAACAAATGATTGTTATCAAAAGCAAAAACAATGTAGAAAAGAAAAGTTAAAATGCAGAATCAATTATTCAAAATTATATTCTAAATCTATAATATTTTGTTTCAAGAATCCAATTAATCGATCAAATTCTTATAAGAATATATTTAGAAAGACATTTCAACACATTGCTTATATTATTCCCAATCAAAAACAAAAAAGAAAAACTTAGAGTGGTTTATTCACCTTCAATCTTAACATTTAATTACACATTTGCAAGTAAAACTCTAGAATGTAAAAAGAATTGAGAGACAGCAAAGAGGAACACCAAAAAAACAGAAAAACTCAGCTTCTATTAACCAAAAAGCAATGATAGAAAATTAAAAACAGAAAACTAACTTCACAACTGAAAGTCATCATTTCTAATTGAATTCAATGCAAGTAAAATGTGTTCTTCCCTTCTCTAACTTTATCTAATACACTGACCTCTTACATATTTATAAGTTTTTAAAGTTACATTAATGGATTGGCCTTAAACAATAATTATATAGCCCATAATTTTAACTAAACTAGAACTATTCTACTAACGCTAGACACAATTTTTTGTGCATAAAAATCATTCCAAGATCCAAAATTGATGATTCCACTTCCAAATTAAACCTTTATGAGTCTAGAATGTAATTCAAAAAGAATAAACTAAATAGAATATCTACAGAAAAAGATATAAATAAAACAATGACCAAAAATCAGTTTATATGAGTATAAAAATATAATTAAAATACAAGAGTTGTACTGTATTTTTCATCTTTCTTAATTATTATGAAAAATAAAAATACATGGTAATTAGGATAAGTAACTAAAATAAAAGTATTTAGAAAGTATAATTAACAATAATAAAATTGGTTAAATCAAATTGCCCCATACTTAGATCATTTGCATTCCTGGACAAAATACAAGATGTTTCAGCCACTAATTTATTTTCATTGTCTATGACTGAGCTTATAAAAATACATCATTCTTCCTCAATAAAAATAAATCAAATCAATCAAAATATATTTTACTTTACTCTTTAGAAAAAATTTCCAGTAGACTTAAATAATGGATTAATCAACTTGGTTCAAACCCTCACAAATTAGTGTGTAACTCTCATACTCTTTATAGTGTTTAGGTTAAGTGTTTCCACTCAAGGAATTCCACAAAAATAAATATTACTATAGACTTGACAAAATTCTAATCTCTACTTGCTTGATTCACTTGCATTTCAAAGATTAAAAATGACTTTTATTAAGCTTGTAATGGATCTTGGCTTAAAGGTATGATAAATAAAAGGAATTCAGAGGTTATAAAGAATTTTTGGGAAAGAAAAATAATGGGGAAAAGTACCGCATAAGTATGAGGTCTACATTACTTAGGAAGTTGTTGTATCCATCTATTATTTTTCCCTTTTCTTTTTTATTTCATTTTTCCTTTTCTTTTCTAGCTTTTTCTTTTATTTAATCTTTTTTTACTCTTCAATTTACTTGAGCTTTTCTTTCTTCAACCTTGTATCAATGATTTAGTTAACTTAATAGCTTTTCGAAAATGAATCACCTCACACTTATGATTTACTTATTCTTAAAAAAAATTCAAAATTTTTCTCTTCTTCCAATTCTGGTTTGAATCATGGTTTTACTAGTTTATCGCTTGTAATGATCAGGATATAATAAAAAATAAGTTAAATAAAGCTCAAAAGAGTAAACAAGTGAAAATATTATTAAGGTAAGCCATTTGATTAAGTAGCTAATATTGAAAAAAAAATACCTAAATCACTTCTAAAAATGCATGTGATCAATGTAGTAAATAAGAGGATTTAGTCAAGTTTTGAAATATTTAAAGTTTATGAGTAAATCACACAAAGAAAGAATAAGGCTCAAATCTCTTTAAGGTTTATTTTTTTCCAAAAATTAATTTAATCCTTTTTTAGTTTCATGAAATAACTTTTCTGGATTCAAAGATAAATACATTTATCAATTCTTGATTTGACTTATTTTAGAAAGATGTTTTTGGAAAAAAAATGTTTCTCAGCTCAATTTGAAATTCTTGAAATAACTCATCCAGTGAAAACATGTTTCTATAAAAAAAAATCTCTTAATTATGCAGAAAAGTTATAAATGAAATCTTATGAGTTTAAAATCATCATAGTAAAAATTGGCTACCAAATTGGAATTCATAAAAATAGCTTAAAATAAGTAGTTTACCTTGAACAGCCGCAAAGAAAACGCAGAATGCTTGAAAGAAAACGCAGAATGCTTGAAAAGTATAATTTAAATGTAGTTTAATATTACAATTCAAATAACTATCCTTCACATGAATGACACATTGTCCTTAATCGACAAAGGATAAGATAAATTCAAATAACTATCTTT
Organism: Macrotyloma uniflorum; assembly: GCA_016859785.1. NCBI lineage: Eukaryota > Viridiplantae > Streptophyta > Magnoliopsida > Fabales > Fabaceae > Macrotyloma > Macrotyloma uniflorum. Next base: position 41,640 of record BDMB01000019.1, read on the forward strand.
CACACTTGAATGATACATTGTCCTTAATCGACAAAGGATAAGATAAAATGCAGTGCATAAATAATTTAGATTATCTTTTTGTTTCTTTTTCAGTTCTACATAAAATTTTCATAAAGGATTTATAAAATAAACTTTATCAATCTAATTTGGAAATGGTTTTAAATCAGTCTTCTAACATAGGTTCCAAAAAATTCATTGATTGATATAAAATTTTGTCTTGGAGATTATTCTCATGATGACCATTAATTATAAATATTCTTATTGAATTTAAATCCTTAATCTCCACTACATCATGAGAAAATATGTTAGTAATAAAGTAAGGTCCATCCCATCTTGACCTTAATTTTCCAGCAATAAGCTTAAACCTTAAATTAAATAACAATACCTTTTGTCCTATTGAGAACAATTTTATGCATATATTAGCATCATTAAACTTTCTTACCTTTTCTTTGTATGATTTCAAGTTTTTATATGCTTGAAGCATTATCTCTTCTAGTTCTTGTAGTTGAAGCTTTCTTCCTTTTCCAACTTCTTCTAAGGATACAATTCTTCACCCCAATAAGTTTTATGTTCAAGTTCAACCGGTAAGTGACAAGCATTTCCATAAACAACTTTGAATAGAGACATTCCAAGTAGAGTTCTATATGTTGTCCTTTGTACCCATAATACATCATCTAAATTACTCCAATCCTTTCTATTTGGATGGACAAGTTGTTGCAACAAATGTTTAACTTCTCTATTAACTACGTTAGCTTGACCATTTATTTGAGGATAGTAGGGAGTTGATACTTTATGTGAACTCCATATTTTTGAAACAGTGCAACAATGGTTCTATTGCATAAGTGGCTTCCTTGATCACTGCTTATAGCTTTTGGCACTCCAAATCTGTAAAATATGTTAGTTTTAATAAAATTATATACTACTTTAGAATCATTAGTCCGTGTTGCATTGACTTCTACCCATCTAGATACATAATCTACTGTTAAAATAATGTAACAATAACCAATTGAAATTGGAAAAGGTCCCATAAAATCAATTCCTCAAACATCAAAGATTTAAAAGAAAAATTAATGGTTGTTGTCACATTTCATTTTTCTTTGTAATTGCATTTCCAGCTTTTTTGACAATTTTCATAACTTATTACATGTTTGTATGCATCCTTAAATATAGAAGGCCAATAAAAACCGCTTTCTAAAACTCTTTGTTGTTCTTTTGGGTCCAAGATGTTCACCTGTAGTTGAATTGTGATAGAATTTAAGTATAATAGAGGTTTCTTCATTTGGAATACATCTTCTAATTAATTGATCACTACAAAATGTCCATAAGTAAGGGTCATCCCATACATAATTATTACAATTATTTTTCAATTTATCTATTTGAGCTTTATTAGCATCAGAAGGTACAACTGTCGTGGCTAAATAATTCACTATATGAGCAAACCATGGTGCAATTTAAGTTAAACAAATATTCATTAGGGAAGGCATCTTGTATAGGTACATAGTCAATTGTTTTTCTTATTCTGCTTAAATGATCAACAACTTGATTATCTAAACCACTTCTATCTTTTATTTCTAAATCAAATTCTTGTAAAAGAAACATCCATCTAATTAATCTTGGCTTTGCATTAGGTTTCTTTAATAGATATTTTAATGCAACATGATCTATGAATATAGTTATTTTTTATCTTAATAAATATGATCTAAATTTATCCAATACAAATTCTATTGCTAGTAGTTCCTTTTCAATTGTTGTATAATTTATTTGTGTTACATCAAGTGTTCTAGAAGTGTAAGCAATAAAGTATGATGGTTTATTTACCTTTCGTGATAACACAATACCTAAAGCATAATCCGAAGCTCACATAAGTTCAAAAGGTGACTCTCAATAAGGTGGTTGTATAATAGGCGCTGAAATTAATTTTTCTTTCAATTAATCAAATGCTTTCTTGCATAATTCAGTGAATAAGAAGGGTTCATCTTTCTACGGTAACTTAGATAATGGTAGAGTAAACTCACTAAAATCTTTAATAAATCTTCCATTAAAACTTGCATGACCAAGGAAATAACGAATTTTCCTCATAGAAGTGGGGTAAGTTATTGATGAAATAACATTAATCTTAACTTTATCAACTTCTATGCCATTTTCAAAAATTAAACGTCTAAGGACTATTCCTTCATTAACCATAAAGTGACACTTTTCATAATTAAGCACAAGATGAGTTTCTATACATCTACTTAGGACTTTTGATAAATTCTGCAGACATGAATCAAATGTTTAGCCAAAAATAGTAAAATCATCCATAAATACTTCTATGCATTCTTCAATTAAATAAGAAAATATACTTACCATACACCTCTGAAATGTGGTAGGTGCATTACATAAACTAAAGGCCATCCTTGCGTAAGCAAAAGTACAAATAGACAAGTGAATGTGGTCTTGGTGTTGGTACTTCGGCGCAATGTGAATCTGCATATATCTAAAAAATCCATCAAGAAAACAATAGTGAGACTTACTTGCCAATCTTTCTAGCATTTTATCAATGAAGGGAAATGGAAAGTGGTCTTTTCTTGTTGCTTCATTGAGCTTTCTATAATCTATACACACTCTCCACTTATTGGCAACTCTAATTTTGCAGAATCTCCTTTTCTTGGGTTTGAATTATTGTTGTTCCAAACTTCTTTGAGGTTGCCTCACTAGTTTAGCTTCATTTTCCAATAATATTCTATGCACACATGTGGTTGGACTTATTCTAAGAATATCATCCAGATTCCAACCAATAAATTTTTTGTTTTCCTACAAAATTAAAATTAACTTACCTTCTTGTTCCTTTGTTAGAGTGGTCAAGATGATAACTAGATGTTGTAACTTAGTGTCTAAGTACACATATTTTAGATGAGCAAGTAAAGGTTTTAACTCCAGTGTTGTTTATTGTTGATTTCCTCCTTGTTGTGCAGCTGGATTCTCCAATTTGATCCCTTCTTTTTCTGCAAAATAACTAGTGATAATAGTATTTATAGTATTTATTTCATTAGTATTTGCACATTGGCTGTTACAGCCAAAAATTGGTTTAGGTTTTGGGTCAATACATGGTTCAAGTAAAACAACTTCATCATTCAGAATAGTCTTCTTCTAGATCTACTTTTGTACATTCAGAATGTGTAAAAACATAAACTAAAAATAGTGAATGGTTATACATTATAGAATGGTTTTCAATTAGATGTTTCATTGCTTCAAAAATGTTGAAATTCACAATATCATCACCAAATTCCATTGTTTTTTCCTATGTGCACATTAATATTTGTCTTTGTTGTCATAAGAAATGGTCTCCCTAAAATTAGAGTTGACTTGTGTACAAAATTCTCTTCTTCCATGTCCATAATGTAAAAATTAGTTGGGAAAATTAATTGGCCTACCTTGACTAGCACATCTTAAAGTATCCCCAATGGTTGTGTTGTGCTTCCATTGGCTAATTGAATAACCACAATAGTTGGCCTTAGGTCTCCCTAATGTAGTAGTTTATATATAGTTGTAGGCATGACATTAATGGATGCGCCTAGCCCAATAAAGCATTTGCAAAGGTTAGTTCACCAATGGTGCAGGGAATAGAGAATGAACTTGGATCATCAAATTTTTTAGGTAAAGATAATTGAGACAGTGTAGAAACAACTTGAAGATTTCTTGATTTTAAATTCCTTTTGTACGTACATAGGTCTTTAAAAAATTTAGCATATTTAGGAATATGTTTTATACCATCTAGCAAAGGTATGTTGATTTCTATTTTCTTGAAAGTGTCTAGCATATCTTGATCAACCTCCTTCGTTTTAATCACTAATGCGTTGGATGGAAAGGACAAAGGCACTTTTGATTGGATATGTTGTTCATTTTCTACATCTTTTTTGTGTATCTAGATTTCTATTTTGAGTTGGAAGAGTTGTAGATTTTGTTCTGGTTGGAAGCCATTTCCCACTTTTCAATGTAGTGGCATTAACACTCCCTTTTGGATTTACAACAAGTTAAGAGGGAAGTTCATTGGATACTTGTTGTTTCATAATGTTAACATCTGTTGATAATTGGCCAAGTTGAGTTTTCAAGTCATGGATAATGGTTGCCATATTTTGCTGAAGTTGCATGGAGCTTATTTGCATTTACTTCATAATTTCCTCCATTGATGGACCTGCATTTGGTTGCACAACTGGCTAATGTAGAGGTTACATTGTTTAGTTCATTGGTGGTTTGAATGGAAGATACTTTTGCTTATATGAATTTTCAAACTAAGGTTGTTCAAACTGAAATTTTTGTTATCGTGGTTGAGGTGGTTCATACCTCAGATTTGGGTGACCTCTCCAACTAGTATTATAAGTATTTGAAAATGGGTTGTAATTTGATTGGAACAATGATAAAGCTCTTTGTCGCGTATGGCTTTATTCAAATAATCTTGTAATTCCCCTGATGAAGTATAGGGTCAACCAAGGTGTCAAATCCTAGGAGCAGTGAAAGAATAGACCCTCAATTCAATTGTGAATGCAGTGCAAATGTTGGGGGATTTATGTATGTAATGATGCTGTGAAATGTATTTATTTATAGTGAATGTAATACAATGGATGTTTATAGTTTGATGGAAATGCTATGGTTCAATGATGAATGAATTTACAATGTTTTATAGGAACTAGAAAATTATGCAGAAAAGGGTTTTTTTTTTTATATTGTTAGAATGAAAGCTAAATGATATGCTTAATGATGCAGTAATGGGAAATGAATAAGAAGAATCTATGTAGTGAAATTTATGTTGAGTGGTGACGGATTTTATTTTGTTTTTAGAATGGAAGAATGAATTCCGAATGCTTGATTTTTATTTTCCAGATGAAGTGTGAAATGGTGCAATAATGATTTGAATGAAATGAAATGATAAGAGTTATGCCAAATGGTTTAATGGCTTGGGAATGAAGTAAATGCAATAAGAATGATGATATTGAATCCTAAGCTGAATAATGGAATGAAAATTGATGCAATGGCTATTGTTTTGATTTTCCAAATGATATACAAAATGATGTATTGATGAATTGAATGAATGAACGATCGTATGATGGATTATGGAATGTTCAAATGATTCTAGAAGATTTTTTTTTTCTGTTGATTGAAATCAACTGTGAATGTTGGTGCAATGAGTATGAATTGAATGAAATAATGTGAAGCTATATGTAATTAAGCTATTAAAATGTTGTAAATGAAGTGCATAAATGAAACCGTTCATATGCAAGCCTAAAGCAATACTAAATGGCTAAGGGAAATGCATGACAATAGCTATGCAAATGCAAAATGAATTGATACTAAATTAACAAGCAATACTAAATGGCTAAGGGAAATGCAGAACAATAGCTATGCAAATGCAATATGAATTGATACTAAATTAAAAGCAATATAGAATGTAGAATGCAAAATTGAATTCGGAAATTGTAATGCCGGTGCTAAAATGAAATCCAAATCATATCCTAAGCTAAATTATGCAGGATTGAAATGTGAAAATTCAATGAACTAAATTCTAGGAATCCAAATCATGAAATGAAGAACATGACCAAAAGATTAACAATGCCAAAGTAAGAACACCTAAATTTATAACCAAACCCAAAAATTGGAAAATTAAGGTACTTTGCAGAAAACTCGAATTGAACATTGCAGAATTTAAATTAAAATACAATTGGATTGAACTAACTACAAAATTATAAATAGATTCAAGTAAACTATCTAAGTGGAATCCTAGTGATGAGACTTTATTTTAACATATTTTACTTAACTAATAATTATGTTTAAACACTCTTAAACAAGTTAGAACAGCTAAATTAATCCTAAATTATATTATGTAAGAATTATAAAGTTTAAAATAAATTTATTACAAAACAGCATAAAATTACCATATTTTTGACACATTTACAGTTTGACGTTCACTAACGGTTCCGCTCATATATTTTGCTATAATGCTCCTAAAATTGTGATTCTTGATGTAGATTAAAATAGACACATGGAGATTTTCATAGAAACTGGAATCGTGCAATTTGGTTCAGAAATGGATTTTTCACAGTCAACCCAAGTCAGGTCAACTGTAGTTCACAAATCCAAGAGAGTCAACCTTGAAGAAGTGAATCTCCAAAATGCTAAAAAGCTTCTAAAATCATGAAATCAATGCCAGATGAAAGTAGACTCATTGGGCTTGAATTTGGATCTCGAATCATACAATTTGGATTAGAATTGGATTTATGGTAAGACAACTAAGCGAGCTCGACAGTAGTTGACATCAACTAGCGCACGTGATAAACCTGTCTCAGTGATTGAAGCCCACCAAACTCGTCCACGCTCCTAAAATTGCGAAATCAGTCTTGATTGAAAATAGACTCATGTATCTTCACTAGAAAATTTGAATCGTTTGATTTGATGGAGAAACGAGCAAACTGCACACGTTCTAAGTTCACCCATGTGCAGCTGAAGAGTGAAAAACGTGACTTAAAGAAATCTGGACCAGTTCGTGCAAGGGCCCATCCATTAAGCTGATTTCGTGTGAATTATAAATAGATGTAGCTTCTATGTAATAAGTAGAGAGGTTTAGCAAAAGAGATTAAGCATAGTTCGTACAATTCTTCAGTTTAAAGTTTTCAATTTTCGGTTGAAATGGATCAAAGTTCGTTAGCTTCCTTCATGTTCAAGTAGCTTTTAGCTCCTATGTTTTCAGCATAGTTCAAGTAAGTTCTTTGTAGTTTTCATTGCTTTATCTCTCTCACTTCACATTCACTGCTTCATCCATCACATTCAACTCCTGAACTTTCACATTTTCTTGGTTAATCTTTCACCTCCGCGCCACAATTTAATTTTCTGTTCATAGGTTCGTTAGTTTCTTTCTTTGCAACAATGAGTTCTTTAAATTTCTTAGTTTCTAAATTCTGTTAATCTTGAATCTTTGAAAGTTTCTAAAGAGTTGGTTTACAAGAGAACAGTTCCTTGGTATCTTGCCAGATTAAAGAGCAATTGAATGTCTTTCAATGGTATAAACACCAGCTCTGAGATTTAGTGAGGTCCAGCATAGTTCCACGTGGCTCTTCCCTTTAGAAACCTTCACTGAAATGTCATATCGCATGTTCATCAAGTTCTGTGATTCCAGTTCTTTTAATTGGTAGATAATTGTTCAAGTTATGTGAATATTTCCATTCTATAGCTTAGGTACACATTTTTGCTTTATGATTGATTGATTTCATGTAGCTTTGTTCCAGTTTCTACTTAGTTCAATTTGCGCCTTCATATAGTTTAGTTGTAGATCTAGTTTCGTTGCACCGTTTACATTTTAATTCTGCATTAGTTGATAATAAACTCTAGAATCATTTTCAATTCTTTTTAGAATTTAATAGATAGTACAATTATAGTTTAGGAATTGCATTACATAAAATGACAGTCGCGACTTAGCTTTCAATTGTGCATCCTCATTGTTCTTTCAATTAGTTCGCATTTGCATTTTGCATTCCAGTTTTACAATTTTAGATCCTAGCATCCCATCTTGCATTATACCATTGATTTGAATCTGTTTTCATCTTAATAATACATTTGATTCAATAACACAATCTCAACACTACACTGCATTCAATTCAGTCACTGATATACTCCAGCCTGCACTCGAAGTTAACCCACTGCATCAACCACAGTCTAGTTGCATTATTTGATTTCGTATAGTAGTCCACCCATTTTCGATCCATTTGATTTTGCTTGCATTACATCACAGTAGTATAATTCAATCTCCTCCACATTGCCAATAATTCTAGTTTTAGTTCCCCGCATTTAGAATCATTGTATCATATCAATAATAATTTTAGTACATCATTCAAATTTACATCCTTCAGCATAGTACAATATTTCATTCAATATACTACATTAGTTAGCCCATCATTTCTGCAATTCGGATTTACCTTTTGATTTCAAGTTAAAACCCCCCATTTATATATTACATCACTCATTCATCTACCACTCAAAACAGCATTATATACTACCATTCATCAAATCCCCCACTACATTATTCATAGCATAACAAACACAAAATACATCAGTTTTCATTCATCCATACCTATTCATAAAATCACTAAAACAGTAGCATAAAATCATACATTTTCCATCCCCTAGAATTGCATTTCCATTCATAAAGAGAGTCAACTAAACCTCCCAACTTACTCCTTGGATTTGACACTTAAGGTCTCCCTATCACTACATTAAGAAGATTTTATAATTGTTTGAGAAAACCACACACGACTAAAGGTTTAATCACCTAGGAATCAAAATTGCCTTGAAGATGCTGGATTAGCTTGCGAAAACAAGGCTGAAATGCATAGTGTAGATCACTCAATACAACAACTCCTTAAAAGACATTCAAGTTCCTTGAACTCTCAACATAACACCAAGAAACCCTTCCTCACAAATTCTGAATCCAAGAAACTCTAAGAAACTACTAAATTACAAAATTAAAATTCAAGAATGCATGAATTAAAGTGTTGAAACTTAAAATGTAGTAAATAAAATGTTGAGCCTGAGAATCATCTTTGATCTACACCTCTAGTTTAAGCCAATCTTGGCTATCACTAAATTTCCCATTTAAAAAAATTTTTAATCAATCAAGAAATCACATGACCAGTGTTTTATCATAGTCTTGCGTTCACCCTTAATTGAGAAGCAAAATGCTAGATAAATCAAGGAAAAGCAATTATTCCAAGCATTGTAAACTAGTGATGAGTTCAGTGAATTGAAAACAAGAATCAAACCATGAATTGAATTGAAGGAAAAAAAGAAAGAAAGATGGGAAGAGGTGGAAGAATACACAAGAACTAGAAGAACTGAGTTGCATTGCAAGAAATGAACAAGAATACTACAAAAGAACTAACCAAATTAACTAACTTGAAGAATGTCATGTGTTGAATTGAAAATGCTCTAATGCAATGTATTCTCTACCAGTTCTTCTTAATTACAATGGTTAATGTCCTACTTACAATACAGAAGCTATAATCTAAGTGAATGGGCCCTCTACAACTTGAGACAGCCTATAACTTGTGGGGATCCGCTTCAACACTATAGCTACTATAGGCTTCACTTTAAACACATGCCAAAAATTTGATTCTCATCCAATTTAAGTGATTTCACTTCCCTTCGAAAGCTTGATAAGTTAATATTACAATGCAAAAAGAATCATCTGATTTGAACATTTGTGGATAAAAATAAAAATATTTTAGTGAGCATGTGAAAACATCAACCTTTCTTTATGTTATTTATATTAATATACTTAAGAATGTAATTCATTATTTTATTCAGCAGAAATCTCCAATAACTTAAGCATGAATGTTTCCAACTCAGTTGAGAATTCTCACTAGCATAAGTGTTTACACTCTTTATGTTTGTAAGGTAATATTTTTCACTCAAGCATTCCAAAATGTAAACTATTACCATAAGCTTGAGTAGATTCTAATTTTAATTTTCTTAATTACCATGCATTCCAAGAATCAAAAGGACTTTCTAAATGGTTTGTAATGTGGTCAAGGTTAATTGGGTAGGATAAATAAAAGGGAATGTAGGGGTTAAATTAGAACTCTAACATGAGAAATATGACCTTAAATACTTCACAAGTGTGGGATTTCTTCTTAAACATGAATCTCCTTCTTGAAATTTCTTTATTTCTTGGCCTTTGGCACTTTAATTCAGTATCATGCAAACTTTCTTTGGACTTTTCTTTTTCTTCTAATTCATCCATCTTTCTTTTATTTTGCTGGTTTCTTTCAATCTTGTCATAATATGTTTCTGTATTTAAATACCCCACACTTGTGCTTTGCTCAATCTCTAATATAAATTAAAACTTCCTTCTTGCCAAAATTCAGGGTGAACTGGGTTTTTCTGGTCTTTGACTTGTAATGTACATGTTAGTAACCAAGAAATAGATAAATATGGCTCAAGGGGAGGTAACAAGTGGTAATAATGTAAAGGTAGGATGTATTTGGCTAGTAGTTGATACAAAAATGGCCTAGATCATTTTCAAGAGATGCATATAATCAAAATAATTTACTTAGAAAATAAAATCAAGTTCTGAAACAATTTAAACATTTAGAATGAATCACCTCAACAATGAAATGGCTCAAGTCTCACTCAGGTTAACTTACTTCTCTCAAGCTGGATTCAATCATACTTTAACTATGGAAACATCTCTAATTTTAAAAATCTCACACCATCATGCATCAATTTTAAATAAACACAAGAATAGATCTTTTGTAAATCAAGTTCTGCAACTCAACTTTGGAAAAAATTTTAAAACTGGTGCTTGAAATAAATACTGTAATGCATATTCTAAGCTCTCCACCAAGATCAGCAATTGCAAAAACTAATTTTCATAAATCATAAATTAAATCAAACCAAACCAGAGGCAATATAGTACAATTTGAATTTAGAGCCTCCCAAAATACCCCACACTTAAAATACACATTGTCCTTAATGTGAGCAAAATAGAGTAGGGAATAATTACCTTGATTGCCTTGAGTTGTAGTGAGTAAAATGAGAAATAATTCTAATTCTGTAGAACTAGATTAAGCACATCAATAACATGGTTGAATTCATTGGATACAGGTTGATTTTCATAAAATATTTTAAGTTGGTGGCCATTAAATTTAGAAAGAATTCTAGTTTTTAAATCACTAATCTCTACAACTCCATGTGGGGATACATTGGTTACAACATATGGTCCTTCCCACCTTGATTTTAATTTTCCAAAAATAAGTTTAAGTTTAGAGTTAAATAGGAGTACCTTCTTTCCTTTTTCAAATTGCTTTTTACATATATTATCATCATGGAATTTACTTACCTTCTCCTTATAAATTTTGGAATTTTCATAGGCCTGTTGCTTGATCTCCTCTAATTCTTGCAGCTCCAATTTTATCTCCTTTCTAGCCTCTTCCTTTGATAAATTACATGCTTTTATAGCCCAATATGCCTTGTGTTCTATTTCTACTAGATGATGGCAGGATTTACCATAAACAATTATGAATGAAGACATGCCAAGTGGTGTCCTATAGGCTGTTCCTTTGAGCCCACACTACATTATCCAGTTGTTTGCTCCAATTTTTTCTATTTGGTTGCACTAACTTGTGCAGCAAGTTCTTAACTTCTCCATACTCTAAAAATAATGCAGCCAAGGTTTTGTTGCAGAAGTGGCTGCCCTAGTCACTAATTATAGCCTTTGGAACTCCAAACCTGCAAAATATGTTAACTTTGATAAAAGTATACATAGCTTTAGAGTCATTGGTTCTTGTTGCCTTAACTTCTACCCATCTAGATACATAGTCTACATCTATAATAATACAGGAAAAACCATTAGATATGGGGAAGGGACCCATGAAATTAATCCCCCATACATCAAACACTTCACAAAAAATTAAAGGTTGTTGTGGCATCTCATTACTTTTTGTTATGGTATTCCCAACCCTTTGACATTGCTCACAGTTCATAACATAATTATGTGAATCTTTAAATATTGTAGGCCAATAGAAACCACATTTCAAGACTCTTATTACTGTCCTTTTGGAACTTAGATGACCTCCAGTAGTTGAGCTATGACATAACTCAAGGATGTGGTTGTTTTCTTCATAAGTTACACATCTCCTTATAATTTGATCACTACAGAATTTCCACAAGTAAGGATCCTCCCATACATAGTTCTTCATGTCTACCTTTAGCTTATTAATTTAATTCCTACATCAAGAGGTAAAACTGAAATGGCTACATAATTAGCAATGTTAGCAAACCATGGTGCAGCACATAGTCCATATAAACATTCATCAGCGAATGTTTCATTGATTTGAATAGTTGCATCATCATATTTTACCCTACTCAAGTGGTTAGCCGCTTGATTATTTGTGTCAGCTCTATCTTTGATTTCAATTTCAAAATCTTGCAGCAAAAGAATCCATCTAATTAACCTAGGCTTTGCCAGTATAGATAATAACCTTAGTGCCTAATAGATATGACCTGAACTTATCTAGAGAAAACACAATGGTCAACAACTTGTTTTCAGTGGTTGCATAATTTATTTGTGTAGAATCAAATGTCCTAGATGCATAAGCTATTACATGAGACAACTTATTAATTTGTTGAGATAACACAACAACGAAAGCAAAATCAAAAGCATCACACATTAACTCAAATGGTTCAGTCCAAATTGGGGGCTGCATAATTGGTGCAGTGGTCAATTTTATTTTTAAATTATCAAAAGCAATTTTACAAGCTTCATTAAACACAATTTTTTCATTCTTTTGCAATAATTTAGAAAGGGAAAAATCAATTTTACTAAAATCCTTAATAAACCTCTTATAAAAACCAACATGGTCAAGGAAGGATCTTACCTCCTTCACTATTTCAGCACAGGTTAGTGCAGAGATTACCCCACCTTTGTTCTGTCCACTTCAATGACCTTCTAAATTAGGTGGTCCAAAACTATTCATTCTTTCACCATAAAATGACATTTCTCAAAATTAATAACCAAGTTAGATTCTACACACCTATGTTGTACCTTGGATAAATTATTTAAACATGAATCATAAGTAGAACCAAGAACAGTAAAGTAATCCATATATACCTCCATACAATCCTCAATTAAATCACTAAATATACTCATCATACACCTTTGAAATGTGGCTGGTGCATTACATAATCCAAATGGCATTCTAGATTAAGCAAAAGTGCCAAATGAACAAGTGAAAGTGGTTTTGTGTTGGTCCTTGGGTGCTATCTGTATTTGCATATACCTAGAAAAACCATCAAGAAAACAACAATGAGACTTACCTACTAGCATTTCCAGCATTTGATCAATGAATGGCAAAGGGAAGTGGTCTTTCCGAGTTGCTTGATTCAACTTCCTATAGTCAATGTAGACCCTCCACTTGTTGGCTACTCTAACTTGTAGGATCTCCTTGTTTCTGGTTTGTATGATGGTTGTCCCACATTTCTTGGGCACCACTTGGATTGGGGAGACCCACTCATTGTCTGAAATTGGATAAATTATTCATGTCTTGAGTAATTTAGTTACCTCCTTCTTAACTTCATCAGCTATGGTTGGGTAGAACTTCCTTTTGGGCTGCCTGGTTGGCTTTGCATCAGCTTCCAGCAAGATCCTATGCATACAAATTGTGGGGTTGATCCTAGGAATATCCTCTAGACTCTAGCCAAATAGCCTTCTGATTTTTCTTCAAAATTTCGATTAATTTAACTTCCTCTTCACTGGATAGGATGCTTAAGATGATTACTTATTTGTGTTGCTCCTCATCCAGGTATACATACTTTAAATGAGCAGGCAGAGGCTTCAATTCCAGCCCAGCTCCCTACTACTGTTGTTTATCATTTTCCAGATTTTCTTCCTTCTCTTTTTGTGAATTTTCTTCCTCTTTATCCTCCTCTTTTTGTGGATTTTCTTCAATATTTGCAGAACACAAATCTAGTGGAGTATATGTAGTGGGGTTAGTAAAAGAATTGACAAACTAGCCTAGCTGCCTGAAAACAATATGTAAGTCAGAGTGTAGACCAGTGTAAACTATGTTATCATGTAGCAAGTCATTTAATCCTAGTTCTACTGTTGTACAATAAGTTTTATTTACAATATCCATGGAAAACAAAGAATGGTCATAGAAAACTGAATGTTTTTTTAATGAATGCTTCATTGCAGCAAAGATATTGAAGGTGATCTTCTCTTTTCCAAATTCCATGGTTAGTACTCCAACATGTACATCAATTTTTATTTTAGCTGTCATCAGGAAAGGTCTTCCCAATATAAGTGTTGCCTGGTTTTCTATCTTTTTCTTCCACCATATCAATGATATAAAAATCTGCAGGGAATATTAACTAGTTCACCTTCACCAATACATCTTCTAGGATACCAAGTGGCTACATAGTAGTTTTATTGCCAATTGAATTACTACATTGGTTGGCTTGAGGTTCCCTAGCTGCAACACCTTGTAAATGTAGTAGGCATTACATTGATGGACCCACTAAAGTCAATTAAATCATTTGCAAATGTGAGTTCACCTATGGTGTAGGGAATTGATAAGCATAAGTTTTCAGTCGCTTTCTTTTGCCTCAAATAATTGATTTCTCCTTTAATGTAGTATAGGGACAACCAAAGTCTCAAATCCTAGGAGCAATGATAGAGTAGGATCTTAATCGAACAATGCAATAAATGATGGGGAAAATGTTATGTAGAGATGAATGATAAATGAATGAATGAATGTAACTTTGGATTTTCTCTTTTCTGGATTTTTATGGAATGAATGAATGATGTTTAATGAATGAACAAGAATCTGGTCGAGATGAATTATGTTAATGATGCAGTAGCTATGTTTATGGAATATGGAGTAATTCAATATTGGAATTGGATGAAGTTAGAAATGAATGAAATACCAAATGAATGAATGGATATAAGTGGTCGAATGAAACTGTTTTAAAGGTTTTTATATACTGGATTAGTGTTGGAATAATGTTATAGTTGTGGGTGCATGTATGCAACTAATGAATGATCAATGCAATGTGAATTATGTCACTGAATGTAGTTTATTTTATTGTTTTCTAATTTGATGAATGAATCAATGAATGTGTATACTAAATGGACTGATATTTCATGTAGTAGCTAGATGGATAACTGCTGATGATGAATGTATGTTATGCAGGTTATAAAAGGGTGTTTTAAGGACTTAAACGAAATGCAGAATGTAAATTGAATGCTAATATGAATTATGGAATTGCAAACACAATTCAAAATGAAATTCCCTAATCTAGATCAATGCAAGATGTTGAGTATGAAGATTATGCATGAAAGTGATGTTGAATTAAATCTAAACAAAACTAGAAACAGATTACTGTGAATTATAAAACCAGAAATAAAAACCAATAGAATTTAGACTACAATGCAAAACTGAAAAATATTACCAAAATAAGAACATGCCAAAACAAGAACACATGCAATATAAATCTGGAAAATATGATTTTATTGAATAACGATGCAAAATTGAAACTCAAATGATGCCGAATTAAAATGACTCAGCTTTAAACAAGAAAACAGTAAATCAAAAGCATTAAAACGATCTATTGGAGTTTAACAAATTAAAATCAATTTAGAGGTGTGAAGAAACAACCAAAGTGTCGTGCTAAGGTGCTCTTCAAATAGATTCCCCTTAAAACAATAAGAATGTAGTATAATGGGAACCAGAGTATCAATCCAGGGAAGTAGTGAGAATAGGTGAATGAGTTATGAATGATTCAATGGGGAATGAATGAAATATACAATGATAAAATGATAAAATGGGGTTAAAATGCAGTATGCAATGAATGAATATGATACAAAATGCAAAATGAATGAAAATGTGCAAAATCACAAAACTGACCGAGATGAATAGTAACACCGGTCAGACAGCAAACCACACTCGGTCAGAAATGATTCACTCGGTCAAAATGAAAATATGACAAAATCTCTCGGTCAAGAATGAAATGGTAGGTTAGAAATGATGAATGAATGGTCCTGTAAAATTCTTGGTGCAAGAAATATGAAAGAATCACAGGGTTGATCGATTAAAACTAAAACCGATGCAAGTGTGGTGCCAAAATGGTGCAACTCTCGGTCAGATGCAAAATGTGAATGAATGTCTCGGTCAAGAATTTAACACAGTGTATAAAATGTATGATTGACCGAGGGAAATACAATTGTTTTTGAATTTTGAGCTTTTAAAATGGGAGATGACCGAATAGAGGTGTGTTTGGTGCGTTTGGTTCAAAGTCTTACCGTGGTGAATAGTGTCACTCGGTCAGAAATGAAACCAAGGGTAAAATGCAATGTTTGAATGATGGAATGAATGCACCAATGTAAATTTTTGTATTTTTCAATATGAATGGGGGTTTTGTAATGAAATGAATGTAAAAATGCAATGTAAGATGTGATTAAAGCTAATGAACCTAAGACTAATGCATGGAATCAAGTGGAAACAAAATGCGTAAACTGTCCAGACCTAAAACTAATAACCTAATCAACTACAGAACCTATCAAAGCAATAAAGGAAAGCATTTAAATCTACCTAACATGGTTGTAATGAATTAAAACTAGTTTGGAAGTGCTAGGACATTTCTAATGCATAAGCCATGGATAAATCCCTATTAATTCACCCCTCAAAAGACATTTGAGTGACTTACCTACCAAAGACAATCCAAAGAAACCTTCCCTCACTAATTAAAACTCACAAACAACCAAGTGTAAAGCTCATAATTTTCGGAAATTAAAGAAAGCAATAAAGTGCTATAACTACACTACAAGAACTCCAATCCGAAGACATGGTTTTGGTGCTCAAGCCAATCCTAACTCTTGAAATTCTTGCCACTGTAAAAACCTAATTAACCAATAAAGAATTCACCATAGAATTGCAAAAGAATGCTTCGCAAGCTTCAACCTCCAACCAGTAGGCATCCACAAGTTAAACCAAGGCAAGATTTCAAGTTTAGGCATTGTGAAACATGCAAACCCATAATCCGTGAATTGTTGTTTGAATTACTCTAAACTAATCCATCAAAACAGTAAAGAAACACATACAATTGAGGAAAAAGAAGCATCAGATCAAGGAACAAGAAGAACTATGGTAAAAGAATGTAAAACATACATGAAATGAAGAACACAAGAAAACCCATGGGGGCGCGCAAGAGAGCTTGAAGGAAATGACGTTTTGATAGCACAAATGAAATTTGAAACTCTTCTCCTCTCTTTATTACATTAAGTAAATCCTATTTATACTCTAGCTAATGTAAAATTACATAATACAAGGCTTAGAACCATGGGTGATCTAATAACTTGAGAGGGAGCTCGAATAGGCGCGCCAGGTTGGCTTTAGTGCAGTTCTGCGCACTTCAAACACGTGCAGTTTCTTCAATACTTGTCCAAATTAAACGATTCCAGTCTCCTTTGAAAACTCTTTGAGTCAGCTTTAAAACTCTACCATTTCCACTATATTAGGGGGTATAGCGAATTTAGGTGACTTAAATTACTGAAGCATGTCCATTGGGCCAACCTGATGCGCTTAACCCCTCTTTGATAATTTATGTAAAATTTCAATTTAGCTCTGAATTGAGTGGTTTTGGATCCTCTGGAAAGCTGAATGTGTGTAGTTTACAACGCATCCAGAATCATAATTTTAAGAGCTCTGTAGAAAAAATGATAAATAAAATAGTGAACCAATGTCAGTACCCGTATAGAATAAAATATAGCTTATTTACTGTTTTTATACATAGTTTTCTGTTAAGGCTTCTAAAGGCCCAATAATACAAATCATGGTTAATTAATCTTTGTTAACACATTATAAAAAATTAAATAACATTATTAACCATTTAAAATATGTTAAAATTCAGTCACATCAAGGTGCTAGATCAATTCAAGAACATAAAGCAAGAACTTCTCATGCAAAACTCCTTACGCAAAGCTCTCTTGAAAGACATTCAAGTGCTCTATATTCTCAAGAACATACTAAGAAACCCTCCCTCACTGATTTTAAACTATAAAACATCCATGAAACTACTCGCTAAAGAATTAAAGACACTCACGGGAATTTTAAAGCTGCTGAAAGTAAAAGTGCAAGAAATTAAAGTGCAGAAAGTGAAACAGTGGGAAAAATTCTAAGTTCTAGCCAATCTTAGAGATTAATCTTCTCTTCATTCAATTATCCAATTAACCAACCGAAAAAACGTTCAAAAGGTGTGAAGAATCACAACTTTGCTTTCACTCTTAACCAAGAAGCATCACAAAGTAAGCCAAGAAGAGAAATCAACTCTAAGCATTGTGAAACAAGTAAAATTCCTTCCACTACTTCAAATTCGAATTGTAAAATCTCAAAACATGAAGTAAACGCAAGAAGAACAGAAGAAGAATGAGAAGAGGCACAAGAAAAAAGGAACATGAAGAGCTAGAACCCTCTCTTGAAGAGAGAACAAGAAAATATAAAGAGAGTTTCTAACCAAATTGACCGAAATTGTTACAGCCATGTGCTGTGAATTCTAACCGTCAAAATGAATTGTTCCTTATGCCAAATCTACTTAAGTACAAAGCTAATCACCTACTTATACTACAGAAGTGATACAATTAGTGCACGGGCCTTAGATAACTTGAGGGAGCCCATAACTTAAGAGACACTTCACCCAAACTGCAGTTGCTATTAGCTCAACTTTGAACACGTGTGAAAAATCCAATTTAGCTCCAAATTGCACGGTTCAACTTCCAGATGAAATCTTATTGAGTCTAGTTTCTAGTGCAATCTGGAATCACGATTTTTTGAGTGCCTGTAGACAAAGATATAAATAAAACAGTGGACCTTCCTCAAGTTGTACAGTAGAATCATAAAATACTATATTTTTGCTGTATTTTTATACGAATTTAAATCTTGTCTTCTAAATTCCTTAAAATCGATTTCAATCTTAATTAAGTTAATTTAGGACATTATAAACATGTTAGAACCTTTGTTAGTATTTATTTATAAGCAAAATTTCAGTTACATTAGGAATTGAGAAAGAGTCAGGGTCATCACATTTTTGGGGCAATGACAATTGTGAGAGTATGGAGACAATTTCAATATTAGATTCCTTTAGTCTTCTTTTGTAACTGCAGAGCTCCTTTGGGATTTTGGCATATTTGGGTACTTGTTTGATTGCTTCCAGCAAGGAAATATTAATTTCTACCTTCTTGAACATGTCTAGCAACTCTTGATCAACTTCCTTCCTCTTGAAAAATTTTCTTCTTGATGGGAAGGGTGTGGGAATCACTGGCTGGACTACTTGCTGCTTCTCTTCTTCTTCAAGTGCAGGTTGAGCTATTGCAAGAATGGTGTTGACTAGTTTTGGCCTTGATGGAAGCTCCTTTCCACTCCTTAAAGTGATGGCTTTCACATCCCCTCTAGGATTGATCAATGATTGAGAGGGGAGTTCACTGGATCCTTGCTGTTACATCCTATTCATTTTAGTTGACATTTTCTCATTTGCATTTAAAGATCATTGACTATTGTTGTCATATTTTGCATGCTTGAAGCCACAGATTGTTGAACAGTTTGCTGAATATGCTACATCATTTCATCCATGTTGGGCGTTTGAGCTTGCTGCACCACTAGCTACTACAATGGTTGGAGATTAGTTTTGATTTGGCTGATTTCTAAAAGCATTGTACCTTGGCTATTGTTGATACTGTGGTTGTTGCTGCTGAGCATAGTTTCACTGCTAAATGTGCTGAGTATGCTGATTGTACTAGCCTACAGGTGCTCCATATCTTAAATTGGGATGATCCCTCCAACCAAGGTTGTTGGTAGGTGCATATGGGTCATAAACCTATTGGTTGGAGTGTTGTTGTGGCAACACCTATTTTAGGAAGAATGTCTGATTAGGATACACGGCTTCTACTAACTCCATTGGACTGGTTTCTTGGAGTTGTGGGCAAGCTTTAGTGGGGTGGTCAATGGTTGCACATATGCCACAAGTTTTGAGAGTTGCAACATTTACATTTGGCGGTTGTGCAAGTGCCAATTGCCTCAATAATGGGGTAAGCTCGGTTAGCTTGTTTTCAAGTCTTGAAGTGTCTTCTACAGTTGTTGATCCTTGGTGTATTTCATGCACAACCCTTGTGTTTTGCTGGGAGTTTTTGACCATATTGGAGATCAAGTACCTAACTCTTGTAGGTGTTTTGTTCATAAGTGTTCCTCCACTGGCTGCATCTATCATATTCCTCTCCATGGCCATCAACCCCTCATAGAAGTATTGGATGAGCAGTTGCTCATTAATTTGATGGTTGGGCAGGTGGCACAAAGCTTGTTGAACCTCTCCTAGTATTCGTATAGTGACTCTCCCTGCAACTACGTTATGCCACCAATTTCTTTTCTAATGGCAATTGTCCTTAAGGTAGGGAAGAACTTCTCTAGGAATCTCCTTTTCATTTTTGGCCATGTAGTGATGGGGGTAGGTTGGGAGTATAGCCAGTCTTTTGCAAATGTTGGGGGATTTATGTATGTAATGATGATGTGGAATGTATTTATTTATAATGAATGTAATACAATGGATGTTTATTGTTGGATGGAAATGTAGTGGTTCAATAATGAAAGCTAAATGATATGCTTAATGATGCAGTAATGGGAAATGAATGAGTAGAATCTATGTAGTGAAATTTATGTCGAGTGGTGATGGATTTTTATTTTGTTTTTAGAGTAGAAGAATGAATTTAGAATGCTTGATTTTTGTTTTCCAGATGAAGTGTGAAATGGTGTAGTAATGATTTGAATGAAATGAAATAATAAGAGTTATTCCAAATGGTTTAATGACTCAAGAATGAAGTAAATGCAGTAAGAATAATGATATTGAATCCTAAGATGAATAATGGAATGAAAATGGATGTAGTGGCTATTGTTTTGATTTTCCAAATGATATGCAAAATGATGTATTGATGAATTCAATGAATGAATGAACATATGATGGATTATGGAAGGTTCAAATGATTCTGGAGGATATTTTCTTTTTCTTTTTCTTTTGATTGAAATCAGGTGAGAATGTTGGTGTAGTGACTATTGATTGATTGAAAGAATGTGATGCTATGCAGATGTTATAATAAATTGGATGGTGAAATCTGATGTAGTGCAAGTTATATACAAATGCTTAAATGTAGAATTGGGTGGGGGGTTCAGGAATGTGAATTAAGTTCGAATGCATAAAAAAAAATGTTGGAATGTAATTAAGCTATTAAAATGTTGTAAATGAAGTGCAGAAATGAAACAGTGCTTATGCAAGCCTAAAGCAATACTAAATGGATAAGGGAAATGTAGAACAACAGTTGTGTAAATGTAGAATGAATTGATATTGAACTAAAAGCAGTATAGAATGTAGAATGCAAAATTGAATCGGGAAATTGTAATGCAGGTGCTAAAATAAAATCCAAATCATATCCTAAGCTAATTATGCAGGATTGAAATGTGAAAATACAATGAACTAAATTCTGGGAATTTATACCAAATGAAGAACATGACCAAAAGATGGACAATGCCAAAGTAAGAACACCTAAATTTCTAACCAAACTCGAAAAGTGGAAAATTAAGGTACCTTGCAGAAAACTTGAATTAAACCTTGAAAATTTAAATTAAAATGAAATTGGATTGAACTAACTACAGAATTACAAATAGATTCAAGTAAACTATCTAAGTGGAATCCTAGGAATCAAAACTGCCTTGAAAGTGCTGGATTAGCTTGAGAAAACAAGGTTGAAATGCATAGTGTAGATCACTCAATACAACATCTTCTTAAATGACATTCAAATGTCTTGAACTCTCAAGATAACACCATGAAACCCTTCCTCAGCAATTTTGAATCCAAAAAACTCCAAGAAACTACTAAATTACAGAATTAAAATTCAAGAATGATGAATTAAAGTGTTGAAACTTAAATTGGAGGAAATAAAATGTTGAACCTGAGAATCATCATTGATCTACACGTCTAGTTTAAACCAATCTTGGCTATCACTAACTTTTCCATTCAAAAACTTGATTAATCAACCAAGAAAGCGCATAACCAATGTGTTTTACCACAGTCTTGCCTTCACCCTTAATCAAGAAGCAAAATGCAAGATAAACTAAGGAAAAGCAATGATTCCAAGCATTGTAAACCAGTGATGAGTTTAGTGATAATTTCGAACTGAAAACAAGAATCAAAGCATGAATTGAACAGAAGGAAAACAAAAGAAAGATGAGAAGAGGTATAAGAACATACAGGAACTAGAAGAACTAAATTACATTGCAAGAAATGAACAAGAATACTACAAAAGAAATAATTGAATTAAATAATTTGAAGAATGCCATGTGCTAAATTTAAAACGCTCTAATGCAATGTATTCTCTACCAATTCTATTTAATTACAATGGTTAATGTCCTACTTATACTATAGAAGTTATAATCTAAGTGGATGGGCTGTGTGCAACTTGGGATAGCCTATCACTTGAAGGGATTTGCTTCAACACTGCAACTACTATAGGCTTCTCTTTAAACACATGTCAAAAATCTAATTCTCGTCCAAATTGAGTGATTCCACTTCCCTTCAAAAGCTTATAGAGTTAATATTAAATGCAAAAAGAATCATCTGAGTGTGGACATCTATGGACAAAAATAAATATATTTTACTGAACCTATGTCAAGCTATGTTATAGGAAAATATGTTATATAAATACGCATTTTTATACATTTTCTAATCTTTGCTTATAAATTCCTAAAAAATTCATTTCTTGTTTAATTAAGTTAATTTAAGGTATTATAAACATGTGTGGGCCTATTTTAGCATTTATTTGTAAGTAAAAATCAAGTTATATCAATCAGTTGCTTAAGAAAAGGTATTTATCCTAGAAAAATGCTTGCCATTGTTTCATTTCGATTTTGTTCTTTTAGCTGCGGATATGCATCGATATGATGATCATTGGCTACATAGATTCAACACTCTTTAGGCACACAAGTTGCTAGATTGACCTGCCACGTCATGGCTAATTATCTCACAAGTGACTCAACTTTGTCAACTTGTTCTCTAGTCTCAAATTATTAGATGCAACTGCTGAACTTGTATTCGTTTCCTGGACAGTTTTAGTATTATTTATGGAGTTAAATTGCTAGAAGTTCTTAGCCATATTGGAGGTTAGGTACCTAGCAGCAGCAGGTGTTTTATCCATTAAGGCACCTCCACTTGCTACATCAATAATATTTCTCTCCATTGGCATCAAACCTTTATAAAATTATTGAATCAATAGTTGCTCATTAATTTGATGATTAGGACGTGTAGCACACAACTTATTAAACATCTCCCAGTATTCATAAAGTGATTCTCCTTGCAGCTATCTTATACCACTGATTTCCTTTCTTATGGCTGTAGTTCTGGATGTTGGAAAGAATTTTTCTAAGAACCTTATCTTCATTTCAGGCCAAGTAGTAATAAAAGTTAGCTAGAAATATAACCAATCATTTGCTACATCACATAAGGATAAAGGGAATATTTTCATCTTCACAAAGTCTTCTGAAATATTAGCTGGTCTCATAGTAGAGCAGACTACATGAAACTCCATTAGATGCATATGAGGATCTTCTCCAACTAGACCATGAAACTTTGGCAATAGATATATCAGTCAAAATTTTAATTCAATACTAATCATGCCTTCTTGTGGTTGTCAAATTTGAATCCACAAAGGTTGATAACACTCATTAGGCGTAGCTAATTCTTTAAGATTTTTCTCAACATGATTTGAAGTCATGTTTTGCATACATGATTGTGAAGTAATCGAGCTCTCAAATACAAAATCAAAGATTTCGTGTTTATCCACACCTGACTGCCTTTTCAATCCTCCTTTCATCCTACAAGTTTGGGTAATTTCTGGATCAAAGGGAAATAGCTCCTCCTTTGATGATCTAGTCATTCATCTAGTCTATGTGGATAAATTTATATTAAAGCAAGGCTACAAAACAGGTTAGGAAACACAGAACAAAGAATGGAAAAATTATACAAACTAAGACGCTCTTACAATGAATCAATCAATTATTGAATAAATGTGTGTGCTTCTTGGAAACGGTGTCAATTTGATGAATACCAGTCGCAAGATGTTTTCAAAACTCTTTTAGTTCCCCTAATGTAGTATAGAGATAACCTCAAGTATCAATTCAAGGAGCATAAGGTGAAAATTGCTTTGCTCTCTAGTTAAGAGTTAACTACAAATTAATTTGGGGGTTTTTATTTTATGGATTCTAAAATACAAAAATGTAAAACAATTGTCATATGGATTGAAACAAGGGAAACTAATGTTGGCATTAAAACTAATGCATGAAAATAGATTGAAGAATGTAATTGAAAATGAGAACAAAATGTGGATTGAATTGGAACTAAAATTGGAAAACTAAATTGCAATTTGGAATATAGAAACTAGAATCAAAATAAAATATCACAACTATTTAAAGTGTTGAGTCATAAAATAGAATAAAAGAACTAAACATTGAATTAAAGAAACTAATATTGAATAAAATTGAAATCGAGAGCAAAAAATAAAATGCAAGAAAATTATGTAACGTAGAATTTGTAGAAACAAATCAACAATAAAAGAACAACTGTTGATGGATAGTATATTTTGTGACCAATTGGGGAAAAATATAAAGGTGTATGTGGACGATATGATAATGAAGTCGGCATCATATGAAGAGCATCTCAAGGACTTGAATGAGATATTCTCAATCTTAAGAAAGTATAACATGAGGTTGAAATTAGAGAAGCGTGTATTTGGAGTGCAAGGAGGAAAATTCCTCGACTTCATGTTAACAAGTTGAGGTGTTGAAGCAAACCCCGATAAGTTCTAGGCATTGATTAATATGAGGTGTCCAGCAAACTTGAAGGAAGTGCAAAGGCTTATAGGACACTTAAAAAATTGTCAAGGTTCACACCAACAATGGCTGAAAAAATTTGCCCCATGCTCAAACTATTAAAAAAGGCTTCAACCTTCAAATGAGATGAAGATGCGAAGAAAATTTCCAACAAAAAAAGCCTTATTGACATCCTCACCCGTCCTACAAAGGCCCGACAACAATCAGACATTGATAGTATACTTGTCGGTCTCGGACAACATAATCAGCTCAGTACTTACACAAGAACATGGTGGGGAGATAATATTGGTATACTATGTCAACCAAGTACTTCAAGAAGCCGAAAAACATGCTACCAGTTGCTTGAAAAGGTAGCCCTCACATTGGTGATCACAACAAGGCGTTTGAGACTATTTTCAAAGTCATTTAAACAAGAATGATGCCATAGGCCGAACACTTAACGTAGCCGAGGACGTTTCATTCAAACAAGAATGATCCCTCAAGCTAAATGCTTAACATAGCTGAGGATGTTTCATTCAAACAAGAATAATCCCTCAGGCCGAACACTTAACGTAGCCAAGGACGCTTCATTCAAACAAGAATGATCCCTCAAAATAAATATCACGCATAACTAGAGGTGTCTCATTCAACCACGAATAATCTATCACAAAGAAACGAATTAAAAAAGAAAATCTGACTAGGTGTCGGATAGCCGACATCACCTCAATAGCATAACAAATACAAATGTTGAAGTAACTTAAAAGGAAATTTACACAAATTGAAGCAGGAAGCAAAAGTTCTAATTTTATTTCATTCTTGATGTAAATTTACAAAAAGATGTCGAGAAGTATATGGTCACATCCAAAAAGAAGAAACAAAAATAACAAAGTGTCCTATCACTATTTGGCAACGTAATCAAGAGAGGTACCCGACCTTTCAGCACCATCAAGCTCAACAAGGATGTCATTGATATTCATAAATTGGCCTTCACGAATATCGAACATCACATCGAAATTGGCCTGGTTAGCTGGAACACCCAGTCCGCTATATAATAAATAACTTGACACACTCGTTTTTGGAAGCCCATCTCATGCTCGGTCAAAACCGAATTTCTAAGGTCAATAATTTCCTTTTTTACTTCAACAAGGGCCTCCTTTGAAGTGGTCAAGTTTTGCTCCAAACTGCGAACATCGTCCCTTAGCCACCTCTCAATCTGAGCTGCCCGATCTTTCACAACCACTAACTTGGTCTCAGCCTTCACCCGCCCCTCTTCCAGCTCTACCACCCAACCATTCAACTTGGTATTAGACTCCAAAGCCTCTTTCAGAGAAAGGGTGGCATCATTCAACTTAGAATTGAGGTGGGTGACCTCAACAATTAAACGAGTGACATCACAAGACTTGGCGCTCTTAGCCAATTCAACCCCCATTTTCCGGTTGAGAATAATGGCTCTCATCTGCAGCTCCATGAAGGCTGATAAGACCTCTTCTTTGCTAACACTGTCAAAATAGTTAATATTAGAGGAGGACAAATTCACAACAATCTTAGAGCTCGTCCAAAGATCGTTGCCCATTAAGCATGTAAGAGGAGTGGTTGAGCTCGACTTCAAAACCAATTTGGTCCTTTTCGGTAAAGGAGTAGTGTCACGATGTTTGCGAGATTCTTTTTCTTTTTCTTTCCTCTTTTGTTTCCTCTATTCTAACTCTTGCGGCTGATAGGTTTCTTTTTCTTTTGACCCTCCTACTAGCATCTTCTCGACAATAGTCACAGCTACTTTAGCCTTTTCGGCTACAACAATCATTTTAGCTTTTATATCTTTGAATGTATTCTTACTAACTTTCATCTCGACAACCATGTTATATGAAAAAAGACAAAAAATTCAACAAAGTTAAAAGGTGTAACTTCAAAAGACTCCAAAATAGAACTCAACATACCATCAATATCAATAGCAAGATGGGAAGAAAAGAAGCTGTCGAGGAAGTGTCGGGGAAGGCGATCAAGGATGTTGAGAACCCGTAGGTCAAATGACGACATCCCAACGCGAAACCAAGCTTTATACTTTAGGGGGGCCTTTGTCCAATAAAAGGGAAACTTAGGCTTCTCATCATTGAAAAAGGTATCCTTCCAAGCCTCTTTCATTACCACCTTGAAGAACTCATTCTTAAAATTCTTGTAAGAAGTTGTATAAGGACAAAATAAATTGGTTGTCGGTTGGGCAACCAATGACAACCAGGTAGTAGAATCACCCACCCCAGTACAGTAATACAAGCACATGAGTGGGGTTGGAGTGATTGATAGGACCCTACAAAGAACCTTAAAGGCTTGAAGGGAAGCCAGCTATTAGGATGGAGCTGTGTAGAAGCTACGTTAAGGGTGCACAAAACTCTGGTAGTAAAATCATCAAAGGGGATCCTAACCCTAATATCCGAGAAGAGGTAGGCATACATATAAAAGAAATCCTCTTTGGAACCTTCCCGGCCATGGCGGACATGGTTTAGACGAATGCAACGCCTCATAGCAATAATATCCTCTTCAACGTCATTGGCGAGTAAATCATGATTCCTAATGAAGGAACATAGTTGAGAAGAAAGAGCATATCTTAAGTGATAGAGCAGGGCCTTAAATGACACCCATTCATACTCTAGGAGACAGGTCGCGAAGGGGCTAGTTGGCCCTTTCTCGCTCATCTTGAGATGAGCACTCCTCGACACTCATAGGCACCTCTAAGACCACCACTGGCCCCGCTGACTTCGTCACCCGACAACATTCCGGAGTTAGAAGAAGAAAAAGACATACCAGATCCCTTCAACAAATTTGCACCACTCGTAGAAATGAAGTAGGCACGAAGAGTAGCAAATCTATAAGGCCCTATTTATAGGAGTGAGAGCGATAACCGAAGAGACACCACTCATCATTACTTGACGGGAGATGCTTCAAGCCCTACAAAACGCTTGCCAGTTACTAGAAACAAAGTGTCACGTCGATTAACATGACGCCTCCCACGGGGAAATTCAGGATTTTCCACTAGTAACTCAAATCTTCCGCATCCCAAAAAACCACATATTCAAATTTCAAATTTCAAATTTGAAAAAAAAAAACGAGGCGAATGGGAGAGAGAAGTTGTTTTCGATTTTTTGATCCTTGCGTTGTCCCTCAAGCCACAGGTTCACACAGTCGAATACCACACAACTTGGGAAACAACTTAGGACTTGGGGGCAAGTGTTATGGGAAGTCTTGATAGGCTAACCAGATGAAAGAATTTACCGACATGATGTCAGCTACACTGAACAAGATGTTAGAAGTTCCATTACAAAGATAATGAGCATGACTAACTAACCTACTTATTATCAAAAGGCAAAGGAAGGTTAACAAACCCTAATACAACCCATCATGTAAGGTCCATCAAGGATACATTAAATAGTGAGTCATTGTCAAGTATGAGGTCACTATCATTATTGAGCTATTATATTGTCATTGAATCCTTTACTCACTTGAGCATTAGAGTACAATCAACAGGTACGCTCCTTGTTAGGAACCATGAAACAATTGGATTAGTTGTGCCAAAAGGAGGGAAGTGTTCAGATTGAAGGAAGAGAATATGAAGAACGAATGTCAACTTGGAGTATTCGGTCCTATAAGAACAAATATCTTATCACATTTTATTATATTTCACATCTATATACTCTTCTAATACAAATTAGAATATAAATAATTATCAGAAATAATAAATTTTCACCCAAGTAAAAATAATTCTCAAAGCATTTCTCTCATCTTGACAACATGACGTTTAATCACTAATAAATTCATATCTTAATTTATACATATTATTTTTGCGTGAAATAAAAAACATTAGTTAGCTAACATATAGGGATATATGTAGGACAATTTTTATAATTCATAACAAAATCATTCCAAAAAAGGTTCGAAATTTCAACAAAAAAATAATTTTCTGACAACTTGACCTTTAATTACCAAAAAATTCATATATTGAATTATACATATCATTTTTATGTGAAATAAAAGTTATTAGTTAGATAATATGTAGACCTACAATTTCTATGAAGATTACTTTTTAAAATTCAAAATAGAAATATGTCAAAATGGGATTACATTCTTGATGGGAAATAATTTTAAATCTATCTAATATAATTTTCACAATTAATCTATAAGATCACTCAGTACAAATTTTTACATACAAAAATCATTTAATCAAACACAAAAAAAATATTTAATTAATTTCTTTTATCTTTAAATCAAATTTTCCTTTATTGAGATGGATTAAATTTTTTCTATTTTACTCTAAAATATCTAAATACAAAACTATTTATATTATTAAAAATTTAAAATAAAATTTTCTTTAATTTTTATTATTATTTTTATATATTTTGATAAAAGTATTCTAAAAAAATTAAGAAAAAATAAAATTTATTTAAAATGAAAATTTATTTTTGACATTTTTAATTCTTGATACTCTTAAATTTTTAAAGAAATAAAAATTTAAAATATATTAAAAAAATTAAGAAATATTTGAAAGGAATTTTTAAGAGATATTAGAATAAAAAAAGAATAAATTTTTTAAAAACTAAAATATAAGAAAAGAATTAAAAAAATTAATTATAATCTTTCTCATTCTTAAATAAATAAATTTAAGATTTATCAATAAATAATTTACATAATTATAAATTTATTAAAAAGGAAAATAGTAGTTATAAAAAAAAATTAAAAAAATTAAAAAATTTATTAAACTTTGATAAAAATGAAAATAATAAAAAAGTTACACCAAAACAATTAAAAAAAGAGCGAATCTGTTTATAAATTATTATAAATAAATATTATTGTAAAACAAATTCATCAAAATAATTAAAAAAGAAAATTGTTCTTCCATGATCATCTTCCACCTCCTCCTTATCCAACCATCAACGATTTTGCGTTGCGGAACTTGCAGTAAACTACATAACACAGAAAGAGGTTCATATGTGAGCAGATAAATTAGGGTTTGTATGAGAAAAGAGGGGTTTCGAACCCTAACCTGTGTTATTTTTTCGTTCTTTGGCAGAGTGACTCGCAAAAACACGTCCTACTAATGATTTTATGAGTTTCTACCACGATTTTACCTATCCCACCTAAAGAAGATCCTGCACGTGATCTAACTCGCAAATAGGTAGCAAAATCGCAATTTTTTCTGCCTTGGCTGTAGACTTTTCACTCACTTTCTTGCTGTTTCCAGTGGTAGAAAGTTTTTATCTGGAATTGGGATGGTGCTTACTCTACTTCTTTTGTTGTTTTCATACTCTCTCTCACTCTCTCTCTATATCTCTCTCTATATATGCATATATAATTCAGAATGCACATTTGAAATACCATCCATCACTTGGTAACATTTGGTGCTCTTCTATCAGATGGAAACATTTGGTGCATCGATTTCAGAGGCGAGGAATGTTGCAACAGGAAATTCCCCTGGCGGTACGGTTGAAATGGAGGGTTTCAAGCAACGTGTTGACGAGATAATTTTAAAGGTTGATAAGGCAAGTATATTTGTGAAATTTATAACGCCATTTTGTATCATGTGCTTCTTCGTTATGTGTTAGTTTTTGGTAGGCTCCATTGGTGTTAGGAGATAATCATCAAGAACCAATTAGAAAAGAGGTGCTGAGTTGTCTAGTAGGAACAGTGTCCCTAGAAATTGCGGCCTAAAGGGAAAGAAAAGCTGTACAACACTACGGTTGGTTTGAGAGTGCCCTAACTCCTGCAATTCGCAGACATCCCTCCCTTGTTTTCCTTTTTCCATCTTTCTTTGGATACAATCTAGAGTGCTTTTCGGGAGCTTCTTTTTTGGGAATTTAGAGCATTTTCCAATAGAGAAGCTCACAAAAGCACTTCTAGCTTTGTATCCAAGCAGACTTTTATTGCATTTCTGCTAGGTATAGCTGTTAGTTCACAGCCCCGTCAGTTACAACAGGCTTTTGCTCCTTATTCCTTTTCCTATTCCATGAATGGTCTCCTATCACTTTTCAACATTGAGTTATATTAGAGGTTATATTTTATCACAAATTTTTGAGCTTTTACATCATTTACTCCTAAATTGGAATCCATTCATGTGGTAGGTGCCTATGTGAGACAATTGACAAGTAGTAGATATTCATGACTTTGATTGCTTATACAATGAGATAAGATTTGAGTTTTCTTTTTAATGTTTGCCTCACCGTAAGTGGTTTGTGGAAATACTATTATTCATGTGGCTTGAATTTTAATTGACTGTGCTTCATGCGCCATCCACTGATGCACATCCATCACAATAGTTGAGCCTTTGAGAAGGAGGCAAGCTATGTCTTTTTGGCATGCTATGGTTAGACAATGATGCATGATGCTGCCTTTACAAAAGTATGACAAGTCCATGCTTTCTTGAAGTATTTAACTGGATGCCATGTTCCACAAATCACTGCCATCTACTCAATGCAAAGGGAATGATCTGTAGAGCTTGTAAATTTTAGGTTGTCTACAGCTTTGTGCTGCCACAATTAATGGCTACAATAATATTATGCATCTGGTGCATGACTTAACTTTTGATCTCTGATATGTAGAGGAGCTTTGATAGAGAGCTAGATTGAACATTGAAAATGCCGTTTCTAATAGAGGTATGATGGGACCATTGTTCTA
This sequence comes from Macrotyloma uniflorum, assembly GCA_016859785.1. Lineage (NCBI taxonomy): Eukaryota > Viridiplantae > Streptophyta > Magnoliopsida > Fabales > Fabaceae > Macrotyloma > Macrotyloma uniflorum. The sequence goes on from BDMB01000019.1 coordinate 72,716, forward strand.
ATTCTGATAGTCAAGTTGACAGGAACATGGGTATTATGGGATGCCTAAGTCTCACACCAAGTAATAGGATGCTTGGTGGAGTATTAAGTGCTTGATTCTATCCCCTTAATAGATAGCTTTTGAGGGTGAGTTCTTCTAGTGCTTGGGTACTTGTCAATTGGTATCAGAGTTGGTTGTTAATGTCTTGGAAAGGGCTACCTAAGGTTCTAACCATGGGTATTATGGGGGGCCTAAGTCCCACATCGAGTAGTATTTGATGCTCAATGGAGTATTTAAGTGTTTGGTTCTCCTCCATTGATAGCTAGTTTTTGAGGGTGAGTTATCCAATTGCTTGGGTACTTATCATAAGTATTTAAGCTTCGCATATAAAATTACTTATATAAAGAATTTAGAGTATATAGGCTATAAGGAGGATTACACATATACTGCCAATTAAACCATATTCAGAGGTGTTTTGGATCTATTTGTGTCATGGTTAAGCCATTTTTATATTCTTGCTATGTTAAATCGGTGGATTATTTATTGGATTTACCCTAGAACATAGGCTAAAAAGATGAACCGTGTTTAGTTTGTTGTCTCATCATTCTCATGCATATTTCCAAGTTTTCATCTCTTTATTACTGTTTTGAGTGCAAAATTAGCAACAAAAATTACTATTGCATATTTTGGTTATGGTTGGATTTAAAGAATCAAGCTTTTTTGTATGGATACAAGATATGAAAGTCTTCTTTTTTTCTTTTTTCAGATAAAGCGTAAGAGAAAACGTAATAGTGCATGTTGAATAGATTTATTCCTTCATGTAATGCATCAAATAGGATGCCGAAGCATACTTTCAAATACAATGTTGTTCTATCCTTATAATTTATCTCTGTGTGTATGCATATATAGATAGAAAATGTAATTATTATCCAGTAGTGTGGGAAATTCAGTCTTCAATGAGAAAGAAACAGAGGTCAGGCAAAAGGGTATTGTTAGAAAGAAAACAGAATAATTATCACTTCCCTAATGAATGTTTACATTCAGGGACTGATTTCTTGATAGACAGCACCAAGTCTCCTGTGAATACACCAACACACCTAAGAATTAGAATGCTGGTTTGATGAGAACCACTTAAGCCTACATAAAATGTGAGCAACAGTGATTCTATCTCTACACTGCTTTTGCTGTCTTTAATTTCAGTATGTTAATTGAAACATGAATCATTTTGATCATTGTCTTAAATGTATATTAATTCTGCTCATCCAATTGATTTTGTAATAAATTCCTCAAAATTTGTAACTTTTATGTTGGTCACAAAATTTCTGCTACTTGAATCTCTTTTAGCCAAATAATACTTGTTTAAAGTTGTGTTGGAAAATGATAAAGTATAAATCTTTGGTAAACCCTACAAAAAATATTTAATAGATATTTTAATATTTAAAGAATGAAAAGTTGCCAGTGAGCTTCAAGAGGTTTTAGGTTGGTTTTAATCTGTATTTTAGTCACATGTCTGTTTATGATTGCTCTATTTAATTTTAGAGTTCAAGAACTTTTCTTTGTAATATTTTTGTCCCAACAGCTTGAGCAGAAAGTACATGATGTAGAAAATTTTTACTCGAGTATGAATAGAAAACAAACAAACATGGCTAAAGGTAATTCAGCTACTAAGGATAAAGATAAGGAGAAATATGTTCCAAGTATTAAGAAGCAACAGCAGGATGCGTCACGTAGAGAAGTGGCTGCTTCAAAAAGAATGCAAGATCTTATGCGCCAGTTTGGCACAATACTACGCCAGGCAACTACCTTTCATTTATCAATGATGTTTGTTTTGATATGTTTCCTTCTTTGAAACATGTCATCTATGTGCACCTGTGTTAACATGTTAATTGTCTATATTAGATATGTTATTTTTTTGTAACATTTGTGTGATTAATGTATCTTCTTATTTCCACTAATGGGCATAATTTTTAATTTCTTGTGCATCATTTGTATCAATTCATGATGATTCCAAGAACCAAGTAACAATCTAAAATTATAATTTATTTTTCACGTTTAAACTTTAGATCTTTTTCCCTACTTGAGATAAATCAGAGACTATTATCTTGGAGAGCTTAACTACAAAGCCTCTCTTCTGTTTTTATTTATAGGGGAATCTGGTATACAATCAATGAGAGAAAAAGTGATAAACAAGCAAGGGTACATCTAGGAGTAGATTCAAATAGGCACACAGAAAACAACTTTTTATTCTAACACTCGCCTCAAGCTGGAGCATACAAATTGTATGTGCCAAGCTTGGAACATATGAATTGAATTTGAGGTCCTCTTAAAGACTTTATTAGTACATCTAAAATTTGATCATTAGATTTGACAAACTCAGTACAAATTTTATTGGACAACAATTCTTCTCAAACAAAATGACAATCAGTTTCTATCTATTTCGTCCTCTCATGGAACATAGGATTAGAAGCAATGTGGAGTGCAACTTGATTATCACAATACATATTCATTTTCTGAATTTCACAAAATTTTAGTTCTTGGAGAAACTGTTTTACCCACACTAGTCCACAAGTAAGAGACACCATTGTCCTATATTCAGCTTCAACAGTTGATTGGGTAACTACATTTTGTATCTTACTTTTCTAGAAAATAAGATTTCCTCCAATGATAATACAATATCTTGTAGTAGAGGTGGTCAAGATTTGGTGGTTGTCGACAAAAATTGTGTCGCGGCCGGTGATAGATGGCTGTGGATGGAGACTAGATGGTGTATATTTCATTGGAAAAGACAAAGACAAGCAGAGCAGGTCGACCCGTCCATGATACCAGCTTAAGATAAAATCAGAGACAATATTGTCTTAGAGAGCTTAACTACAAAAGCCCCTCTTCTATTTTATTTATAGGAAAATTTGGTATACAATCAATGAGAGAAAGAGTGATAAACAAGTAAGGGTACATCTAGGAGTAGATTGAAATAGGTTCATAGAAAACAACTTTTAATAACACCTATTGGAAACCTATTCTAACCTCCCTTAATATATAGGTCCCTTTTCTTTAGTTTTATTTTTATTTTTTCAATTTTTACAATGGGCTTGTGAGAGAAAGAGTGATAAACAAGTAAGGGTACATCTAGGAGTAGATTGAAATAGGTACATAGAAAACAACTTTTAATAACACCTATTGTAAACCTATTCTAACATCCCTTAATAAATATAGGTCCCTTTTCTTTAGTTTTTTTTGTTTTATTTTTTCTGTTTTTACAATGGGCTTGTGACAGAATCTATGAGAGAAAGAGTGATAAACAAGTAAGGGTACATCTAGGAGTAGATTGAAATAGGTACATAGAAAACAACTTTTAATAACACCTATTGTAAACCTATTCTAACCTCCCTTAATAAATATAGGTCCCTTTTCTTTAGTTTTTTTTGTTTTATTTTTTCTATTTTTACAATGGGCTTGTGAGAGAATCCATGAGAGAAAGAGTGATAAACAAGTAAGGGTACATCTAGGAGTAGATTGAAATAGGTACATAGAAAACAACTTTTAATAACACCTATTGGAAACCTATTCTAACATCCCTTAATAAATATAGGTACCTTTTCTTTAGTTTTTTTTGTTTTATTTTTTCTGTTTTTACAATGGGCTTGTGAGAGAATATCATTTTTCCCTCTACAGCTCTATTTTTCCCTAGTATATGAGCAGTTGTAGACATCTGTGAGTCAATTATGTTATTTTGTTATTGGGACAGTTATATCTGCAACATTTCATTTTTCCTACTTTTTGTAGCTGTAGCATATCTAACAAAACTAAGTTCAGTTGTACAATCTATTAGAACTAATACAAAATTGATTCTTTGAAATTGTTTCTAATAGAGCTTTTACTGCTAACAATTTAGCGTATCGTGCTGGTCATGCACAAGTTTCTTCACTATATACATTTATGATGAGTTAATGTCCTATATTTCCAAAAATGATTTCCGAAAACCAATACTAGATGTTATTAAAAAATTATTATTAAATTTCAATATTTGAAAGATAAATTGACAGCTTCTCTTAGTGATCCCATATTGACTAGTTATATTTCATTTAGTGATGTCATGGGACTTGATTACATGCAATTTATCTCTGATTTTGTTCTAAACTATAGTTCTTTTATGTAATCTTTGATTATTTGTAGATTGAGTAGTTTAGATTCTACTCTAGACTTTAAGTGTAGGGAATGCCTGGCTCTTTTCAAATTATGAAATTAGTTCTTTAAAAATTGGTCTCTTGCCAGATCACACAACACAAGTGGGCTTGGCCTTTTATGCAGCCTGTGGACGTGGAGGGCCTTGGTTTACATGATTATTATGAGGTAAGATTAATATATGCATATAAGTTTCCCATGTAACTTTTGCATTAGTATGGTCTTTATTGGGGTATTTCATTACTAACATTCAAAGAGTTTAGAGCTTCATTATATTCCTTTTTTATTTTTGAGGTTTTCCTATATTCATTATGTAATCCATGTTAAGAGAGAGAGAATGCTGTTCATGGAATAGGGATGCCTCTTTCTCGAGCTCTAGATACCCATGTTAAGACAGAGAAATTGAGGCAATTGATGAGTTCCATGTGTTTTATTTACAAAGTAGAGGCTTTTTTTTGTTAAGTTATATAAAATAGCGGTTTCCTTAATTAGATCCTTACGTACATATAGTTGATAATATCCCCCTATTTCTTTCTCTCCTCTAAAATACTTCGCAAAGAAAGTGAAATTATTTTGAAACACTGATAAGTAACATTTATGTGATTGTGAATTAGTCGACACTTGACTGATTTCATTCATCAGTGTGTTTGAGGAATCTGATTTTCCATATAATTCTTTCCATGCTTTGATTGATCTTTTGTATGTGGTGCTTGCTAGGTCATTGACAAGCCCATGGATTTCAGTACGATTAAGAATCAAATGGAGGCTAAGGATGGCACTGGATATAAGCATGTTCGAGAAATATGTGCTGATGTGAGGCTGGTTTTCAAGAATGCCATGAAATATAATGACGAAAGAAGTGATGTTCATGTGATGGCAAAAACTTTGTTGGCAAAGTTTGAGGAGAAATGGTTGCAGCTTCTGCCTAAAGTTACTGAAGAGGTAACTTAATTTCAATTAATTGTTTTCTGAGACCAATTGTTATGTAAGATGGATCATAAGTAATTGATAGTGGAAACTTCTTATATTTTTTTGATGACATTGCCTTGATACCTGTGATCATATGAGGTTATTAAATTGTAGGAAACAAGACGAGAAGAGGAAGAAGCTGAAGCACAGTTAGCATTGCAAGTTGCTCAAGAAGTAGCTCAAGTTAAAATGGCTAGAGACTTAAGTAATGAGGTATTTGTAAGAGGTTTAAGACCTTATATATAATATTGGACCACGAATTTAGTCAAACAATCCATGGACTTTTCTTAAGTTCATTAAAGATAGATATGCTTTGGGAGTATGAACTATATTTACTTTTGATTAAGATGTACTCTATATTTTTCAGCTGTATGAAGTTGATGTGATTCTAGAAGAGCTACGAGAGATGGTTCTCAAAAGATGCAGGTTAGCTGTTACATCATATGTTTCGTGAAAAACATATTCAAAATATAACCCATGATATATTTTGGCTTAAAATTTTGGTATCTTGTGATGAAATTGTATGCATGCTTAGGGTGATGCTTCTAGGTTAATGATTTCAGTAAATCAATTTCTTCTCCCGGTTTGATCCCTCTATACCTAAAACCTTATAATTTTAACATGGTATTAGATTGTTTCCTTTTCCTCCTCATAAGACTCTATTTGTTCTTTTGATGTAGATTGCATCCACCCCATTGATTTAACATGCACCATTCCAACCCTTTGAGCATATCATCTCTCAAATGAGGTTGACCGAGAGTTGTTAATGGTGGATGATGGAGCATGGTGGAGAGTCCAAATACAAACCAAACTAAAAAAAGTAAATATAAATAAAAAAAACTAAAAATACAGAAGATATAGATACTAAAAGAGAGTAGATACTAGAATTTCAGGTGTATATTGTACATGTAGATTATATGCTCCAAGCTTGGAACCTATAAACTCAATCTTAGGACTCCTTAGAGCTTTAGTGAGAATGTTCACAAGTTGGTTATTAGATTCTACAAACTCAGTAATAAGATCCTTAGACAATAGCTTTTACCTAACAAAGTGATAGTCCATTTTAATATGTTTGGTTCTCTCATAAAAAATTGGATTTGAAACAACGTGAAGAGTTTCCTGATTGTCACAATACAACTTTGTTTATCTTCACAAAACATCAACTCTTGCAGGAGTTGCTTAATCTAGCTTAATCCAAACTAGTTTGCAAGTAGCAAAAGCCATTGATCTATATTCAGCTTCAACACTAGATTGAGCAATAACATTTTGTTTCTTGCTCTTCCAAAAAATAAGATTTCCTCCAATGAATATGCAATATCCAATTGTGGTTCTCTTGTCATTGGGACTACCAGCCCAATCTGCATCGCAATTCCTGAAACTTGAGTATTTCCGTTGTTCTCATACAACAACCCTTGCCTTGGAGCACTTTTAAGTTTTAACATATTTGAGAATGCAAATCACAACATTCTAATGATCAATGTGAGGTTTTTGCATAAATTGACAAACAACTCCAACTGCATAAGAGAGGTTGGGTCTTGTAATAGTGAGATAGATGAGTTTTTTCACTAGTCTCCTATACATCTCTAGATCTGAAAATATTTTTCCTTGGTCTCCTATTAATTTTTGATTCGGATCCATGAGACAATCAATGAGTTTACAATTTGCCAATCTTGTCTCCTCCAAAATATCAAGAGCATATTTTCTTTGTGAGATGATAACATCTTCTTTTGATTGAGCCACTTCAATACCAAGAAAATACTTTAGATAGCCAAGGTCTTTGGTTTGAAAGTGACTAAATAAGTGCCTTTTTAATTGAGAAATTCTAGTGACATCATTTACATAAACTAGAAGATAAACACACTTTCCAAGCGAGGTGTGACAGTAAAACACTAAATTGTCTACCTCACTTCTTTTCAAGCCAAAGATCTACACGATATGACTGAATTTTACCAAACCAAGCTTGAGGAGATTGCTTTGGGCCATAAAGAGACTGATGTAATTTACAAACTGGATTAGACTTCCCCTGAGCAACAAAATGAAGAGGTTGCTCTATGTAAATCTCTTCCTCAAGGTCACCATGAAGGAAGGTCTTTTATATGTCAAGCTAATGGAGTGGCCAATGATGAACAATGCTGATCTTAGCCACCAAAGAATTAGTGTCACAATAGTCAAGGCGATAAATCTGAGTATATTCCTTGACTAATAAGCAAGCTTTGAGGTGATCAACTTCACTACTAGGAGCAGTAGTAGTAGACAAGGAGAAATATCGAGATGATAAACGATGATAATTTGAAAAATTATAAATAGGATAGGGATTACGAGTGGAATGAATACCTTTTCTAATAGTAATAGGTAAGCATCATTAGAGTTGGATGATGAGGATGAAGGATCTATAGTATGGGAATCTGATGGAGAAAGATTTGAATCACGAGGATCTTCAGGTAAGGGCAAGGAAATTGTGTGAGTCCTATGTTAATATATGAGAAGAGGTGGAGGATCAATGTCATTTGCATTTTGATTTGGAGTTTGAATTGGTGGAGTAGAAATTATCAAGGGATCACAAGATGGTACAAGGAAGTAATCTTGAATAGAAGTAGAATTTTCCATGGACGATAAGAAAAAGGGTGTGTCCTCAAAGAAAGTAACATTAGTTGACATATAGTAATAACATTTGTACCCTAGAGGCAAGAATATCCTAGAAACACAAGCTTGATCGCCTTTGTAGAAAGTTTGTCAAGACTTGGAGAGACATTACGGATAAAGCAAGTACAACCAAACACACGTAGAGAAACATGGTATAGAGGACTATTTAGAAAAATAATAAAGTGGGGAATTTTATTTTCTACGGAGGAAGAAGGCGTTCTATTGATTAGGAAACAAGTAGTACATTGCATCTCCCTAATGATGAGTAGGAATATGAGCATTCAACATTAGAGAATGTGCAATTTCAATGAGATATATATTCTTCCTCTTTGCTATACTATTTTGTTGTAGTAAGGACATGTGGATTGATGTAAAATTCTTTGAGAAGACAAGAATAAAGAAAATTCAATAGAGAAATACTCTTTAGCATTGTCACTTCAAAGGATTTTTAAACCGATTTCTAATTTCATTGAAGAAAGACATAAATATGGATAAAAGTTCAAATCTATCTTTCCTTAAATACACCCAAGTACATTGAGAAAATTCATCAATCAAGGTTATAATATCTGAAACCAAAAGAAGAAACATGACTTGGTCCCCAAATATATAATGAATGTTAGAAAAGATAGATTTACATCATGTTTTAGATTACTTAGGAAAGAAAGACCTAACATGTTTCCCTAATTGACAAGATTCACAAGCTAAAGATTGAAGTTGCTTAAGACTATGAACCATCAGCTTCAAATTTGACAAACTTGGATGATCTAGGTGATCATGCAAGAGTTTTGGAGTTGTTGTAAGATAGAACATAGATGGACTGGGCTTTTAGGTAATAAAGACCTTGTGATATGTCCTTCTCCAATCAAATGACCCATACCATGCTCCTGTATGACAAACGAATTAGAATCAAAAGTTATAGAACAATTTAATGCATGAGTCAATTGACTTAGAAATTAAATAATAAGGACAATGAGGAATGAACAACACAAAATTTAGATTTAATGGAGACAAAGATACTTGACCAACTCCTTGAAATACAACTTTGGATCCATTTGCAATAGTAATAAAGTGAGGAATTTTGGGAGAAGAAATAAAGGAAAATGAAGAATAGTTACTAGATATGTGATCAGAGGCACCTGAGTCAAGAATTCATGGATTGTGACTTTCCAAAGATTGAGAAATACATGGTGATGACACACTTGGTATAAAGGAAGATTGAGCTTGATTGTTGGATTTCTCAAATTTGCACTTCAAAGACTCTTGCTACTCTTCATTAGAAATTTGGGACTCCAAAGATTTAGACACATGGGCTGCTTTGTCTGAAAAACCATGTAAGGAATAACAGTTTTCTTGGTTATGACCCATTCTCTTACAATATGAATATTGAGGACGTCCACTTTTACCTCCATATCCTCCTCGAGTATTGCGACTTTCTCCTCTTCCTCAAGGTGCAACCATAGCTGAGGTTCCAACAACATCTCTTGAATTTCCACCCTTCACCATGTTTGGTACATGAAGGAGTCTAGTGACTAATGGAAGGAATTTGATCACTAGCTAAAATTTGATCACGTACATGATCAAAATTAGTGTAAACTTCTCAACATCAAAACCATACACAACTTATCAGCCCTTTTTATGAAATTCTTAGATGAATTAGCCACTTGAAATCTTTTAATTTCTTCTACTACAACCCTACCCTTAGCAGCATGGGAGCTCTTATCATGGTTAGTTTGTTTGAGGGAGACAACTCTTTGGATTGAATCAAATAGATGAATATCATTAGTAAAGATTTGTTGCGCTTTTCTCCAAAAAGAGCAACATGATTTGAAGGCTCTAAGAATAACTAAAACTTCAGGATCAACTGATTGCCACAAAATAGCACAAAGTTGGAAGCCAGTCTTTTGGCATTGAAGTATGTTTTCTTCGGGAATAGAACTGACTTCGTTTTCTAAATGCTCGTGATGCTCTTGATCGAGAAACCATAACTCTATTAGGCAGACCAAGATATGTAGTTTTTATAGTTTAACATTGCACTTGTAATGGTAGGAGTAGCAGAAAATGAAGGAATAGAACTCCTTAAAGGCATATGAGAGACTGAACTAAAAGATGACGAAAAGAGGAGAAAACCCTAAGGAAATTTGACCCACAAACAAAGGTGCCCAAAATTGGAAAGTAATCCTACAAATGGAGGTAGACGGCACCTACGAGCAAAACAGCAATGGTGTGACTAGATTCTGGCCACTGGAAAGCATAGTGTGGAGCAAAAACCCTAGGAAGGTAAAACCCCTCAAACAATGGCAGATGGTGCCGACAAGTAGAATGGAGGTGGTGTGACTAGATTCCAACCACCGGAAGGTGGCGTGATAGCGAACAATGGCGTCGGAGAAGGCGAACAATAGCAAGAAGCATTGGTGGATGGTGGTGGACAAAAAAGGATGAAGATCGAACCTGCTCTAATATCACTTGAATTTCAGGTGTATATTCTACACCACCAAAGTTGTTGTATTGTGTATATATAGAAGAGTACAAAATATATGAAGGGTTACTAACTCTAACCATAAGAAATGCATACATACACAAAATATAGTATTGCTTTAACATAGATAATTAAATTCTTAAACATGACAAGTTTCAAGGGTTATTAGTAACAAGTGCCTAACAGACCTATTAAAGAATTCAAAACAACAAAATGATAAAAACATAATGCAAAGATAAAATAATGTCTTTATTTGCTAACAAATTAGTAAAGTAATTTATAATTAAATGTGTTTCTATTTACCTTTATAATATTTTAAATTTTAAATTAAACTTTTAAAATTAAAAGGTTAATAATTTTAAAAATATTGGTTTAAAACAGTTTTTGTACCGGTTCTTGATTGGTTTTGGACAGGTTCTCACCAAGTTACTGGACTGATCGGCAGATTGGTTATCAGTTGAATCCGTCGGTCCAGTTTTGAAAACTATGCTATTACATATATTTTTTAGGCTTTGAGTGCAACAGTAGTGTGGTTTTCAGTCATTGATAAAGCAGAAAATTATACGAAAATAATAAAAAACATTAAAATGTTGCGTTTGCCAAATTGTAGAAGTCCTATTAAAGACCAGGATAAACACCCATTTTAGTTCAGTTATCCTAAGATATGTACATCACATCAGTTCTTCAAGATATTTAAAGAATCAATTTGATGTTATTTTCAATATGGTAGAAACAATATTATATTGAACTTTGGAGCATAAAGAATCAATTTGATGTCATTTTCAATATGATATAAACAATATTATATTCAATTTTGGAACAATTTGATGTCTCATCATTGGAGTCGTGGCTAAACACCATTAACGTAGCTGTCAAATAATTCTGCCTTCATATCTCCCCTAACTTATGTATTCCAGAGAGATAAATTTGAGAAACTATTGGCAGAAAAATGTCAATTGAAGATAAGAGAAAGCTTGGAGATGCTCTTACCCGATTGTCACCAGAAGATCTAAGCAAAGCATTGGAAATTGTTGCTCAAAACAATCCAAGCTTCCAGGCAACTGCTGAAGAGGTGGATCTTGACATGGATGCTCAGGTCATTATGTGTACATTGCAAAGTGCCATGACATTCACTTTTTTTGTCAAAATATAAATAAATAAACTGATAAATAAGATTTTTTTTTTTTTTTTTTTTTTTTTTTTTTTTACTTTTAGGATTGAATTGCAGTTATTTGACTCAAATTGCGGTAGTTAGTATGCTAATGTGTATGTTTTGTTCCTTAAGCAGAGTGAGTCTACCTTGTGGAGGTTAAAATATTTTGTTAAGGAGGCTTTAGAAGTGCAGGGCAAGAACTCAGGAAGCATGGGTGGCAATGAAAACCAGAACAACAACAAAAGAAAAAGAGAGTTGTGTGATGCTATTGCCAAAACGAAAAAGAAGACCAAGAAGGCCACTTGAAGATCATCTGGAGATGATACCCCCTTCCCATTATCTCAAATGATTGCTGATTCGAAGGAGTAATTTCAAGAGAAAAACCCATAAGTTTGAAGGCTTGGTAAATGGAAAATGTTGTGTTGATCAAACTATTCTTTTCATGCCAACCGTGGCCTTTTCAAGTGGCTCCTTTATGCTCTGGAAGGAACTCAGTAGTTTTGAAGGTAATTTTGGTTTTCCTAGACCCTCCTTCGGTGTTGATCTGCCACTTAATACGGGGATGCCATGCACTCTTCGTTTCGGTGGTTAATTACAGATATAAGTTTCGCATATATTTATTTAAATTTGTCTCGTTTTGATTTTGTTACTAGAAACCAATGGCCAAGTCATGGAAATCATGTATATTATCTTAAAATAATTTCAGTTTAAGCGATGGTGTTATGTATTTGCATGAAGTCTGAATTTTTCTGGATTTGTATTTGTTAGGCTTCTTTCCATTTGTTTTATTACTTCAAACTATCTTATATTATTATGCAATATATGATATCGATAGATTTGGTTAGAGTGATCAACTCATCCATTTTTGTCTGATGTGCCGCAGAGTAAACAAGATGTTAGGGATTATTTATCCATCCAAAAGTTAACGCGTATCCTAAATTATTTTGCATTTAAGTATGTGGAAATTTTCTTTCATGAATAACTAATTTTTTATTGTCCCAATATGAAAATTTAGAAGTTGGAAAAAGAAACAGGGACTAAGGAAACTTACAATTGGATGTGTCTCTACAGTGTATCAGCAGGTACACATGTTTACTTTCCTACATACTCTCCATCACATTTGACTTGTAAAGATTAAAAAATAGATGTAAATGATTTTTTTAAAGTGATTATATGATTATTAATTTACATCTTGATTACTTTATATTAGATTATGGTCTAAATATATAATTTTCTATATACTATGAGAGATGTCTTCATTAAATGATTATTTTTAAAATATCATCTTTATAAATATATTTTTTATTTGTAAATAATTTAAATTAAATATAAATATTTAAAACTGTTTATGAAAAAATTAATAGCAAATATTTTATATTACACTTGAAATTATTAGTATTTTTCTTTACAAAAATATTTCTAGCATGCAATGAAATGGCTATCATTGATAACATGTTTAAAAAAACTAAGATTTCAATGCTTTTAAAGATTAAAAATTTGATAAATTAATTTTTTTTTCTTAATAAATTCATCCAATTAAAAAAAGTTATTTTATTTATCTTTAATAATTTATTTTACATTTAATATCCACTATTAAATTTTGACAGATGAGACCATTAAAATTTTCAAGTCATTTATGTATTTTTTTATAAATAATTTTTTTGGACATTAATAAATTTATTAATTTTATATATAGTTTTTTTATAATTTTATTTATTTATTGGCTTTTATTTATATTTATATATATATATATATTCATATTTTTTCTTTAATAAGTTTAATTAATTTTGTATTTATGTATTTAGGTGAGAGTTAAAGTTATTTTTTTACTCATTAGTAAATCTATTAGTATTTTCAATTAAGTATAGGATTGTTTTTCCTTTTCTCTTGAAATATTATTAAATTTATAATTTTATCTTTATTTTAATAAAATACATAGCATAATACATATTATATGTAAAAATAAAATTTTATTTCTAATAATAATAATACTAATAATTAAAAGAAAAGTAAGTAATGTTTAAAAGAAATAGATAAAATATCAAGAAATAATATACCATTTCATGCAACGAAATTTTTGTACAAAATATCTTAATATATGATTTTGCCGATTTTGATTATATTAATTATGTTACGCATAAAAAATAATGATGAAGGTAAATTTTAAGTACAATTCTTATCATTCACCATAAAATATTTAGAAGGATGTTTATCATCTAAATCTGATTTTTGTTTTAATACTTGAAAATAACATTTATAGTTGATGCTGAAGAAATTAGTTTGACTCTTTTGTTTGTAACTAAATATGTTTAATTTGTAGATATTCTAGATTTATACTATATAAATAATAAAATAATAAAATTTAATAATAAGAATCAAATACGAATTATCTAGTGTCCAAGGAAGAAAAATTATTAAAGACAAAAAAATGTAAAACAATAAAAATATGTAGACAAATACAAAAATAATGCCATAAAAAATTAATAGTCATTTCAATATTAAAATGGTAGAATTTAACTATAAAAATTAAATGTATTTTTTTTAAGAATTAATAGAGTAAAAAATTATGAACAACTAATCATAAGATTAATGAATTTATTAAATAAAAAAATATTTAAGCCATAATTGAATGTAATTTATATTTTAAGTAGATGATTATTTTTTTAACACTTATTTTCATATAATTTTTTTTATCCAAACAAAATTACTTATCTTAAAACTATTGTAACAACTTTATCCAGATTATAAATTGTGATTGATTATAACAATAATTCATTATAATCATTTATGAAAGTAATTTAATTTTCAATCATCTCAAACATACCTTATGAAAAAATTTGACGAATATGATTAAAAAATATATTACGAATACAAAGACAAGATCATAGTTATAAAATATTGTTGATGAATAGTAAAGAATTAAAAATTTTAATTTATTTAATTAGGATTTAATTTTAGATCATATGGATCAAAAAGTAAAACTTAATAAATACATTTATTTATATTGAACTGATTGATTGAACGATGTTAATAAAGTAAATAGGAAAGATGGATTCAACATACAAATGATCTACAGTAACCCACTTAGCTGGAGGGACTACTCTCCAAAAAATTTATTTTTTAATTATTATTATTATGATTTATTTTATTTTTTATAATCTTATTTATTAATAAAAATTAATTTTTATAATATTTTTATTCTATTACATATTTTTATTTTATTGGATAAACGAATTATTTCTATACTTTCCTTCAATAGAGAATAAATTTTTAAAAAAATTAATAGAATAATATTTCTAAAATAATTATTAATAAACTAAATAAAATATAATAATATAAATTTTTATATTTTTTTATAAATAAAAAGAAATCAAATATTAATTTATTTCATATATTTTTTTATAAATTTTATTTTTATGTCATTTAAAATTAATTTTTATAAAACTTTAACATTTAAATTGTTCTTAATGTATAATCAATAATAAAATTATACAAAATATTAAAATATATTTAAATTAATATAAAAATATAATTAAATATTTTTTTAATATTTAATCTAATCTAATAAAATATATTATTTCATAATATTATATAATATTATATGAAAGAATTATATAAAAAATATATATAAATTAAATTTAAATGAAATTTCTATAATTTATAATAATTAAATACATAATTTTGTATATAAAAAAAATATGTTATTAAAAATATATATTTTATATTTATAATAAATTTTATTTTTAATAAGTATCATAGAAAATAAAGAATATATCTAAATAATTTTATTTATCAATATATACTAGAATATATAAAATATTAAAAATAAAAAAAATATTGATAATATTTTTCTTAACGAAGAATTAAGAAGAATTAAGGTAAAAAAATATTTTTTTTTATATTTTTTTCCTATTATAATATATTAATATTAACGTATGTAATGTAAAAATATTAAATATAGATTTTTTTTATATTAATTAATTATTTTAATATTTTATTATGCATGGTAAAATATTAAAAAAAAATTAAGTTGAGTTATAAAAATATTTTAGAAAGAAAACTATGAATTTCTTTTCTAAGAGAAAAGAGACTAATAAAATTAGTGAAATAAATTTTAGTCTACTAAATTTAAATTTAATGATTAATATTGAAAATATATTTGAACAACTAAGCTATTGATCAATCTTAAGAATCTCTTTCCAAAATTATAAAAATTAAATATAAAAATATTATTATTTTAATATGAGATTATCAATCAATAAAATGAAATTTGTAAAACTTTATATAAAATTTGAGTTATATCATTATTTTATACATATGTAAGTTTAAATAATTATCTTAGTCGAGCATATATAAAGTTTTAACTATAAAACCTAATATATTAGTTAATTTAATTTCTCATCCAAAATTCTCTTAACCATTTTAATAAAAAATTTTAAAATGGATAGAACATCATATGATTATATAAGATAAAAGAAATTTAATATTAATAATTAAATTTATCAAAATTTTCATTTAATAAAACGAATTTTTTATTATTATTAATTTTTTATATACTTTTGTTCTCTTCATCTAATAATAAAAGTGGAATTCTAATTGAGAAAAGTCTAGAGAGTCACTAAAGAATTCTCATTCAAGTAAAAAAAAAGCCTAGAAAGCCACAAGAAAATTATTGATCAAGCGAAATTTAGTCCCTTGAGTGATAATTCTCTAAAGAGTAGTCCTAAAGGTCCTTGCTAGAGCAAGAGTCCTTACTACAATGAAAAAAATCTCGAAAATTAATTATTAATCTCTTAATCCTAATTAATTATGGAAGATCTTAGTATTTAAGACAAATTGTTGCAATATTAACTAGTTGATCATCGTATGATTTCCAAAAGAACATATATTTCACATGAAATACACTTATAATCATACCAATACATATAATCACTCAATTAATTATGCACAATTTTTCTTAATTAACTTTTCTTACCTCTAATCCAAACCTTAATATTCCACTTTCCAGAAAAATCTAAGGTGCTACTGAATTTTATAAGAACCTAAACATGAAATCATCTAATTTACTACCTCAATTGCATCAAGGATCATCAAGAATATAAGAGGAACCCTAATTCCTAATTTTAAGATTAATAAGAACCCTAATAATTATGTATTTTAAATTCTTACTAGAATGTTGATTTTAATCGGTGAGATTTGTTCATCTCGTTGCTAGCTTCCTTCTTATATCTTCAAATTTCCAATTGGATAAGAAATAGAGGAGAAATCTTAATAGAAAATTGAGAGGATTTTGGGAAGTTAGGATAAGGTTGAGAGAGATTTAGAGAGGTTGAGGGTGAAGATTTTCTAAAAAGTGGAGAAATGAGAGTGATTAGTGAAAATAAAAATATTTATACTCTTCCACCCCTAAACTAATGGGCCTAAGGCCCATCCA
Source organism: Macrotyloma uniflorum (assembly GCA_016859785.1). Taxonomy (NCBI): domain Eukaryota; kingdom Viridiplantae; phylum Streptophyta; class Magnoliopsida; order Fabales; family Fabaceae; genus Macrotyloma; species Macrotyloma uniflorum. Next base: position 89,552 of record BDMB01000019.1, read on the forward strand.
ATAACCTAGCCTAACCCTACCTATTACAATCTTCTCAACAATAAAAATCTTCATCCTAAAAAATTATACTTACCAACAAAGAGAAAGGGATATGACGTTCTCATCGCATCTTCAAGTTCCTAAGTGGAATCACCAATCCGAATATTCTAAAACACCTTCACCATACTGATAGTCTTCCCTCTAAGCTACTTTTGACGCACATCTTCGATATGCATTGGTAAAGACTTTGAAAGACAGGTCCTCCCTTGAACATCATTAGACTCCAGAATATGACTAGGATCATATACATACTCCACAATAATGACACATGAAAGACATTATGCAACCTAGCAAAATAAGGAGGTAAAGCTAATTCATAAGTCACTAGACCTATGTGCTTGAGAATAGTGTATGGTCCAATAAACTTAGGAATTAGCTTCCTAGACTGAATAACTCTCCCTATCCTAGTCGCCGATGTGACCCTTATGAACACATGATCACCAACTCTAAATTCCAAGGGTCGACTCCTCTTATCCACATATGACTTATGCTTACTTTGCGAAGTCTTTATCCTCTCCCAAATCAATTTAATCCTTTCTATAGTCTATTGAAGTAATTTCGGTCTGACCCATACTCTCTCCGTCTTGATACTAGCATAGAGGGGTCCTACATTTCTGCCCATATAGTGTGCCATACGGTGTCATCCCAATGCAAGCGTGGAAACTGTTATTATATGTGAACTCTATCAATAACAACACTTCATCCCAACTAGCTAAATTATCCATAACATAGGCCCTCAACATGTCTTCCAAGTTTGTGTAGTCCTCTCAAACTACCCATCTATTTAAGGGTGATAAGCTAAACTCAATCTTAGTTTGGTCTCCAAAGCCTCCTGTAGCATCTTCCAAAATCTAGACATGAACCTCGGATCTCGGTCTGATATAATACTAGAAGGTACGTTGTGTAACCTCACAATCTCGTGAATGTATAGCTAAGCCAACTTTGTCATCGAGATTCTCAAATTAATTGGAAAAAAGTGTGCACTCTTTGTCAGTCTATCAACAACAATCTAGACTGAGTCATGCCCCCTGACCAACCGTGACAAATGGGTAACAACGTCCATGGCAATGCTATCACATTTTCACTCTAAAATCTCAAGCTACTGTAACATCCCTCTTGGTCTCTAGTTCTCTATCTTCACCTTTTGACACATCAAACAAGCAACAATAACTAAGCAATCTCTCTCATATTTTGGCCACCAGAAGGATTCTTTAAAGTCTTGATACATTTTGTTCATGCCCAAATGCAAACTAAATTTACTTTTGTGGCCCTCTTTCAGAATAATCTTTTTCAACCCATCATCGACCGACACAAACTCTACCCTTGAACCTCAACACCCCATCTGAACTCAACACAAAATCTATAGTTCTCTCTGTACCTAACATCTCCATAACACTCTTCAAATTAGGATCCACTAACTACCCTTCCTTGATCATCCCAAAGAAATCATTGGTGATGACTAATCTATCGCAATTGATCACCTCTAAACATACTTCCACACCGAGATTTAGATCTTTGAACTACTCAATTAGCTTCAGCTCCTTAATCATCAAAACTGACATAAAGATAGTCTTTCTGCTCAACGCAGGGTGGTATATTAACTAAAAATCGTAATCCTTTAGAAACTCCATCCACCTTCTCTATCTTATATTTAACTCCTTTTGGTCAAACAAATCTTCAAACTCTTATGGTCGTTGAACATGTCGAACTTCACTCCATACAGATAATGTCTCCATATCTTAAAAGCGAATACCACAACTACTAGCTCTAAATCATGCGTTGGATAATTTTTCTCGTGATTCTTTAGTTGCTTCGAAGCATATTCCACAACTCTCTTCTCTTGTATCAATACACATTCAAGTCCTTAGTATGATACATTGTAGAAAACCTCAAAACGTTTGGCAATATCTAGGATAATCAACACTAGAGAGGTGGTCAACCTCTGCTTCATCTCTAAGAAGGTCTGCTCACATTTATTCATCCAAGCAAATGGCTAATCCTTCCTAGTCAACTGTGTCAGTGGAGCAATAACTTTGGAGAATCCTTAGATGAGTCTACGACAGTATCCTACTAACCCCATAAAACTATGAATTTGTAAAACTATGGTTGGACGCTCCTACTAAAATCCCCTAAGCTGACACCATGTGCCCTAAGAACTTCACATCGAACATCCAAAATTCACACTTAGATAATTTTGCATACAGTTGCCCTTCAATGAAAATGCTCAAAATTTTTCTAAGGTAATTCTCATGCTCCTCTAGAGGATGAGAATAAATAAGAATGTCTTTAATAAAGACAATAACAAACTTATTTAGGAATGGACGAAAGATCTTATTTACGTGATCCATGAATATGGCAGGAGCATTCATCATTCCAAATGGCATCACTACATACTCATAGTGATCATATCTAGATCTAAAGATTGTCTTTTGAATATCTTCAGCCTTAACTAATATATGATGGTATCTCGATTTAAGGTCTATCTTTGAAAACACAACGACTCCATGCAACTGATCCATCAAATCGTCAATTCTCGACAACGGATACTTATTCTTGATCATCAACTTATTTAGTTGTCGATAATCTATACACAACCTCGACCCTCCATCTTTCTTTTTCACTAATAGCATTAGGGCTCCCCAAGGTGATACACTAGTTTGATAAACTGACCATCTAGCAGCTCCTCTATTTGCTTCTTCAGTTCAAATAACTCAATTGGAGCCATGCGATACGAAGCTATTGATATTGGTCCTACGCCTAACACCAGATCAATAAAAACTCTACTTCCCTCTTCAGAGGCAATCTTGGAATTTCCTCTAGAAACACATCCAAGAGCTCCTACACCATTGGGATATTACTTGCCTCATTTCCTACCTCAACCTCCTTTTGTGTGAGGATCACATAACACTCAACACCATTGCTTAGCTCCCTCCATGCTTGATGAGCAGACAACAACTTTCTCTACACTAGATCTAGAAATATCAGCTTCTTTTGCCCACAGTCAATCAAATTGCGGTTCTCGGATAACCAATCCATTCCTATAATCAAATTTAGGTCTTTGAGAGGTAAGCAAATCAAATTTACCTTAAATTTGTGTCCTTCTGCACTAACTGAACATTGGACACAAACTCAAGATGTCTTCACCACACTAGTAGTTGGTGTAGAAACTAACAAATCAAAGAGTAGCTCTTGATATGCAAACCCATCACATCCGCATAAGTATTAGACATAAGAAAGTGTGTCGCTTTAGAATCAAACAATACTATAAGCTTTATATAAAGAAAGAAATATGAACCTGTCACCAGATCTTCAGATTTTGCAATGTCAGCTCAGTGACAAAAAAACAATACTAGCTTCTTGAGGCTTATCCTTCCCATTTTCAGAAGTAGGACGAGAGTCTTAAGAAGAAGATGAACTGAATCGGTTCCTACAATCCTTGGCCATATGGCTTGACTTATCACACACAAAGCATTTTCTGCCATCATACCTCTTGTCTTTAGGTGGTAATTCAAACTAACTCACATAATGCGGCCTCCACATCTAAAGCATGTAACAACCTATTGTTGTTGCTACTACTACTGCTTGGAAGCACCTCCCCTATTCTACGGTGGTTTGATATATGGTTTCCTTTTGTCCTCTCTAGTCTTCCCATCATTAGATCTGCTCCCATGAGTTTTAAATACTCGACTTACTCCGTTTGTGACACCATTGTATCCAAAATGTTTTTAATTAATAAATATAAAATTTATGGAAAATACAAGGGAAAAGGATTCACTTATATTCCTCATAACTAAAACTTACAAAAATAAATAAATAATATTTCAAAATAAAATATTCTTAGGCATTAAAATAGCCTTCATAAGTTCTTTCAAAATAAATGTAAATAATCTCTCTACCCCGATGTCACACCTAATCAGAGCATCCCACAAGGTAAAGACATAGGAAGCCTAAGCTTCATCACCTAATTTGTCGATCTTTATCAAATATATATTCACTGTAAGAGTGTTCAGCCCAAACAAAAACACCAACATTACAAACAAAAGAGTGAAGAATATGTCTCACATATGTTATAGATACGCATAATAAAAATAGGCAGCACTAAACATGCACACACATCACATGCACCAATACATACTTAATCACAAACTCACTATATTAACTCAAATGTATGATTATTTTTATGCTCTTATCTCTAAATGCATGTGGTACCATCACATGAAACACACATTTGACTAGTCTAGGATTACATGGATCGGATCAAAAGATCCCCACAATCCATTCTTGACTAGAATGAGTCTAACAGGAGCCAATTATGATTGCCCCTCATTTCACTCTTAAATGAGATGTTCCCTACTCTAAAATCCCCAAGATCAAGGTAGAAGACCATAAAGACCCTCCTTCATAGATTGACCCCTAAAAAAATATGAATGAATGAAGTATGTACACACAAACGCATAACACATAAATGCATACACATATCTCGAATGATCAAGCATAACTTGGATTTTCACACTACTAAGCCTCTACTTAAACTTCTCAAATGACTAAGCATAATTTGGATTTCACCTTGCTAAGTCAAATCTTAAACTTCTCAAAACACACAAATAACTCGCAAACACATTAAGAACTCATATCATGAGTATCTCAAAACTCAATACAAATTTTCACAACATCTCATTCATATAATAATTTATCATCACATGTATTAAAGATATCTCTTCACACATATATACATATAAGATTATTATTAAATCTCTTAAGTTTTTGATAATATCGTTCTTATTTTAATTTTTTCTTCTATGACCTTTCTTCATTTTAAAATTATATTTAATGTTATACTTATCCTATTAATTTGGTTCTTATTTTATTTTAAACCAAACAAAATTATATATTACTTTTATTTTGACAAAAAAAAATCTAATTTAATCATTTTCTATTCTTAAATTAAGGAAAAACGAAAAGTTTATTCTAATCCTGGCAACATGACCTTTAATCAATAAAAAAATCATATCTTGAGTTATACACATTATTTTTTAGTGAAATAAATGCTATTAATTAGGTAATATCTAGGATATCAACTTTGATGAAGATCACTTTTCCAAATTTGCAATAAAAACATGAAATAATGGGATCATAATCTCAAAGCAAATAATTTCCAACCCAACTTACTATATTCTCACATATATGTTAGTGATAATTTTAAAACAAACCCTAGTGTGCACAATTTTCATAAATGTGATCTAAAAATTATAAAAATAATAAAAGCACATGACAAATTAATAATTACATCATAACTCATAAAAAAATCATTTATTTTAATAAAAGTTAATTGAGATCTTATGGTTGTCTCAAAATAAATTTTATTTTTAAACAAAATCCTATTGAGACTTAAGGGTTGTCTCTCTACCCATAATTCTTATAAGCATCCATATAGGAGACATTTTCCACTCTCCCCCGTACCTAGAATGACAATACGCAATGCCTTAAGATGCTACTTTCAAAATTCTTTCCATATCGCCTCCTCTAAAACTTTTCCCCAACATCGGAAAAAACATGAAATGAAAAATAGAGCAAGTCTAATACTTATTTATGTAGATAGAGTTGGACTTCTAAATATCAAATCCAACTAATTTTATCTTTTAAAATATTAACAACCTCACATTATCTTTTAAAATATTAACAATCTTACATTATCTTTTAAAATATTAACATCTTATTATCTGTTTCTAACAACTTATCATTATCTTTTCTCTAACCACATAATTTTATTTTATAAAATATTTTATTTAACCAAATAATTAAATTATATATATATTCTTTCTAAAAATATAGGATGTTATACGGTTCTCTAATCACTCCACTGTCTTGGCCTTTTTAACCAATATTTGAAACTCCTTGATGTACATAGGGACTACCGTCCTCTTCAACTCATGCTAGAGGCCCTCCTCAAATTTACTGCACCTCTAAGCCTTGAAAGTAGCTTGAGAATAGTACCCACTAAGTATTCAAACCTAGTGGCATAATCATTCATTGATAGCTCCAGCTTCAATAATTCTACTTCCTTTACAAATCTAACATTGTTTGGAAAATACTTCTCCAAGAATCGCATCTTGAAACTCTCCCAATCAATAACCTTGCCTCTAGCTTCCATCATTTGCCTCGTCCCGATCCACTAATACTCGGGCTCTCCATCTAGCTAATACATAACGAATATGACTCTCTTATCTTTAGGGCAGGAAGTTGTTTCAAAAATCTTCTCAATTCCTCTAATCTAGTTATCAATAACATCTTGACCAATCTTTATAGTGAACTTCAGAGGTCCATGCCTTAGAAAAACTATAAGCTTCACTTGCTCCAAGGTAGTATTTGAGGAGGTACCAGTTGCCAATCTTGCATTCTCGAACTCTTGTAGTGTAGTCTGGTGCTATTGTGGCATAATGATATTCTGTTGTTGTATCATCGCAATCATCAATTCCATAACTCTAACCATATTGTTCATGTTCAAATCAGTCTATTGTGGAGAAGGAGTGGGTGGTCATCTAGGTGCCATTCTAGTAAACATAGAAAAAAGAATTTAGGATAATTGAGATACCATCCAAAATTTCTACATAACCTATATCACTCAACTAGCAAAGTAAACTCAATACCTCAAGTCACTCTAAGGAACTTAATTGCTCTAATACCATAAATGTAACAAAACAAAAAATATCTATTTTGCATTTATATCAGAGTAGTAATCAAATTAAATTTCAAAAAGATATCATAAATTGCAAAACGTATAAACTCATAACATACTCACCGGAAACCAACTAAATCTACACACACACACACTTATAATCATACCAATACATATAATCACTCAATTAATAATGAAAATTTTTACTTAATTAACTTCCTTTACCTCTAATTCAAGTCTTACTCTTCCACTTTCAGAAAAATCCAAGGTGCTATTGAATTCTACAATAATCTAATCATAAAACCATCTAATTTACTACCTCAATTGTATTAAGAATCGTCAAGAATCTAAGAGGAACTCTAATCCCTAATTTCAAGATTAATCAATAACCCTAATAATTATGGATTTTAAATTCTTACTTGAATGATGATTTTAATTGGTGAGATTTGTTCTTGTCGTCGCTATTTTCCTTCCGATATCTTCAGATTTTCAATTAGATGAGAAATGGATGAGAAATCTTGGTAAAAAATTGGAATGATTTTGGGAAAATTAGGAGAGGATTGAGAAATTAGAGAGAATAAGGGTGAAGAATTTCTAAAAAATGAGAAATGAGAGTGATTAGTAAAAAAAAAAAATATTTATACCCTTCCCCTTCTAAACTAGTGGGCTTAAGATTCACTCAATAACTTACCCTAAATTCAATCCATTAGAAACAATTTGACGAATCTAACTAATCAAAATAGTTAACTTCAATAAATATAAGTTTTGATGGTACAAGAAACAAATCATAACCAACTTAATTCAAAATACTAAAATATATATTCCTTCCTCAAATAGTAAAAATGTGTTAAAATATAATTTTGTTTTCCACTATTAGAAAGATTTTTACAAATGTTAATTATTTTGACACGTAAGTTAACTATTTTTTTTTTTTGAATTGGCAATGACATATATATTAATAAAAATTGGTACTAGAAGTACCAAAAACAATTACAAGATATAATTGAGTAAAAGTGTGCAGAAAACTAAATAGTTAACTAGATAATAATCTCTCTCCCTACTGAATAGTTATCAGATACTCACCAAGTAGATTATCCAACACATAAGGAACAAGACCAATGATCCATACACCATTCTGCGAAAGATCCAACAACCATTGAAACCTTAGACTTGACCCACAATCAAGAGTTCATTTAAGTTAGAAAGAAAATTTCTTCTGCATCATCAATCTTCTTATTGCGAAACAACGCCTATGCTTCCACTATTAGAAAGATTTTTACAAATGTTAATTATTTTGACAGGTAAGTTAACCATTTAATAATTTTCATTATTTTTTATTAAGGTTTAATATCAAAATCAGTTCATTTAGCAATTCTTTGATTTCATCTTTATCACTTTTTTTATCAAATAAATATATCAATCACTTAAACAAGTTAACCAACAAAGAAACTATGGAATATTACAAGCTAATTTGAAAAGCAACTAAAATATGTGCGTTACACTAATACATGCTTATGAGTATTGTGGAGATTCAATATATAATAACCCCATTCTTATACTATATTCTAAACATCCAAATTATGACTCACCAACTATAGATGTTGCTATCCACACCTCTCTTGGGTAGACCATACCATCTCATTTCATAAAGAGTACATTTGCTTTACACACGTATACAACCAACCATAATACATAAGTTAAAAACTAAAATAAAATTCCTTCATGTACATCAATATACTTCATAATTTTCCAATAAGTTAATCATCAATATACACAAAATAAAATATACTTATAATCTAAGTCTATATAATTTTTTATCATACTCCCACTCAACATCAACCACGTAAACATAATTGGCAAACATTTGATATAAGAAAAAGTGACCAGTGATTATGATATTAGGAGAAAAAGAAAAGAATGAATAATATAAATTATCCATTGAAGTCGAAAAGATTGACCATAAGCTTTTTACAAGCCATAAAGCCTCGAGTTGATGAATTTTTTATGTTTTCTCTTAACTTAGCTCATTCTTAATTACCTAGATTGTTCCTCATTTTTTTTCCTTTTTCAGAGACATCCTTTACTAAAATTTTATCCAACGTCTCACAGTCTGGAACATTCGTTGCCTCTTGTTTCAATCTTTGTCGAATTTCTCTGTTTTCTCAGTTCTTCGAGTTTAATCTCCCAAATTCTTAGAACTATATCAATTGCTATCAGATTGGTTCTTTCAAGCGGTAATCATGGTGGTTTCCACTCGTTCACAGGATGTGTCACACGTGAATGCTGATGAATTGGAATCAAGAATCACAGAGTGACTTGAAACTCGTCCATGGATATTGTTACATCAATGCGTGAATCCTGAGATGCTTCAGTGGATAAACGCATTTAAGATCACATTAAGCAACAACCTGACAGTGAAATCCCTTCTTCTTCGTTGACTAATGCAGTAGTGAATCGAGTTATAAAACCTTCTTCCAATTATTCTTGTGGTATTCGTCTTGCACACATTGATTTTTCCCGTTTCAATGTTGAGAATGTCAAACACTAGTTGTGTCAATGTGAAACATTTTTTTTCAATTGATTCTACTCTTGAAGAATTCAAGGTGAAGCTTGCTGTAATTCACTTTTAAGGAAAGGCTTTACAATTGCACATTACTTTTGCCAAATCTAGGGCGGCGAATTCCGCACTTTCTTGGAATAACTTTTCAACGATATTGCTTGAACAATTTGGTGAACCTTGTTTGAAGATGAATTTTGTAGCGAGAAGGGATATTTTTATTCGAAAATTATTTAAAAAGTTAAGTTTTTAGGATTAAGTTGACCTATTTTTACTTTTTTTAGTCAAGTCATGCTTTCAAAGAACGATTTCATTCGGTAAAAGTCATGTTTTCTAACACGATTTTACAGTTTTTAAATTTTTTTTTAAAAATGCACTGAAGTTTACTTTTTAAAAAAAAAATTGAAGAAATTGTGCTATCAAACCCGATTTCACTTTTTTTTTTAAATAAAAAAGTCATGCTATGAAGTACGACTTCACCTTTTTTTTAAAAAAAAATTCATTGAAATTGAAGTTGTGGCTATTTTTTTTTTAAATTTATTTTAAATTATTGAAGACGGGTTTTAGGATTTGTGTGAAAAAAAAAATTAATGATTAATGTATTTAATTGTTGTTTGTAAAAATTGTTATGATTAAGTAAAATATAAATTTTGAATTCATTTTGTATTATTTAAATTATTTTCTCAATGTTCATTAATAGTATTAATTAATTATATTATAAATAATGATGAAAAAATAATTTAAATGAAAATATTAAAATATATATTCATTTAAATAATAATAATACATTATTGTCTATTTGGACAATTTCTTTTATTATGACCTTCACTTCTACAAAACGAACATTTTTTGGACTTATTTTGATCCGCTTAATCCATTTCATTATGAATGTGAATTGTAGAAGGTCTTCCTAAAAGTTTACGTCTTGTAGTTGGGTTAGGTATAAGATTTTGTCCTGTGTAGGCAGTCCAATAATCTTCATTTTGCACAGGATGAAATTTCACTTTATAAGCCTTGAAGATGGTCTCCAATTTGTAGATAGGGTCAATAAATTGATCAATCTCAAGGCGACCAAAAGAACACACAGCCATGACATGACGACAAGGTAATCATAGAGCTTGAAACTCCCCACAATGATATCACCAGTCATTTATTTTTACTGTGAAATATTTTGGGGAGCCACCAATACGCATATTTACTATTTCTACGACATTAAACTCTTGATAATCTCTAGTGAAGCTATGCACATGACACATCTTTGAATTATCTTCATTTTGATTTAGCACAGTCACGATTTCTTTAGGATATTGATGACCAGCTTTTACCATGCATTGAGTCTTCGATCCGTGCTCTACAAACCATGAATTAATATTTTCAAATGTGGTTCTTACTAAATTGCAGATTGGCAAAGATCGAGCTCCCTTTAATACTGAGTTAATACATTTAGCCAAATTTGTGGTCATGTAACCATATATTTTCCCATGGTCAAAGGCTTGAGTCCATTTTTCTAATGGAATTTCTTCTAACCATTGTGCAACTTGTTCATACTCTGACCGCAAAGCAGCTAACATTGCTTCAATGTATGGTTGCCTCATCTCATACCCTATTAAATATAAGAAAAAAGAGTTAGCAAATTAAAACATAAATATTGCAAATTGAGAGTACTTCAAATAATGATTACCTATGTTAACGATTTTATTTTTGAACTCTTGATTCTTGAATTTTTTCTGAAAGTTTGATGCAATATGTATGATATAATAAAGAGAGGTCAAATCAGGCCAATTCAGTTATGGAGATTCTAAAGCTGCCAAGATTCCTCTCCCTCTATCAGTAATCATTGACAATTTTGGTTGAGGTGTGACATGTTGCAGAAGTTGTTGAAAGAACCAAAGTAATGTCTCTTTAGTTTCCCCTTCCACTATTGCAAATGCTAGCAGGAAAAGATTTGTGTTCCCATCTTGAGTAATCGTAGTCAATAAAGTCCCTTCATATTTTCCGATAAAAAATGTGCCATCAACTTGAATTATTGTTTTGCAGTATTTGAATCCGTCGATACAAGGCTTGAAGGACCAGAAAACACATTCTAGCTCATATGTTGGTTGAATTTATTGAGTAGAAGGTGGAAGACGAGAACTATTGTATAGCACCAAACTTCCCGGATTAGTTTCTTGTAGCGCTTGAAACCACCTTGGAAGCTCGTTATACGAGTCTTCCCAATCTCCAAAGGCTATTTTGATGACCTTTTGTTTTGTCATCCATGCTCTTCTATATGAAATTGTATACCCATAACGGGTTTTTATTTTTGTTATTATTGTTTTTATCGCTACACCGACATTTGTTTTAACTATATAATAAATAACTCTAGAAATAAAAGTTCAATCTAAGTTGTTATGATCGGTAGATAAATCAACATTAAGACAAGTATGGGGTGCTTCTATTTTTTTAATTTCCCACTAATCTCTATTTTTGCTATAAGATGCTCTTATTCTCCAATAACAGCTATTTCCATAATTGACACAACATGCAACATAATATTTATATTTGGACTCAATTAAATGAAATTTATAACCGGACTGAATGTGATAGTGTTTTATCGCATTCATTACACCCTCCTTGGTTGGAAAATGCATGCCTTCATTTAGATTAAGTAGCATGGTATTTTCAATTTGATATGACCCATCTATTCTGTGTTGAATGTAGTGGTCAGGGTCTCCTCATGATGATGTTGTTGTTTCATCAAATTGCATGTATTGATCTTCGTCTTCTGAAAAATCATCCACAATATCTACACCGCCATCATACATACAAGTTGGACCATCAGAATCAAAGATGGAAACCACAGAAGAGGACGACGAGAGCAATCAAAGTGACATGCCATCGCCGCCACCACCACCACCAGAAGAATCACGAAAGCGACCAAGACGTCAAACTAGAAGACCACCTTATGAAACTGGTTCACGTCATTAGGCATTTTGTATCTTTATTATTCATACTTATCTTCTAATTAATTACTTTTCAATTACAATGTATGTCATTCGATTTATTTCATTTTCAATTAATTTATTTATCTTTAATCTCATCCTTTTCAAATTTTTCCAATGATGAATTAAATAGATTAATCATAACTAAAAGTGATGAATTAAAAAAATTCAAATCCTAACTAAATAAATACAAAAATAAAGGTAAATTTAAAAAAAAAATACAAAGTGAAATCGTGCTTGATAGCACAACTTCTTTATTTAAAAAAAAATGTGAAATTGTGCTTGATAGCACGACTTCTTCAATTTTTTTTCAAAAATAAGGGTAAAGTCGTGCTTGATAACAAAAGTTCTTTAATTATAAAAAAAAGTGAAGTCATGCTTTGATAGCACGACTTCAGTCATTTTCAGAAAAAAAAAATTAAAAATTCTAAAGTCGTGTTATGAAGCACGACTTTTACAGAATGAAATCATGCTTCAAAGAACGACTCGACCCAAAAAAATAAAAATGGGTCAACTTAACCCTTTTAGATAATTTTTTAATGAAAATACCCCTTTTCCGTACAAAAACCTGTGAAGATCTTATGGCTGAGTTGATGAAATTGCGGCAAACAGGTTCAATCATTGAATTTCATGAGAAGTTTGATGTTCTTATCAATCATTTGGATCTTTCTAAAGCCAATACCCTTAGTTGCTTCTTGGGAGGCTTAAAAATAGATGTTTAGATGATGGTGCATATGTTTTCGCCTACCACTATAAGGAAAGCCAAAATGTATGAAGCAACCAATCTTCAATCTTCTTCCAACACCCCGACACACAAACCACCTAAAACTTCCACCCTATCCAAACCTACATTACCTTCTAAACTTTCTAGTTTTATCCTTAGTACCTGTACTGTCAATAAAACCAAAACACAACCCTATATGAATAACATATATTAATGATAAAAGAGCGAAAGGGTCGTGTTACTTTTGTGATGAACATTTCACCCCTAAGCATGCCCTTACTCATAAGAAACTACAGCTATATGTCATGGAATATGATGATGTTGATCCACCTGACACTTGTGAAGATGTGGATGTGGAGGACAGTCCCAAGGATTTGATTGAACCTTAGATTTCCATACATGTTTTAACTGGTATTTCTAGCTTTATTAGAACAATGTGAATTAGTGGCTACCATAAAATAAAAACCCTTGCATATCCTTATAAACAATGGTAGTACTCATCATTTCCTTGATCTTTTAAGTTTCTTAGAAGTTAGGTTGCTTGATATAGAAATTGGACACTATGAATCTTTTTTATGGTTGATGGTACTAAAGTTAGATTTTCTTCCGTGGTCAAGAACTTTGGTTGGGCTATTCAGAATACTAATTTTTGTTCTAATATGATGTTTCTACATTTAGGTTTATGTGATTTAGTCTTGGGAATTGAGTGGTTAGTTACCCTGGGAGATATAATATGGAATTTTTACAAGCTTTCTATGGAATTTTTTTCAGTGGTAAGAAGCATGTGTTATGAGGTGCTTCTTCTGGCAATATTAAGACTTTAAGGAAACAACATAGGTAATTAAAGCTCTTAGAGAGGGTGTTCATTTGTCTATTTTACAGCTAGTTGATTCTTTTGAAGGGGTGTTGCATTCTTTAACAACTCAAGCTGACCAACCTGAATTACCAAAAGCAATTGATGAATTGCTCAGTTAGTTTGCTAATATATTTGATGAATCAACCAACTTGCCTTTTAAAAGATTGGGGCATGATCACAAGATTTCATTAATGTAGGGCTCTAATCTAGTTAACAAAGGCTCTTACAAATATGCTAAACAACAGAAAGATGAAATTAATAGATTGGTGAAGGAATCATTGAAGTCAGGGATCATTCAACCTAGTAACATTCCTTATGCAAGTCCTGTTGTTTTGGTGAATAAGAAAGACAACTCTTGATGAATGTGTTTGGACTATAGGGAATTAAAAAAGAACACAGTGAAGGATCAGTTTCCAATACCGCTTATTGATAATATGTTGGATAAGTTACATTGGTTCTTTCATGTTTTCCAAAATCGATTTGAGGTCTGGTTATAATAAGATGAGGATGGATTATGCTAATATTCATAAAACTTCTTTTAAGACTCACAATGGCCATTTTGAATATTTGGTAATGCCTTTTGACCTTACTAATGCCCTTGCCACTTTTCAAGGGTTGATGAATGAGATCTTTAAATACTATTTGAGGAAGTTTTTGCTAGTTATTTTTATAATATACTCATTTACAGTAGCAATTTGGAAAGTCATATTGGCCATTTGCAGCAAGTTTTGACAACCATAAGAACACATTCATTGTTTGCCAAGATGTCTAAATGCTATTTTGGAATTACAAGAGTGAAATATTTGGACCATTATATATCTTAAGAAGGAGTAGCAATTGACCCAAACCAAGTTAAACAATCCAAAATTGGTCATTGCCTCAATCTATTAAACAATTGTTTGGTTTTTTGGTCTAACAGGCTATTATAGAAGGTTTAGTAAGAGATATGGGAGCATAAATAAACCATTAACTAATATGCTCAAGAAAGATGGATTTTGTTGGTCTTTAGAAGCAAAGGAGGCATTTCAATCCTTAAAAGAAAATCTAGTCCAGGCACCAGTTTTAGTACTAGTTTTAGTACTGTATTCTACCAAAATCTTTGTGGTGGAGGTAGATGCTTTTGGTTTTGTAATTGGAGGTGTGCAAATGTAGGAGATGCATCCTATAGCTTTCATTAGTAGATTCTTGAATTAGAAACAACAATCCTTCTCTACATATGAAAAGGAATTGTTGACAAATAGTGTTTGTTATCTAAAAATGGAGGCACTACTTGTTAAATAGACATTTTATTACCAGGACTGATGATAGAATCCTTAAATATATGTTGGACAGAGATTAACTACCATTTTTCAGCAAAAATGGTAAGTTAAGTTGATGGAGTTTGATTTTTCTATTGAATACAAGAAAGGAAGGGACAATATCGTTGTTGATTCCCTTTCTAGATTGGGAACTGCAGATTATTATAATATTCAAGTTCATCAATTGGATTTGAATCAAGAAATCATGGGAAAGTGATGGTGATTGTTAAGTGGAAAATATTAGTAAAATATACTATATATTTACCACTTAATTATAAATTTTATCTTAATTAAAGTAATAATAATCTTCCAAAAAGGAGAAATTTTGTGTTTATCTTTTTGCAGGAGCAATTCTAAAAAACAGAAGAAAAATATTGGAAAATATTGGAAATATTTTATAAAGAATAATTTTTCTGTTTTTTTTTTTTGTTTTTCTTCAAGATCGAAAGTCAATAGAAGATTTAATCTAATTTTTAGCTATAAAAAAAGAGCTTAGAAGTGAAGAAAAAAACACAGGAATTTGGTGGTGATTTTAGAGAGAGAAATAACGTCAAGAAAGTGAGGGAGAAGATCTGGGATCAACTGAAAGATGATTCCACAATTTATTCTTCATCGTCATCATCTATTCTTATGTCAAGGTTACTCATGAGTATAAGTAACTAATTTTCTCGGTATTGAGATTAAATGTAGTTTATCAAATTCTTCTGTATAACTCTTCTATTATTTTTTCCTTATTTCTATGTTCATTTTTTATTTCTACTCTTAATGCTTTGGGGATATTGTGAATAATAACTCAATTGATTTATGATTTAGGGTTCTATTGGGAAATAAATCTTAAATTTGATTTGAATTAAAACATCCTATATATTTAATTGTTAGGAATAGATTTAAATATATTTGTTGAGATTGAGATTAATGCAAGGTAATTATTAAAATAATTAGAGGAATCAACTATTATAATAATTATTCTTAGAAATCCTATGACAAGGGATTGTTTAAGGGGATAATAGGGAACTTCAGTGACATTGATTAAAGGGTAAAAATAAGTGAAAAATACAGAAGAAAGCGATAAATGAAATTTAATTTCAATACATTTATTTTCTTTATCTTTTATCTTTTACCTATTTTTTATTTTTTATCTTATATTTTATCTTTTATTATTTCTGTTTATTATCTTTAATAAAAATTCTAAAAAGATTTTATTTTTAATTGTTATTTTTAAAGATTTTATTTTTAAAAGTGATTATAATTTATTAAATATTACTCAAATCCTTGCAAATACGACACTCGATATATATTATAGTGATTCAGTCCACTTGCTGAATTTACACGTTACAAAAGTTTTATCAGTAATATTCAAAGGTTAATCAATGAGGTTTATGCCAATGCTACTTCACATAAACATTTTAGTTGGGATAAGGTGGAGTTGAGGAGGAAGAGCAAGATGATTATTGGTAAGGATTTAAAATTGAGACAAGATATCTTGGTTCAGTTGCATACAACCGTTTCAAGTGGTCATTCAAGAAGGAATGCTACCCTTTAAAGACTAAAGTCAATGGTTTATTGGAAAGGCATAACTAAGGATGTGGGGTGTTTATCCAAAAATATAGTACTTCTGAAAGATGTAAATATGAGTCAATGACATCTCTTGGTCTCTTGTAGTCCTTACCTATTTCTAAGCATGGTTGGAAACATATCACTATAGATTTTATTGAAGGATTGTTTAGTTCTTATGGAAAACAAGTTATTTTTGTGGTAGTTGACAGGTTAAGCAAAGCAGCTCATTTTATGGTATTATCTCACCAATATACTACAGTTGAAGTGGTTCAATCCTTCCTGGACAATGTCTTCAACTTACATGGATTCCCTGCATCCAAAACAAGTGATAAAGATGCTATTTTTGTAAGTCAATTCTAGCTGGAATTTATGACTTTCCAAGGAGCACAAATTCAACTTTCTACAACTTTTCTACAAAGTCAAAGATGCTATTTAGGAAGATGGCCAATATGAGGTAGTACATAGATTCCTTTAAACTTATCTCAAGTGTATGTGTGTTGATACTCCTTTACAGTGATCTAAATTGTTAGTTTGAACTTAATAGTGGTATAATTCCACTTATCACGTTATGAAATAGTATATGGTCAACCCCCACCTATCTACTTACCATATTTTCCTGTTGAATCTAAGGTTGAGTTTGTAACAAAAGTATTCAAAGGAGGAAGGAAATGCTTAAACTTCTAAAGTTTCACATGAGGAGAGTACAAGATCGAATGAAACAATTGGTTGATAATCACATATTTGACAAGAAGTTTAACATTGGAGACTTGGTCTATGTAAAGTTACATTCATATAGAAAAATTTCAATAGTTTTTAAAATCAATGTTAAATTGGCTCCTAAGTATTTTGACCTTACAAGATCATTGATCAAGTAGGAGCAGTAGCCTACAAGCTACAACTTCCAGCTGAATCAAAAGTCGACTATGTGTTTCATGTTTGTCAATTGAAAAAGCATGTTGGAGAAGCAGCTACTTATGTCAATATTCTTATTTCTACTATTGATTCTAGTAATGAGAAAGAACTAGAAGCTATAATTGATCGCATGACAGTCAGAAGACAAGGCAAGGCAGTCACCGAAATACTTGTACAATGGAAGCATCGGCTACTTTAAGACTCAACTTGGGAATTTTTGCTATGATTCTACGAAAAAGTTTCCAAATTTTTATCCTTGAGGTCAAGGAATTTTGTAAGGGTGGGGCATTGATACAAGTCAATTTGTAAATAGAGATAAGTGAGGGTAGTTAAGAATAAAGAGGCTATTTTGTTACGATCTTTATTTGAATAGTTAGTTGAGTAAAATGGGAAACAATTATATAATTAATGAGTTTGTAACAAATTTTCCAATCGGTGAATCAATAATACTCTCTCAGAACCTTCTCTATTTCAAGGTTATCTGTTCTCAATTGTTTGGGTTTAATTTTCCAAATCCCTATAACTATATCATAAACATATTAATGTTATAACATCTTTGCATAACAAGCTCAAGAGAATTATTAATGTAAATTAATCAAATTAAGAATAAAATCAAGGAAAAAAAATGGAAACACAAATTGAATCAACAAACCTTAGATTTCAAATTAAATCATCAAACTTAGATTATAGAGATGAGAAAGAGGGAGACAAACCTCCATGAACAACATAGAGAGAAATTTCCTCAACTTAAAATTAAGGATGCTTTGTGGTGAAGAGAGAATGTAACATTTTCCACGTGAGAGAAGCTTCTCAACTTGACCGAGGATGCATCGTGAAAAAGAGATAGTGTCCATAGCCATAGGTAAAAGAAAGAGGATCCTTTATAGAGAAGAAAGAATGTTTATGGGGGAGAGGGTGAGGATGTGTTTACAGAGAACACACACTTGATTCAATCAATGATTGAAGAGAGGCATGATGGAGAGATAATTTCCAATTCTTTATCTTTTGATTGAATTTCAACTTATATATTTTTAGCTAACTAAAGTTCCTAAAAAAATATTTAAATTTCAATTAATTTATAAATTATTTGTCCAAAACATCTTATTTTATCTTGAAGTATTTTAATTTCTTAAAAAAAATGAATTACCCTTTTAAATTATTTCACTAAACACGCCGTTAGGAAATAATTTTGTTAATGTCTAAATATATCTTAATTAAAAATATTAGTTCTCAAAATTTTAATATTTTAATTTATGGGTTAACATCAACAGTATAACTTATTTATTCATAATACTTTCATCATTAGACAATTCAAATCTAATATTTAAGATGTAAATTTTATGGATAATTTATTTTAAATATAAGTTATTACAAATAGAGACATAAATGAATAGGTAGGTCCTACACCCACATCTAATACTCATGTTAGAACATCTAAAACAATAGATAATAAAATAATAGACAATAAATGTATTTTTTTTTTAAATGAAAAGACCAAGTATGTAAAAAAAATATTAGAGTTAAATGTACGCAATATTGAAGGTGGCAAAAATAATCAAAATTTTCATTTAAATCTGTACTGATATAAGGTTCATCCCCTAAAGCTAACACAAGAAAGTCGAGGAGACCACGGCCTAGTAGGACTTGTAGGAATAAACCGGGAACTTCTCGATAGCATTATTTAACATAATCAGAAGGATTAATGACCTAAGCAAGATTATCCACGCCTAAGTGTCATGATTAAGTGAAGGCCTAGAACAGAGAATTGGCCCAATAAGCAGGCTCATCCAAACCACTATAAATAGAGGTAGTAAATGAGAGGTAGGTGGTTATTTTTCTACAGTGCATTGATTATTCTCTGATCTCCTTACTGACTTGAGCGCCGAAGCGCCTTCCTAGGTACCCCCACCTGTCAGATTGAGGAGACCACGGAGTAAAGATAGCCACATCAGCCCATCGCCAAGAGACCGAGGACTAGTCGTTCCAGTAAGACTGTATCTTGGGAGTAACCGGTTGTAGTAAGAACATCGCCCACTGTGGCGCCGTGATTGACAAGCGAGAATATGGTCACTACCAGGAACATGACTAGCCAAGAAGAGCCAAGAGGATTGCCAGAACAAGAAAAAATCGATGAACACTCATCCCTGCTAGCTGAACTCAAAAGGGAACTGAGTGAATTCAAGAAGAGGAGTGCTGAAGAAATGGATGAGCTGAGGCAGGAGAATGAGAGGATGAGGAGGAAATTAGAAGAGAAAGAAGGAGCCTCCTCACACACCGAGGTACCAGTAGGGTCCCAACCCTCCTGGTGCCCACCCCCGAGGACCACCTGGGAAGAAGCTCGTCAGAGGGAGGAAGTATGTAAAGGGAGCGCCTCGGTGTCTCTAACACCGGGAGGAGGACGAAGACACCCATTTATGGATGGGATAATGGAGACACCCTTGCCCACTATCTGGAAAAATTTTACAATAGATAGGTACGATGGGACAACGGACCCGAATGAACATATTGATGTATATGTAACACAAGTGAGCCTCTATACTACAGAGGATGCGGTTTTTTGTAGAGTTTTCCCAACTTCACTAAAAGGGGCTGCGTTGAGTTGGTTCACGCGGCTACCCCCCAACTCCATCGATAGCTTCGATACCTTGGTAGCCAAATTTGGCACGCAGTTTGCCACAAGTCGGCCACAGCACTTGACGTCTATCGCACTTGTCAATATCAGACAAGAGAAGAATGAATCCTTAAGGGAGTTTATGGAGAGATTCAGAAAGTTAGCATTGAAAATTAGATATTTGAGTCCAGAGGTGGCTCTGCATCACATAGTGACAGCCCTAAGACCCGGGCCCTTTTCGGATAGCTTATGCAAGAAGCCAGCAGAGAGCTTAGATGAGTTGAGAAACAGGGCAGCCAAGTTCATGCAGTTGGAAGAATTAAGGGAGTTCAGGACACAGAACCGGTTAGAACAACAAACTAGCCGAGGAGCAGAGAAGAGAGAGGTTGAAGATAAAGGGAGAAGGGGGGCACAGAAATTTAGAGAACCGAGGACACCCCGGTTTTCTCATTATACGCCGTTGATTGTGAACAGAGGCTGGGCCCTAGAAGAAGCATTAAGTGCAGACTTGATCCAAATGCCCAGAAGGATACCAACCCCTTCAAACGCCGATCCCACCAAACATTGCAGATACCACGAGAATCAGGGTCATACGACAGAAGAATGTGTGGCCCTTGGGGATAAGATAAAGGAATTGATACAAGCAGGGCATCTGCAAAGACTGGTGAGAAGAAATAATCAAGAAAAAAGACCCTGGGTTCCCAAGCAGGAAATGAGGCCGCCACCTCAGCGGCATTCGGAGCAGAGACCAAGGGATAGGCAAGAGGAGAAAGAGGAAGAAAGGAGGAAGAGACCCCCTCTAAGGGGAGTCATCAACACTATAGCTGGAGGATTTGCTGGAGGAGGATCCACCAGCTCGGCCCGAAAAAGGCACTTAAGAAGTATACAATCTGTGCATTCAGTTGAGAAGAGAAGACCCAGTATGCCACCGATCACCTTCACAGACGAAGACTTTCAAGGCATAGACCCCCAGCAAGATGATCACATGGTTATCACAGTCGAAGCAGCAAACTTCGCAATTAAGAAGACGTTGGTGGACCAGGGAAGTTCTGTGGACATCTTGTATTGGAAGACGTTCCAAAAAATGGAACTTCCAAAGGAATTGATACAACCTTACAACGATCAGGTGGTAGGATTTTCAGGGGAGAGAGTAGACACTAAAGGGTTCATTGACCTACCCACCAAGTTTGGAGGAGAAGAAGGGAAGACCATAGGTGTTAGGTACGTCTTAATAGACGCCTACACCTCGTATAACATGCTCTTGGAAAGACCATCTTTGAACAAGCTCGGAGCTATAGTGTCAACCTCACACTTAGCCATGAAGTTCCCCTCCAAGGGAAAGGTGGCCACCATTCACGGGGACCAAAAGGCTGCCAGGGAATGCTACATGGCCAGTTTGAAGGTCCCCCATAACAGTAGTCAGAAGGAAGGGCAGACCGAGAAGAGGAGTAGACAAGAAGGCATGGTAGCGATGATCAATCTTGATCCCAAAATAGAAGAGGAGGAAAGGGTGAAACCGAAGGAAGAAACCACTGTAGTCTGCATTGGGCAAGAAGGGCAAAACACATATATAGGAACCTCGGTGAGCAAGGAAGAAGCAGAAGCGATCATTCAGAATCTCAGAAAAAACCGAGATCTCTTCGCCTGGACAGCTGCTGACATGCCAGGTATAAACCCTCAGGTCATAACTCACAAACTCTCTGTTCACAGGGAGGCAAAGCCAATATCGCAGAAGAGGAGGAAGATGGGAGAGGAGAGAAGGAGAGCGGTAAAAGGAGAGGTGGAGAAGCTGACAGAAGCTGGGTTCATAAAACTGGCTAAGTACACAACTTGGTTGGCCAACGTGGTGATGGTGAAGAAGTCTAATGGAAAATGGCGTATGTGTACAGACTATATAGATTTAAACAAAGCTTGCCCCAAAGACACATACCCGCTTCCCAATATTGACCGACATGTAGACGGGGCTGCAGGGCACAAAATGTTAAGCTTCTTGGATGCGTACTCTGGTTATAATCAAATTCTTATGCACCCCGATGATGCCGAGAAGACAGCATTCATAACCGAGGACTGCAATTACTACTATAGGGTGATGCCGTTTGGGTTGAAGAACGTTGGGGCAACCTACCAAAGATTAATGGACAAAGTCTTCAGAAAGCAGATTGGAAGATGCATGGAGGTGTATGTGGATGACATGGTGGTAAAGTCCAACTCATGCTTAGAACACAATGAAAATTTGGAAGAAATTTTTTCGATGTTAAGAAAATATAGCATGAGACTAAATCCGGAGAAATGTGTATTTGGAGTACTAGCAGGCAAATTCTTAGGCTTCATGTTAACAAGCTGAGGAATCGAGGCCAATCCGGATAAGTGCCAGGCCATTATTGAGATGAGGAGTCCTGCTAATCAGAAGGAGGTACAGAGGCTGGTAGGCAGGTTGGCCGCCCTCTCTAGATTTACACCCACCATGGCCGAAAAGATCAAACCAATGTTGAAGCTATTGAAGAAGGCATCCAAGTTCAGATGGACCGAGGAGTGTGAGGAAAGTTTCCAAGCAATCAAGACCTTTTTTATGTCACCCCCAATCATGCATAAACCAGAGCATACCAAGGAACTCATCGTGTACATATCGGCCACCGAAACCACCATTAGCTCAGTCTTGGTATAGGAGATAGAGGAGGAAATAAGGCCCATATACTATACAAACAGAATTCTCCAAGACACTGAAACGAGATATCAACACTTGGAGAAAGTGGCACTGGCCGTGGTGGTGGCGGCTAGACGCCTTAGGCAATATTTCCAGAGTCACAAAATGGTAGTCAGGATGGATTATCCAATAGCAAAAATTTTGAGGAAGCCAGAACTATCAGGAAGGATGATTTCATGGGTCATTGAACTTTCCGAATATGACATCACATACCAAAAGAGAGGGCCAATCAAGGCCCAATGCTTGGCAGACTTTGTAGGAGAGCTTCAGGGGGAAAAAGTTAAGGAGGAAGAATGGTGGCAGTTGTACGTGGATGGGTCTTCCAACAAGAGGGGAGGGGGAGCAGGAGTTGTATTGGAAGGGCTAGGAGGAGTAGTGGTGGAACAAGCTTTAACATTCAAGTTTAAAGCCTCCAATAACCAGGCGGAGTATGAAGCCTTGATAGCAGGATTGATATTGGCCAAGGAGGTGGGGGCCAAGAAGGTGGAGTGCAAGACAAACTCCCAACTGGTAGCAGGACAGTTATCTGGAGAGTTTCAAGTAAAGGACCCCCTCCTACTGAAATATTATCATTTCACACTTAGAAGAATGGAAGACATGGAAGAGGCACGTGTGAAACATATACCCCAAGGAGAGAACGGGAGGGCGGATGTATTGTCGAAGCTGGCAACAGCAAAGACCACAGGCCATCATAAATCAATTATCCACCACACATTGTCGCAACCATCAGTTCTGAAGGAAGAGTGCAATCAAATCAATAATCAAAGTAGCTGGATAACTCCCTACTTAACATACCTGAGAACAGGAGAGTGCACACTCCCCCCCAAGGAAGCTTTGGCATTTCGAAAAAAGGCCACTCGATTCCTGATGATAGGAGAAGAACTTTTCAGAAGAAGCTTTGGAGGGCCACTGCTGAAATGTGTGCAAGAGGAGCAAATCGAGTACATACTAGACGAGTTACACCGAGGTATACGCGGATTGCATTCAGGAGGAAGATCGATGGCGGCCAGGGTAATAAGAGCAGGGTTTTACTGGCCAACAATGCGAGAAGACTGCGTCTAATATGTGAGAAAATGCAAGGAATGTCAGATGAATGGAGACCTCATCCACGTTGCTTCAGAAAAGCTACACCATGTGGTTGCCCCTTGGCCTTTTTGCAGTGTGGGGGATGGATATTGTGGGACCTTTCCCACCTGCCAATGGTCAATGTAAATTCTTACTTGTAGCAGTTGATTACTTCACCAAGTGGATTGAGGCTGAACCACTCGCCAAGATCACAGCTCAGTAGGTCCAGAAATTCGTATGGAAGAGCATCATATGCCGCTTTGGCATTCCACATTCAATCATCACTGACAACGGCAGGCAGTTCATAGAGAAAGGGCTGGAGGAATTTTACCAAGGTTTGGGAATCAAGCATGCAACCAGCTCAGTGGAGCATCCCTAGGCTAATGGACAGGCTGAAGCGGCCAACAAGGTCATCCTGAATGAGTTGAAGAAGAGGCTAGGAGTGGCCAAAGGAAGGTGGGCTGAAGAGTTACCAGAAGTATTGTGGGCGTACAGATGCACCCCACAATCCTCCACACTAGAGACCCCATTCAGTCTGACATATGGCACTGATGTCATGATACCAGTAGAAGTAGGGGAGGCCAGCCCTAGAAGACTGCTAGTAAACATGGAGGAAAACGAAGAAGCCTTACAAGTGGAACTGGACTTGCTAGTAGAACACAGAGACAAAGCCTGTGTCAATCAAGAAGCATGCAGGCAAAGAGCAGCCAGAAGATTCAATTCCAGGGTAAAACCAAGGAGATTCCTATGTGGAGACTTGGTATTGAGAGTAAAAAGTATGGCCCGAAGAGAACCCAGCGAAGGCAAATTCGCATCCAATTGGGAAGGCCCCTTTCGAGTCAAGGAAGCACTAGGAAATGGAGCTTACCACCTAGAGGACCTCCAAGGTAATCAGATACCTAGGGCTTAGAATGCTAATTTGTTAAAATTTTATTTCAGTTGAAAGATGTAATACTCATTACGATCAATGAAAAAGTATTCAGCTGAACATGAACAAGCTCAAAATTCAATTCCCGAATAGTACTCGGTGTAGGAAGCTTCATTCTAAAGAAGAATGATCCCTACCGAGTAGTATTCGGAAGAAGGAAGCTTCACTAAACAGTGATCCCTTATTTGCTTGCATACACGATCAAGTGTTAATCCCCGAATAATACTCGGTGCAGGAAGCTTCATTCCAAAGAAGAATGATCCCTACCGAGTAATATTCGGAAGAAAGAAGCTTCACTAAACAAGTGATCCCTTATACACTCACATACTTTCGGCTTAGGATGTTTCACTAAGTGATCCCTCCCAAATAGTATCAATAAAATACGATCAACAGCGAATTTACGTTACGAACGAAATGACTTAATCACACCGTTTCACCGAGGTCACCCCAGTACTTAATCATTTTCTTTAACCTTTTCGGCATTTAATTATTTCTTTACAAATTGAGTTCGTTAATGTTTCATTGTCTTTCCGAATAGACCTCGGTCAAAAAATAACTTAACGAAAATAATAACAGCAAAATATTACTTAACCATCAAAAGTTAGCCTGTTTGTATTAATAAGTACAAAAATTGATACAAAAAGGGATGGTTACAAAAAAAAAGAGGGGGAGGTTAATACAAGTATTCACCAACAAAACGAAAGGGAGCTTAGGACAACAGTATCTTCAGCCTGACTTAGGAGGATTCGGTGGAAGCACAACAGGAGGATTCGGCAGTGCAGTTGAAGAACTTGGAGGAACATTGGTAGCACTGGCCTTAGGAATATCACCAAGTGGTACAAGTTGGCCTTCATGCACATCTAGGCCACTGTCATATGAAGCCGAGTTCAAGGGATCTCCTCGGTCATTGAAAAATATAGCTTGGCGAATCCCCTTTTTAAACCCATTTTCATGCTCAGAAAAAACCATGTATTTCAGCTGCTTCACTTTTCGCTCAGACACAACCAGTGCATCTTGGGCAGCCTTCAGAGCCTCATTGCTAGACTTCAAAGCTTCATCCTTAGAGTTCAGATCAACCTCCAGTTCATGAACAACATCCTTCAGAATTCCCTCCTTCCTCAAAGCATCTTCCTGATGTTGGCCAAGATCTGTTACAGCTTTGTTCTTCTGCTCTTCCAAAGCCTTCATTTGAGCATGAAGTTGACCATTAAAGTTCAATGCATCCTTCAGAGAAGCACTGGTCTTGGCCAACTCCCTCTTTAGATTTTCCACATCATTGGAAGCTTCCAAATGAAGAAAATCTTGGCTAACATGTCGGTTGATCATTAAAGCCCTTGACTGGAATTCGAACATTGCTGCCACAAGCTCCTCTTTGGTGGCATGGTTAAAAAAATCCACATCACTAGGGGTGATCCTAACACTCACCTTCGAGCTAGCCCTCATGTTAGTCTCCATCAAATGTGAAGGTTCAGCATTAGGATCCCCCAGGCAAACTTTTGCAGCAGCCTCAAGCTTGGAACACCCCCCGCTAGACAGCCGAGATCTCTTGGAAGACCCGTGGTGCTTGCGGGCCTCACTCTCCTTCCTCTTCTGCTTTTTCTTTTCCTTTTCCTTTTCCTTCTCTTTTCTTTTATCAGCAGAGGAAGGACGAGGAATGCTCGGTCCAGTTGAAGCCACGGGGGTTACTCCAGGATTAACCGAAGCCATTTCGGCTATGATTTCATCCCTAATATTTGCAAAGGCAATATCAGATAGATCCATTTTGTTTGCCATGATATCTGAAAAAAGACAAAGAATTCAGCAAAGTTAAAATCATAACAGCGAACAAGTGGCAAAACAAAACTCACCATCTATATTGGTGGCAAGTTGGGGTGAAAGGGAGTTGCCGAGGAATCGTCGGGTAGGCAACTTGCGAGGCAGGCGCTGCAGCACGATCAAAACTTTGAGATCATAAGTGGACAATTTAGACCTCGGCCAAGAAGAATACTTAACAGGATTTCGGGTCCAATACAGGGGAAACCGAGGAGTGGACTTATTACCAAAGACATAAGGGTGACCATCATCATCTATTACAACTTTAAAATAACCATTCTTAAAATCTTTATAGGAAGCGGAGTAAGGTTTGAAGAGGCCATTGGATGGCTGGCTGTACAAAGATACCCAACTGGCTATCCCAGCAGGACGAGTATTGAAGAAATACAGAAAAACAGCAGGGGTAGGGATAATGGAAAAAGCGGCACAAAGAACGCGAAAAGCCTGGATATAGGCCCACCCATTGGGGTGGAGTTGGGTAGGCGCCACATTCAGCGCACCAAGGACACTCATGGTGAAGTCATCCAAAGGAAGACGAACACGCAGGTCAGTAAACAGACAAGCATACATATAAAAGAAATCTCGCTTGTGACCCTCTCGACCGTGGCATACACGGTCTGCTCGAGTGCAAGCAAAAGCATGAAAGAGGTCACCCTTGACTTTGGGGAACATCACGTCATGAGTCCTCATAAACACTTTCATCTCCCTAGATCTATAGAAACGAGAAACATATTAGGTCACACTCTCAAAAACCCATTCATAACCTCGACGAGGAAGAACATCAGTTCTCTGCATGTCAGCTATCTCTCTCTCATCCCTCGAGGTTGTACAATCCTCAGATTCGGCAACCTTACTGATGTATGAGGTAGAACCCTCACCCGAAGACTCTCCGGCATTCCTAACCAGACGAACTGAACTCCCCCTCGAAGAGCCTTCTAAACCCGACGACGCCTCGGCTACGGAGAAAGAAGACATCATAGTA
Organism: Macrotyloma uniflorum; assembly: GCA_016859785.1. Lineage (NCBI taxonomy): Eukaryota > Viridiplantae > Streptophyta > Magnoliopsida > Fabales > Fabaceae > Macrotyloma > Macrotyloma uniflorum. Next base: position 117,254 of record BDMB01000019.1, read on the forward strand.
GTATGAAAGATTAATCCCAAGCGACAGAAAATGAAGCACAAATGACTCATGGTAAACACCATATTTATAGAAGTCTAGAGGCAGCACGAAACGTCACAACGAAGAGGAAGCAGCAACGAGGTGGGACTTCCAATTCGAAACTCCACACCCAGTAAAAACATGGACACGTAGGCACAAGTCCAGACCCGCTCAACCCGAAATTTCAAAGAATGACCCAAGCCCAAAAACGCTCCACACTGTCCACATAGAACCACAAAGCCCACACTGAAACAGTGCCCAACTTGTATATCAGCCTCTTCAGACACTTCAGCCATAAGAACACAACCTTCAGCTCTTCGAGGCTTGGGGGGCAAGTGTACTGATATAGGGTTCACCCCCTAAAGCTAACACAAGAAATCCGAGGAGACCACGGCCCAGTAGGACTTGTAGGAATAAACCGGGGACTCCTCGGTAGCATTATTTAGCATAATCAGAAGGATTAATGACCTAAGCAAGATTATCCACGCCTAAGTGTCATGATTAAGTGAAGGCCCAGAATAGAGAATCGGCCCAATAAGCAGGCCCATCCAAACCACTATAAATAGAGGTAGTAAATGAGAGGTAGGTGGTTGTTTTTCTACAGTGCATTGATTATTCTCTAATTTCCTTACTGACTTGAGCGTCGGAGCGCCTTTGCAGGTACCCCCACCTGTCAGACCGAGGAGACCACGGAGTAAAGAAAGCCACATCAGCCCATCGCCAGGAGACCGAGGACTAGTCGTTCCAGTAAGACTGTATCTTGGGAGTCACTGGTTCCAGTAAGAACAAAATCATTATTTATTTATTTAAGAATTTAATTTAATTAAAAAAAATGATAAAAGATAATGCAAACTAAAACATGATGAACTCTAGAAAGGGGTGGGCATTTGAATAAAGTTCATAACTTTTTCGTAAAAAAATATCTATAAACAAGACATTAAACTATCTGACTAGGGGTTATAGAATCTAGTTAACTATTATCTAATATTTAGGATTTTACAAGAATAGTTTAGAAATAAAGAATATAAGAATGTTATAGAGAATTTTGAATACTTTTTTTATATTGGTTCACTTAAATTGAGTTATGTCTAACTCTTCGTCAAGTGACTTTTAAAAGGTTCTACTGATATGTTAAGATTTTACAAGTTTTCATTTTTAACTTATACAAGTTCATAATGTCACTTTTGTAAAACCACTTTAACTCCTCTTGAATCAAAAACACAAGTATTCTTTAAATATTAGTCATTCTTATCTTTCTTAAGTATATAAAGCCACTATAATTAGAAAAATTATAAAGAAGAATTATAAATATGATTATAGATAAGATATCAACAATACACTTATTGAATAAAGATAGTAAATTTTATAAGAAAGAATTATAGAATATTTTTTTTATTAAAAGAAGTTCTTAAAGGTTTAATTGCATGTAAGGAATGAAAGAATCATGTAGTCACTTTTTTTTTTACTTCATGCATGTGATCCATGTCTTTTTATAGGCAACATTGAACTTATATAGCCATTAGAGATTCTAATACAACTTTTGTTTTATCTTACTTTGTTGAGTCCTTTTTAGTATGTAAGATACTAAATATGGATGACTTTTGTAAGAACAAATAGATTTTAATTCTTATTTTTAAATATTTTTTTACAATTTCTATAACTTGAACTACTCATTATTATCATTCTCTAAATAAAAAATTGACTATAAATAATATTGGATAGTATAATAATAATAACAACGTCTAATATTGATTAGATGATCTTGTAATCTTAAAAACTTTAAAACATTTTTTAGAAACTAGTTTAAACTTGCTTACAGAAATTTAGAATTTTTTTTATTAATTATTCAAATCTAATCATAATTTTAATAAATTATTAGTTATTAAAATTTAATTTTATTTGTTAAAATTTAAATATAAAGTTCATCTAATTTATAAATTTAATCATTAAACAATTCAAATATAAGGAAACAAATTAAAAATATTCTTGAAATGGCAAAAATTTACAATATTACACTTTAACATCAAACTTTTATTTTATTTGTGATATTGAGATGTATAATCATCTTAAAAAATTATTAAAATAATTATGATAAACTAATTATATGATCAAAATTATAAAAAAATATTTTTTTCATATTTATAAGAGGACTTCTTTTTTTAAAAGAAATTAAATATATTTATAAAATATATTTATAGTTGAAAAAATTAAAAAATTTAAATTCTAAAAAATTCTAATATTTTTGTTATCTAAAATTATAAAATTAAAAAAATATTCAAAATTCAATTTTTTTTTCTAAAATTATGTCTACCGTATCGTCAATATTTGTAATTTTGAAGTATTAAATAAACTTAGTTATATTTTTAATTTTATAAACAATAATTTTTTTAACTTAAAATGTTACATAACGGTGTACTCTAAATTTCAAGAGTGAAAAACATAGTTATACTTACTAAATATATTTTTTATACTGATTTTTATTTATTAAGTATTTCAAACTATAAAAATATTATTTTAATTATATTCCAAAATTTCAAAACATATATTTAATTTAAATTTTAGATTTTGTATAAATTAAACTATCCTTTATAAACTAAGAATTTAAAATTAAAAAACTTTTAAAAAAATATTTACTTCCAAACACATTCTTAGGAACTAAAAAAATATCTAAAGTCTAATCAATTTTAAAAAGTAATCGAAAATTAATTAAAAAAAATTAAAGTTGAATTTTTTTTTAATTTTTTAGATAAATTTTTTTCTTAAATCATATAATTTAATTTAAAATTAAAATTTTAGATAAAAAATTCAAATCAGATAAAATTAAACAACTTATTATATTTAAATATAAAATTATATATTTAAAATAAATTAATAACTATAAAATATATATATATATATAAATTATTTTTTTATTATATTATATTTATAATATATTTACACTTATAACAAACTTTTATATAATTTTAAATATAAAATTATATAATTTATTTATAAATATAAGAATAACTAAAATTAAGAATAAATCAAATATCAATTTATTTAATTTTTTTATATATAATATGTAATAAATTTTAAAAAATATTATAATTTTTTTAAAAAATATTTAAAAATTTTATAATAATATATTAAATTAAAATCAAATCAAATTAAAATATATTTAATTTTTATATTTAATTCGAATAAATATTTAATAAAAAACCAAAACAAATCAATCTCGGAAGAACCTGATAATAACACTACAAAGATCATGTATGTATGTAAACCCCAAAAAAGTTAACTCTAGCGTTTGCTCCAAACATTCTCACATTTCGAATATGAAAATTAAACGAACTTCTACAAGGCAATATAATGACTACAAACATCTACAATTCCACAAGGCAATACAATGACTACAAGCATCTACAATTCCAAAGTTGCATAAACTTATTTGTTTCAGAAAGTTTGGAAAATTCAAAGCTGCACAATTTAACCTCGTGCTATTTGTCAGTTTTTTTTTTTACAATTTCACAAGTAATTTTCTTAATTTGGCAATGACATCTTAAATAGTTAAAAAATGAATCTATTTTCCTTTCCAACTTAGGAACACAAGTAAATTGCGATGTAGCAAAATCTGCAAAACAATGTGCAGAAGGATCAGAAGAGGCTCTAACAAGATGCATGCTGCTTCATTTTGCAACTAAAACTTAATGAAAAAACTGAAATGAGTAAAACTATATGTCATTTGAATAAGGTTAACAAATGGATGAGCACAAATAAAACCTATTTTAAGGTCGCTTAATCGCCAGATTTTCTGTATTCAGGCTTCAGTTCATACGTGCCTTGATTAGTTCCTTTGTTGTTGTAGACACAAAGTTCTTTTAGTATATCTTTCAGAAATTGCTGTAAAAATGTGAAGATACATCACGTTAGTTAAAACAGGTTCTACTAAAGTAATAACTACAAACAAATAAATGTGTATTTGAAATTATATTGCTACAAACAAATAAATGTGGATTTGAAATTATATTGTTTCATAATAATTGTGTGGGATTGTAGAGGCATACCTAATAAGCAGTAAAAGTTTAATATACATGGTTATCATCATCACATCTCATAAAAAACATATATGAACAGACATACCCTCTTAAATATCTCAAAAATGTATACAACTCAATTGAACCTATCTTGTATAAATTAGTTCAATTGAACCAAATATTATATGAGATTGGTCTGAGCATTCACCGTATAGGCGTATCCACTAGCAATTCATTTTGTGAATAGAAATTTAAGCTCGTGCAAGTGTTTAATAAAGCCAGAGTATAGGAGTAAAACTACTCAAACCACATACTTCAGGTTGGTCAGTTTCTTGTATGAGGTTTCTTAAACTCCAATTGGGCTGCCGTTCAAATAGCTTAAAGACAATCTCTTCCATCTCCCCACGGTCTCTTCTTGTTCTCTTTGTATCCGTTGCTTTAGCAGGAGTTTTCTTCTTTTCCTAATCCAACACAAACTTCTTTTACTACAGAAGTATAAATAAATAAAAACTATTGAACTGCATGATAAACCTGTAGATATAGTCCACAAAATCCAATGCACTTATTATGGAACTTGACTCCATCATATTTTTCTCATTATCAACCCAAAAGGAAGAGGGGGTGGGGAAGATGATTTGATCAGTAAGTTATAAATTGATGATGAACTGAAAACAAGGGGGTTTCTCGCAGCATGCATTCAGGGAGGACTACAATTGGTAACAGGAAGGACATTAAGCCATTTACAGGGGGTCCAGAAGTTGAAAAACTGATCATCCCTGGCATTGGCCTCATATGCGCCCCACTATCATTGTCTACCTGAAAATAAAATAAGTCAAAGATAATGGAACTTTTTGCGTATTAGAAAATAAAATGCAGAATTAGAGCCATTAAAAATAGAATGCAGAATTAGAGTCATTAGAAAACCTGAATCTGTCTATTTTTGACCATATACTTGTTTGTCCTTTCACGGCAAAGTTTCCCATAGAGTTCAAGGTTTTGATTATGGGGCCTCATGTCAAACTTGTTTAGTATCTTTCCCTCCACAGAGATCTTTCCTACAATACAACAGAAATTTCAACAGTTGAATTTACAGTTTGCTAAATTAACTTTGATAGAGGAGATTTATGATGCTTTGGATATCAAACCAAATACTGTCTAGACTAAAAAATATCTTTAGGAACAGAGAGAAAAGGGCGGAGAATAAGATATCAAGTAGTGTTGTAGTTGTTGACCAAGAGTATCACAATATACAAGTACAAAATATTAATTAAATAAACTTGCCAGTCTCTTCGCATATTCAACAAAGAAACCCCCAACAATAACCGTTTGCTTAAGCATCACGAAGGAGACCTCTCAATTTCATAATAAGAGACAATTGAAAAACCAAAAGCATAGAGATAAGAACATAAACTTCATGCCCTTTACAGAGGATTTCAGTCTAATATCCAGAAACTAGATATTTTAAATAATTGTTAGCTTCTAATAACAACACCAGAGAAACAAAAATAAAAAACATTAAGATAACAGCATGGTGTCTAAATATATGCCACAAAACTGTTACTATTATGAAGTGCTTCTCACCAAATGAAACATTTCTCAGTAAAGGAGTCTCAGACTTCGAAAGGGAAGCTTATAAAAAAGGCAGTTGTCCTTATCAGAGATGAATAAGGAACTGAAAAGGATTTACAAGAAAACACTTCAAAGGAGTCTACAGTTAGAAAAAAATGGGACCTTAAAAATCAAGGAAAATACTTTATTCCAAAGGCTCGTTTTCATTAGGTTTCAAAAGGGATAAAATCTCAATTAATAGACAAATTTTCACGTAATAGCAACTGGAAATGGGATGGTGGACGATGGAAATATAAGAAAATAAAATGTTGCTGAAGAAGTATTAAAAAACCTGAATGGATTGGCAATAAAAAATTCTAAAGATTTGACTTTAGGTTCACTTTAGAAGGAAAAGTGAGGAAGAGAAACCGTGGATGAAATATCAACAAATCCATAGTAATTTACAAATATTTTTATCAAACCTTAAAATTTGTCACTTTTCCTACAAAATGAACCCCTAATTTCTTTTCGATTTCTAACTTTTTACCTGCAATTTTCTACAGCTATCAGCTCTTCATAATTTAAATTTCCCAACAATTCCCTACAGAGAATTCCATTTCCTGTCACTCAACGGAGCATGGCATAATAAAAAATTTAACTACATTATCCATCAAATATAAATGGCACCCCGGATTTTCTAATGAATAAGTAAAAACAACTATCAAGCAAGCTACTGTCGGGGTCCTATTGATGGACTTTTGGGGTCTAGCAACATCCTATAGAAAAGGTAAATAAACATCTCTATAATTCTCCTTCAAACAATCATTTGGCTCATTTCCATCAAAGTAATTACAGGTTCAATTTCAGAATTTTGTGATTTGTTAAAAGAGACCAACTTAATTATTGGAAAGTCAAATTCATAACTAATGAAGAAATGCACATGCATTTTAATAGCCTCTGATTATTTCAAACATATGATTCATAGCTGATATACATGTAGTCCACTTTTTTCAACCTACAGAGTAAAAAGAATGAACACCTTAATTTCTTTCTTTTATGAAGGAACACCCTCATTTCCCTAAGCTTCTCCGTCATACAGGTGATCATTTAATGACAGAGGAATACGGATAAGAACATAAAATTACTAGGTGATAATATGAAAGTAATATACATCTCAGAATGTTCAGACAATGGCAGCAACTCCTCATCAAACCAAGATATAAATAACAGTAAGCGTAAATATCACCAAAGTAACTTTCAACGTATATGGTCACTGAAAGATGAAAATTATTTACCTTGTGGTGTGTCTGAAAACACAGACGTGGGAATGAAGTCTTTAGACATATCCATAACATAACATCTGGGTATATGTCCAGCTTCAGTTCCAGCCAACTCCATTGTAAACTGAGTATTTTAACTAAACCATCAATTTAAAAGGACAAAAATCACAGGGAAAAGTGTCACTAATAGCTACAATCAAAGTAACTATTTTCATATGATACGCAATACATATATAATATACATATCCTTTTCCTAAATAAAAAGACATTGGACAATACTTAGATGAAGTTCTCTATAGGGTTTTGGAGTTATTCTCCAATTTGGAAAAAGAGTTTCAGCTTAATAACTCTGTTGATTTTTAATACATATCTTTATTATGCAAATTACCAAAGTTAAATTAAACTTCAATTCTAATTGAAAAAAGGTTTCGAAAAATCAGCCTGTAACTATCGTTTTGGCTGTAACGTCAAGGTTTTACAGAGTCCGTGACCACAATGCGACTGTAATTGTGGCAGCATCTGCCACATTTCCCTGCCAAGAATAGATGAAACTTTTGGTCGTGTTATTCTCTGATCACTATTGTATCACCTTAGTAAATTCAATTAATTTTTAATACATATCTTTATTATACGAATTATTGAGGTTAAATAAAACTTCAATTTCGATTGAAAACAAGGTTGTAAAAATATCAGCTCGCGACTACGACTTTGTCTGCACATGAAGGCTTTTTTTTAGTGTCTGAGGCCGCAATGAAACCATAATTGTGGCTGCATCAGCCACATTTGTCTGTAATTTCAAGAATAATGAAACCGCATCCGTAATTTAAAAGCATGTTGGAGAACAACACCAAAAACGTATCTATCTAAGTTTTGTATGAAATCCTTTACAGCAAAAACAATGGCGGCAGATTAAAAACGAGATATACGTTATTTTCTACATTGATGCATTTTCGTTAATCCAAGCAACTGAAAAGAAATATCCATTGAAGTTCCACCTTCCAATTGATCAGATATCCGTAGGACTAATTGAAGGAAATTTGATTATAGGTCTCAACATTTGTACTGAGGACTCAACCAATAAAAGAAGCATTGGCACAGAATGTTGATTGTGCATGGCATCCACACATTCATTATCTGTACGAGGTGGAAAGGAAAAAAACCTGAGGAGGAGAATCGTCGTCGTTGGAGTTGAGAGGGTCGATAGAAACGACGACCTTGGCGACAGGGCGAGAGGGGTCGGAGGGAGGGGCGCGGAGGGAGCGAGAGACGAGGGGAGGGCACTTCATCAGCCACACTGCTCTCTCCGCTTTGGACGTGTCCACGTATGCATTGTTCGTCTGTTTCGTGCTGCTACCACCACCACCACCTTTGTCTTCCATTCTTGAGAGGAAGGAGAAGAACAAGAATAGTGCGAGCTTGCTGCTCTTGATTTTTGAAGCAGAATGAAACCTTTTTGTTTTGTTCACTGCTTCCCTGACGGGTGTGCAGTATTTATGTCATCATAATTTATTTTATTATAAATTAGATACCACTTTTAATAATTTTTCTAGCAATGGTTTTAAAACAAAACAAGATATTTTTATCTCAATAATATTATTTTAATGAAAATATACTCAATTTATTTACTTATTTCAACCATTTTACTGTGAGTAGCCAAAACAAGATATTTTTATCTCAATAATATTATTTATAATATTATTTTAATAAAACTATACTCAATTTATTTACTTATTTCAACCTTTTTACTGTGATTAGAATTCGGATTCCGAAAATCAAATTCTAACTTTTTTTTTTTAAATAAAAAAAAATCGGATAAAATATATAATTAAAAATAAAAAAATTTATATAAAAATAATAAAATTAATATATTATTTAAATATATATTAAAATACCAAAATATATTTATTAATAATATTAAATAATATCTTTTATTAGATTATATATATAAATATAAAATTTAAAAAATTACTATTAATAAAAAATAAATTATATAAATAAAAATTAAATATCAAAATTTTAAATAATTATTATTAATATTAAATAGATTATTTTATTAAAATATTATTTCAAAAAATTAAATATATAATTTCATATTTTATATATTTATCAGAATTTTTTTTTTCAATAAACTAATTGAAAATAAAATAATTTATTAATCATAATTTTTTATATATTTTTTTAAGTTAATATAAATAAAACATAATATAAAAAAATAATAAATTAAATAAATAAATAAATTGTATATAAAATAAATAATATAAAAAATATTAAATATAAAAGTTAATATTATATTAAAAAATTAAAATTAAAATTATTTTTTTAAATTATAAAATTAAAAACATTATTTAATTAGTTAAAAAATATATTATTGTTAATATAAAATAAACTTAAAATTTTAAAATAATAAAAATTAGTAGAATTTAATGCATAATAATATTAAAAGTGAGATAATTATTGATAATAAAAATTTAAGAACATAATTATGAATAATTACATTAAGAAAATATTAATCTCTATAGTGATGTGTAGTTTCACGACGAGAACGATCAATTACGTTTTGAATTTTATTGTTGTGATTGTTGCTTTTAAACTTCAACAGGAATTTGTGAAGGATTTTCTTCTTCATAAACCTCCAAATTTTGGAATGTAGTTGAGGAACTACCTGTTTGGTTAACATAATCCGTTGGTAAAGAAAATTGATGTAAGATTAAGTCGAAACTAGAGTTGAAAAATCTACTCCAAATAAGTTTTAGAAGATATCCTCTGAAGTTGTTGCAAAAGAATATCTTCTATCTATTGTGTTTGGCTCTAGTGTCACATATTGTTCAGATAGGGAAACTGGTTGTTGAGCCTCCTCATACGATGATATCGCATTAGTTTCAAAAGTGGCTCCAGCTTGTGGTTATTGGTGAGCACTTGGATCTTTGAGTAGTTGTGGTATAGATAGAAAAATAATCGAATTGACAATGTACCATTGCATGTATTTTGTTGTGTGAAATAGTGTGTCTTGCATTGGATGCCCCATTAATGTCAATTGATGTCTATTGTTCCATATGTCGATCTAGTGAGCATGTTTTGTTATCCAATTTTCGTCATGTCTTCTCTCATGTCAATCTTCTGTAGGTCATCCAAATTATTTGGTGGAGAAGAGATTTCTTAAAACAAATAGAATTGTAACTTCACTCTATCATATTGGTATCATTCAACAATTGCAAAACAAATGACGGTTGTACATGTAGTCCACAATTGAGCATCCCTATATGCTTGAAACGAGATTGATCTTTGCAAGTTCTTATATAGGGTCCATAAAAACTTTCGCCAAAAAATAGTTTTTGTTATTAAAAATAAAACAAAACAAAAAATGAATTAATAATTTTAAAAGAAGATTTACCTTATCAGCTTGAATGTGATCAAACATAGTTCTATACCACATAACATCATTGTGAGGTACATTTCTAAAGTTTAACACTCTACCCCCACTTCATTTGCAGACCAATGGGTATGTTAGTAGAATGTTAGAGAAATTAGAGCAATATATGGCATGCGATGTCATGCCCAAGATTGTAAAAGTGATGCATAACCACCCATTGTTTTGACCCTTACATCCGTTGCTCTACACATTTCCCTGTACAACACAGTTAAACAAGTAGACCCTCAACTATAATGCCTAGAACTTTTAAGATTAGTTAATAAAGTTAAATACATAAGATGAACTTTATTTCCTATTTTGTCAGGCATCAAAATACCTCCAATTGAACCTATTATATATGCCCTACAATGGGCATGAAGTTGTTCTTTTGATGGTTCTTCTAGGAGCTGTAAAATATTTTTCCTAAGCCACTTTAACTTGATCATAGAGCCAATTAGTGACTCTCCTTTGACTAGCACAATGCCTAGATATGTTTCACACATTTCGTCCCAATCTAACATTGTTGGGCGCTAATTACTGGTAATCCATCAACTCTTAACCCGAGTTGAAGTGCAATATCCTCTAGCATTATGGTGCACTCTCCTATTGAAAAATGGAATGTGTGAGTTTCAGGTCTCCACCTTTCTACCAAAGTTGTTACCAAAGCATGATCAACCTTTAGATGTCTTAACTTTGCTACTACAACAAAGCCTACTTGTTATAGCAATGGTACAATTAGAGGGTGAGGTTCTGGCATTGAGTGACAATATGATGATATAATATTTTCAGTCTCCTGTGATCATTAACAAATTAGGCACAACATGTGTTCATATACAAATAAAGTGTAAATAAATAAGGATGATATGTTAAACTTACCGTCTTACCAATAAAGTTAGATTTGTGTTCATTTTGCTTTGACAATAACATTTTGGCAAGTTGATATGACAAGTATGTGATAGATTATTTGAAAGTTAGAATGGTAAGATGTAAATTAAACAAAGTCATACCATATGTACTTATAGGAAACCTTAACATTGGATTCCTTCCTTAATTTACGTGTTTCTCAGAAGTCATCTTTCTTAGTTGGGGAAAGAGAAAGCATGGTGGTGAAGTGTGCCTAACAAGTCACAGTCACTCGTTTTAGGTGCTACTCAAAAGACATCTTTCTTGGTTGGGGGAAGAGAAAACATGATGGTACAGTGTGCCTAACAAGTCACAGTCACTCGTTTTACGTGTTACTTAGAAGAATCATTATTACTTCCTTGCTTACTATTATAAATACAAGGTATAACTTTGTTCATTTTACATGTTACCAAATTCACTTATATTCTCCTTCTTTGGTTGTTTGTTGTTTTTACTCTACAAATCTATTTCTACCTTTATTATTTTCAAAGATATGGGTTCTATATATGTCATTATTTATTATGATGGTGCCATGAACAATTTTCCTATTGAAGGAGTCATCTTCAACTCAGCATCATACAAATTGGTGTCTTTAAGAAGAGGTCTATCTCTATAAACGATGAAGAAAATCATCTACAAAAAATGTGAGAAAGATTCAAATGAAAGGGTGGTAACTATACTATACATTTTTGGTACCCAATAAGACTTAGGCCTAGAGTTAACAATTACACAGCTATAGAGTTGAAGGATGATGAAGACATTGAGGCAATCTTTAACATACATGATTCAAATGTACTTCAATCAAGTATTGAACTATATGTTACATTTGAATCTCGTACTTCATCATTTATCCAAGCCTTACAACCACAACTTTCACCCTCACATTACCCTACCCATGACGTCATAAACCCACATATGACAACACATAATTTCAATTGGAAATATGATACTCAACCGTTCACCCAAATTTTAAGTTGTCCTTTGATAAACTTGAATGAATTAGAATCTTAGTCAAGCCAACAACCACCCATAGAAGAACATGTTATTGTAGGTCTTCCAACATAAGTTTTTTATCCTTTTAGTGAAGATGAAGACAAAATTTTTAGTCAAAATCAGGATGATGAAGAAGACGTAGAAGTGCATCCACTTTCAAATATTCATCCATCATAATCGAACATACCATACAACCCACCACAACATTTTTTTAACTTCCCAACTCACATACAACATGTTCCGTTGTAACATGTGGCATGATTGAGCCCAGATTCTTTTACTATTACAACATAGTAAGAGATAATAACTTGGAAGTAGCACATGGTTGGATGAAATTTCAAGAGACAAATGGACACTTGCATGGTACAACGGAAGAAGGTGGGGACACATGACAACAAACTTAGCAGAGTCAATTAATTCAATCCTAAAGAAAACAAGAAACCTACCAATTTGTTCCATGGTGATGACAATATACATCCGTTGCAACAAACTCTTTATAGAAAGAGGTAGGGAGGTAGATATCATGATCATAGTTGGTCATATATACACCGAAGTTGCTTAAAAAATATTTCAAGATGCACACTCAAAGGAAACACCCACAGAGTTATCAATTTCGACCAGTAGGGAGATTTATAGTTAGGTTAGATGAGTTCTGGTGTGATTGTGGGAAGTTTCAAAAAGTTCATATGTTATGTTCGCATGTACTTGCAGCATGCAAACACGCACACCATGACTTTATCATGTACATCGCTCCAATGTATACATTATAACAAGTTTCTAAGGTGTACGAGCAACAATTTAGAGAACTTAGACATGAAGACTATTGGACAACTTATATAAGCCCAACTTTGTGCCTAAACCTAGAATTCAAAAGAACTTCAGAGGGTCGACCTAAGTCAAACAGAATAAGAATAGAGATGGACATTACAAAACAACATGGTCGTGTAAAAAATAGTTCCTATTATCATACCCCTGGTCATACCAAGAAAACATGTCCCAATATTGCTCATACTTCTACTTCACATAGTTCATTTATGTTGTTTATAAATTATTTTGTTTCATCTATGATATTTAAAACAATGTTATTAATGAAGTTTTATTTAACATCTTTCATGTAAACCCTAAACCTTAAAATTTTTTACCACTTTTCTCATCACTCTAATAAAGACTATGGCACATCAATACGGTTTAGTCACAATCACCAGCATAACTTTTTCACCACTTTTGTCATCACTTTGATATGGACTGTAACACATCAATATTACTTATCCTTTATCCATATAGAACTTTTTGACCACTTTTTTCATCACTCTGATAAGGATTGTGACACATCAATAATGCTTAGGGAAACGAACAACGAATCTTAGTTGTTCAATTACATAACCTAAATCTCCACTGTCCAAATTTTCTATTCACTTTTTCTATCATTTGTCTATAAATAGCATACATTACATCTTTCAACAAATGCACTACAACTATGAAATACAAAAATTCTCATTATCATTCTCATATTCTCATTCTCTAAAAAATCTTCAGATGGAGAAGTTTGGTATCACAAATAGTCAAGATTTCACAAATTCTTCTTACCTAGCCGTTGTCTTTGCAAATGGTGAAATTGTACACAACGAACAAGGTGTAGGCTTCCAAGGTCCATTGTTAATTTATTTTGAATCTCATACCAATGTACCTTCATGGAGTTGAAACAAAAAATATGCACTGCTCTAACTCTTCCTCATGAGACAACATTAAGGAAGCTGTATTATCGTAAACCAAATCTTAATAGTGAGAATCTACTAACATATGATTTTGTTCCTATATTAACTGATGTTCATGTAGCGCAAATGCTTGCTTGGAAGTCTCAATTTTCTATAGATACAATAATCAAATTGTATGTCATATTAGTCAGAACACCTGAACAAATTACTATGTTTCTAAACCTACCTCCCATAGTCTCTTCATCAAACGATCAACCCATTACTTCTACAAAAGCCATACTTTATTTCGGTGGACCTCTCCAACATGTTACCATTAAGGAATCTCCATACGGTTTTGGACTTATTTACATAAGTTTTTACCCAAGAAAAATGGTAATTGAACACAATTGGTCTTTCAACCAATTTTTTTAAAAAATCAATGAAATACTGGATTATGGAGACCGTAAACAAATAATAAAGATCAACTATCAATGTTCAATCAAAGTTGTCAACAATAAACTATTCCATGACTCAATAGAAATCAAAATTGATTCTGATGTGTAACAACTGATTAGAAGATGGACAAATGCTCAAACAATACATAGAAGCGTGTAACGTGACCAGACATGGAGAAATATTGAATTGTTTATTGAAACGACTGATCTGCACTATGCAACAACCCTTGAAGAAATTCGAAGAGAAGTAAGAGATGGTAGTTACATTGACAATAAAGGAAGAAGAAGATCTACAAAAAATATTGTAGATCAATTTCAATATAACTCTTTTAATTCATTTTCATTTAAGTTGTTTTATTTATTTAAATTGGACAAAGGTTCAATTAAATAATATTTTATTTAAATAATATTATTTATAAAAAAAATATTTTTATTCAACTTGTAATTTTAATTTAATCATTATTTTTTTATTTCAATCAATATTACAATTTAACACAAATTAATCATGTGACCTATTTTTTTTTATTAGAATTTATTATTTAATATTAATAATAATTATTTAAAAATTTTATATTTAAAATTTTAATATAGTATTTATAATTTATCCAATAAAAAATATTACATAAATTTTTATAATATATTATTTAATTTTTTTAATATATTACATAAATTAATTTTTCTTCATACTTTTTTTATTAAAATTTATTATTTAATATTAATAATAATTATTTAAAAAAATTATATTTAACTTTTATATTTAAATTTATTTAAATTATCTATTTTTTATTAATAGTAATTTTTAAAATTCTATATATATATATAAAATATAATACAAAATTATTATTTAATATTATTAATAGTTATTTTAATATATATATATATATATATATTCAAATAATATATTAATTTTATTATTTTTATATACAAATATTATTTAAACTTTAAAATTACATTTTTTTTTATTTTTAATTACATATTTTATTTAATTTTTAATTTTTATTTAAAAAAAAATTGATTGTGTAAAGGTTAGAATTTGGTTTTCTGGAAACCGAATTCTAACCTCTACAATAAAACGATCTAAATGTATAAATAAAATAAAAGGGTCTAAATGTATAAATAAATTAGAAAGAGGTACTTTTATTAAAATAATATTATTGAAGTAAAAATCTTACAAAAACAACCAGTAACTCACGTTCAATAGTTTAATCATATTATTAAATAAATATAATACGAAAATATATCATCATATTTAATTCTTAACATTTAAAATTTTACTATTTAAGTTCAACCAAAATTTACGTGAAATCAATTGATTGACATATCCTCAATTTAAATTGATAGGTGATCCACTAGTCTTATTAGCCCAATAATAGGCCCAATTCTATCATCCCACGTGGATATGTTGAAAAGACAAGATTTGTTCCAGATATGTTGAAGGTGGCACATGGCATTAGTGGATCTTATAGTTAAGATCCACTAAGGTAAATCTGTTTTACATTATATTATAAATAGATAAGATTGATCAAGGTATGATCATCTAACCATAATCACACAATACAACTTTCTTGCACGTTTTATTCCCAAGCGTGGTTAGAAGGTGCTAAGAGGAGATAAGAGGCAGTCTTGAGGTAATCGGTTGTTGTAAGTACATTTTGCCATCCAACGTGGGGCTGAGATACTTTTAAGGCAATGTTAGCAACCCAAAATATGAGTCAAAAGGAGTCTAGGAGGCCAACTGAAGCCTCCCCTCGGAAGAAAGGCATTTGCTGGAGGCAATACTCAGAGAATTTGAGGACATGAAACATAGTCAATAGCGGGAGTTTGAGGACCTAAAGCAGAGGTAGAAGCGGAGTATCGAGGCGATTGATCGACTCAAACAACAAAATGCCAAACTACAATGCAGGCTGGATTGACAAGAGACAGCCTCTTCTTGTATGGGGGAACCGACAAAATCTCGGACTTGCTGTAATTCATCCCCTCCCGAGGGGGCCACATCTCAACCAGACCAAGTCCAACCACTACTAGTGATTATTGAGGTAGGTACATCTCAACCACGTCAAGAACCGATGCAGCTAGAGCACCACCTCAAGGTAGGAAGCAACAAGGTTGAATCTTTGATATAGCAGCCTCGACATCCTAAATGTTGGGACCGGAACCGAGGTTGCACCCGTTTATAGACAAAATTATGGAGACCCCTCTTCCACCCTCCTAGAGAGGCTTGAACTAGGAGATATATGACGCCTCCTCATGTCTAGATAGTCACGTACATGCATTTCTGATATAACTAATATTTTGCTTAATTATAAATGCTAACAAAGATTCTAACGTGTTTTTAGGATGTTAATTTAATATAATTAGGCTTAAAACATATTTTTAGGAATTTGGAAAGATAAATTAAAATTCGTATAATATACCGTACAAGTACAATATTTTATGTTATTGACAGTTTGAGGTATGTTTACTATTTCATTTATATCTGTTGCTATAGACCTCCAAAAATTGTGATTTCGGTGGCATTGGAAACTAGATTTGACAAACTTTCTTTAGGAAGTTGAACCACACGATTTGGAGCAGAATTGGATTTTTGGTGCATGTCTGAAGTTCGCTGACCTATAAGTGACTCAGGTGACGAGTGCCTCTCAAGTTATGGGCTCTCTATGGTTCTCCAAGGCCCCTAAATTCATTGTAATAATTTTGTAGTATATATAGATGATTAACCAATGTAGTTAATGAGAATTGGGATTTAGAGCAATTAGTTTCAACGTTTAATCTTCAAGCACATGGCTACAACCGATTCAGTTATGTTGGTTAGTTCTTTCCTTTGTATTTACAAGTTTCATTTTCAATGGAAGTTTTGACTCTTCGTTCTTCTTCACTCTAGTACCTCTTCTTAATGTTTCTTTACTTTCTGTTTACTGTTTTCATGCTTAGATAGAATTTTAATTCGAATAAAATTCAATGAAGTGTTAGCACTATTTGAAGATTGGACAACTCTATTCAAATATATTTAATCTTGACAAACCTTACAGATTCTTAGCTACCAGATTATGTTAGCACTATTTGAAGATTGGACAACTCTATTCAAGTATTCAAGTGTTTTAATAATGATCAAGAAAATCAAGAATCAGGACATCAAAGATAATTTAAGAAGACTAATGGAAGCTCAAAGATTTACAAGAAAATTCAAGTTGGAAGCAAGCTCAAAGACATAGAAGACTTAGTTTATAATTGGGAGTGAATGATATCAAAAGGTAATCATCACTCAGCTCAGAGTATTTTCTCAAGAAAACTGTTTTTAGAAAAACTATATTTCTCATTGGAATAATCGATTATATAATCGATTATGTGATTATTTTAAAAATAAATAGCTTGCGACAATAAACGATTATGTAATCGATTATGTGATTTTAAAAATAAATAGCTTGCGACAATAATCGATTATTTCCATAACATAATCTATTATGTTCGGAGATTTTTGAAAAATAAACGTTGCGAAAAATCCTCTGAAAATTAAAGGAGTATCTTGATTTTTATTTTGTGAACGTTGTGAGGCTCTAAAAGAGTAAAACGTGTTTCGAATTAAAATAAAGATTTATTTTATTTGGGAATATTTGTCTATTTAAGAAGCATATTAGGGTTTTTCAGAAACACACATGACTGATACATTCTTTACAACATTATTTTCTGAAAAGCTTTACACTTTTTCTCAATTTCTTGAGCCACAGAATTTCATGTTTTGAAAAGAGAAAATATTTCTTTGTGCTTTAATATTTTATCTTGAGGAAACTTTGAGCAAAGCAGGTGCTACAGTTTGAGATCTTCACTCTAGGTGATATTGTTTTTGTTCATCCTCTGAGGCTGTTCAGAGGAGGTGTTTTATCTTTCCTTGTGTGATTCAAGGAAAGTGTTTCATTCCTTGTGTGATTCAAGGAAGGTGGTTTCATTTCTTGTGTGACTCAAGGAATGGTTGGTTATCTCTTGTGGGTTTCAAGAGATTGTGAGGTTTATCTTTAATTTTCTATTTTGCATGTTTCACTTGTGATTAGTGGTTGTAAAATTGTGATAAATTAAAGATAGTGAGAGTGGGTGATCATCTCAGGTTGAGGTGATTGGGAACTGGACGTAGGGTTAAGGTTTAACCCGAACCAGTATAAATCTCTGGTGTTATCATTCTCTTACCCTTATCTATTAATTTTTCCGTTGCGCTTTATAAATTATCTGCTAAACTAAATAAATCAAGAGGATTAAAATTTGAATTAGATAAACGTTAAAGTTTTAATTTTTATTCCATCAATTCACCCCCCTCTTGATACTAATTGGTAACATGAAGAAGAAATTACTCGTTACGCAGTGCTTGGAATCAACTTTTCTCGTTGGTTTACTTTGAGATAGCTTCTCAATTGAGAGTGAAGGCAAAGCAATGAATCTTTCACATTGTTGAATGAATATTTGGTTGATCAATTGAATATTCAAGTGGAGAAAGGCTTTGATATTCAAGATTGGCTAGAATTTAGATTCTTGTTCATTGTTTTGAGTTCTGTCTTTATTTGCAATTTAAATTTCAGCAATGTTTTCTCTTAATTCTTGGGGGCTTGAAAGGTATTTGGAATTATTTCAATTCATCCACTTCAATTCTTTCCATTATAAAACACGCTTTCGATTTTATTTCATCACTGTTTTCGTTTAGTTAGTTAAGCAATTGGTTTTAATCCATAAATAGTTTATTATTTTAAGGTTTAAGGTTAATTGTTGTAGATCTTGTCACTGGATTTTGTTTCCTCTTGTTACTTAATCTGAATTGATCTTAACTAAGAACAATTTTACCATGCACTGGAATGTCTTTCACAATATAATTTTACAATAATTAAATAGATTCATTCATTCTTGAGACAAGAAGGTATGATCTTCTGCAGATCTTCTGCTTCGAATTTGTATCTTAGAGTTTAATTCATTCAAAATTACCTTAACTTTGTAATATTTTTTAATTCAATTTGTTTCTAGTTGTAATTTCAATTTGTTATAATATGAATTTTTAACTTTAGCATTTGATTAGTTTTCTTGTTTTCAATTCAGCGAAGCTGCTTTTACAATTTAGTTTATAATCTATATGATTTCTTTTCCAATTGTTTCAAATCAAATAGCTTCTTAGTGTTACATTTCTTTTCCTATAGTTAATTTTCTAATTTTAACACATTCGCGTTATTGTTTCTATTTCTTAGTATAATTCAGTTACATTAGTTTGATTTCAATTCGCATAGTCTAGTAGGTGCATTGGTTAGCTTCATTCCACTTACAGTTGTTGTGCATTTTAGTTTTAGTTTTCCAAATTAACTTGTTTCATTAGATTTAAAATTATGTAGTGAATTTTTTATTTCGAATACTTCTCTTATAACTTTGCATTCATTCATATCCATTATCAATTCTGTTTCATTCATTACATTCATTTTCATTTTGGTTAGATTTAATTCAACACTCCTATTCATTTAGTTACATTATTTTTGTTTCAAACATTCAATTCCCCATTGCATTTGTAAATAATATTGGATTAGGCTTCATATATTGTTCCTTCCATTAACATTTAAAATCACTTTCTTACTATATTTAGGGAGAACTTTAAATATTTTGATAAGTATCTACGACTGTGCTTCCATCACACATCATATAAATTGGTGTTTGAGTTGAACTTCAAAATTATATAAATTTTTCCACACAATTCTAAACAACTATTATAGCATATGCATTTGATATAGAAAAAAAAAAATCATTGATTGCATATCTTTTCAGGTATAGCATGACTTAAACATCAAATTAGTATTGTTGTGATGTAGAGTAATGTTTTATTAATGATTTGTATTATTATATTCATGATGATTCTTCTTTTCATTACTTTTGATTTATTTTTAGTATATCTTTGTTTTTCTTTTCAATGACTAACATTGATAATCCTAATGTAATCATTGTTGATTTGATGATTTTGAAAATTTTAGTTTTAATAGTATGAAATGGAATTTTGAGTTGATATTTTGTGGACTCAATTCTTTTATCATAAATTAAAGGATTTATATAATGGAGTCATTTAAATTGGTATATAACACATCATATAAATTGGTGCCTAACTCAAATTATCAAAATAGCCTAACTTTGTTGAAACAACTCAAGTGTTATTATAGCATATGTATTTGATATAGAAAAAAAATTCTATTGATTGTCAATCTTTTAATGTATAGTGTGAAATAAACATCAAATTGGTATCATTGCAATCTTGGAGTCTTTGTTTTATTAAGGATTTTTGTGAAAAAGAGAAAATGACTTGAACATCTAAAGTATCTAAAGTGTCTAGAATCAAAATAATCAAGAATATATTTCATAACAAAAGAATAAACAAGCTCTCTCTATTTGACTTTTACAATAGGAAATTGAGTAAAGGAGATAAGATTACATAACTTTCTTAAACATACATTTGACATGAATTGACAGGAGGTCAAATTGGACCTTTGCCTTTAAAACTTGTCTTGTAAGAATAGTTTCTTTGTCTTATCTTTAAACCAAACACTCAAACTCACTATCTCATTCAAAAACTTATGAATACTTAGAAGGAAAGATAGAAGAACATCGAAGTTACAATTTATTCCTTCAAATCCTTGTTTTCTATTTTATTTCTTCTTGATCTAGATAAAATTTTCATCTTTTAAACTTTTAAGCTTTATCTACCTAATATTTCATTATTCTTAAAAGTTATCCTCCTTTTATTCATAGGGAGAATTTGAGTTGAAGTTGCTTCTTTATATTTTTCTTGTTACTAATAGTTTCTTTGAGGTAAGGGAAGTGGACTTCATACCCTAACCTTAACCTTTTATGTTGTATTGAAAAATATTAGCTTTAAAATATTTGCACTAGAATAAATGATAATATATTGTGATTTTGAACATAGTGATATTTTCTTGGAGAAGTTTTGGTTTTGTCATTGGATATTTTCACTTAAGCGAACCCTAGTCGCTCAAGTGACAATGTCCTAGTGAAGTGAGGTTGTTTTTAGCCTCATGTTTGCTTAAGCAAAAATGTTTTACTTGAGTGACAGATTAGTTTCTTAAGTGAGATGTAGGTTGCTTAAGCAAAAATGTTAAGGAAAAAGATGCATGCTTTTTGTTTCAATTTTTCTTGAGTGAGAATTTCCAACTTGATCTAAAAGTGTTTAAATAAAGAGTAAAATGTGTTGTTATAATTTGAAAACTTGTTTAGTAAAAATAATTACTTGTAATAGATATTAATGTGAGCTACTTAAGGTAACAAAAATTTTCTAAGTTTGGTGCGTTTTGTGCCACTAATGACCCCATTATGAGTAAGGTAGATATAGTCATAGAGATATATTAAGGTATGAAAGATTAAAGACAATTGTGGTGATCTTGGGGATATGGACAATGGTGAATGCGACCTTCAATCACTATACATGATTGGATGGTAAGAAAATAAAATCACATGGTCTCACACTTCTTTCTCGACTATATTCTTTACCATACTTTTGGCTAAAGAAGTATTGTTTCACCTCATGTTGTTTTAACAAGATGTGATATGTCAACTAGCAATAATCTACCTATAGTAATGCCTACATGACTCAGTGGTGGCTTGTGGGTAGCAAAGGGCCTAAGAACTCCCTGAGTGCAAATAAAATGTGATCAAAGTGTGAGTGAATGTAAGTATATATGTATTTATGAGCATGTAAGTATGCAAGTATAATGTCTTAATCATAAATTGTAGCATGTTTTCTCCTGTGTAAGATATATTTTTTTTTTTAATTTTATTGGTTATGAAATTTTAGAAAATCTCTTTAAGTTGAATTTTAGTGGTAAGGAGAAGACTCACTCATTGCATCTATTTTCATGAGAAGAAATGACTATGTCTCAAATAAATATATGACTAGTAGAACTACATTACCTAAATAATGTTAACCAACTTTTTAAAGAATGACAATAAACTTATTTTTATAAATTTGTTATTACCTTCGAGTAGATGGACTTGACTTGGTAGCTGCTATAGAATAAATCATATAATTACCAATTATATATATCAAGAGATAGTAAGGACTAGAAATAAGTATGAGAGGCCTACACATTCTACTTGAGAAATGTTTACTACATAGGAGGTAGAGGTCAACATTAGAGATTTTTCACTAAATGAATTATAGCTTGAAGAGAGAGAAGCTTACGATACTCTTTCTGTTAAATATTAACTCTAGGGCATAATGTCAATGTTTTTTTTAGAAGAACTTTTTACAATATTTAATTTATTATATTGTAATTGTTTAATTAGGTCCTAATTTATTTTGATGTACTATAAACATTGATTTTAATCATTTTGAAGCATTCAACTATGCTAAATGATGGATTGAATCAAGTGAACCGGAATAGCCATTATATAAAATCCTAATTTGCATAATATCCACTAAGCATAAGCCTTATTCGTTCAGTGAAATTGATTCTTGTGGAAAGGGCGCTCTTGTGTTCTAATCATCCACTAAGCGAAATGTCCTCTACTAAGCGAATTATCTTTTCGTTAATCAGATTAGTTATCCACCGAGGGGATAAGTTCTAATTTTAAGATTGTTCTTTAGTCCTAATCCGCTAAGCAAATTGGGATTTTGTCGAGCAAACTAACCCTGTTCTAAAAAAAAGAATTGATAACTTGATTTCAAGTGCATTGATGTATGTGGTAAAGAATTGGATGTGAATCTGAATTATGAGTTTGATTATGGCACTAAGGCCTATCCTGTAATGCTCCTATTAAGAGGAGGTTTAAACATATGTGTTGAACATGATATTTGATATAGATTTAGGGATATGTTATAGGGTATCCAGATCTTAATGACTTTCTAAGTCACTTAGACTAAGATATCATGTGGTGACGGTCGATGGAGGTCTTACTGATTGTCCTGAGCATAGTTGGTTAAGGCTACCTTGATGTGAGATAAGTATGAAAAATTTTGGGATGACTCTAGAGTGAAAAAGACTCAATGGTCGTCCAGTTAGACCCGTGATCCTAAAGTATACATCAAGTATTAGCCCTAAATATCCGAAAATTCATATAATATTCAAGAAGTCGTCAATTTTTCTAAGAATATGTGTGACTATGTAAAGTTTATGGTAAACTCTTACACTAATGTAGAAAGTTGTATGAAATTATTTAAAATGTGTTGTTTTAATGATTTGCTTAGTTATTAATAACTTACCCTTTCTTTGTTATTTTTGTTGTTGAACTTCTATTATCGTAATCTTACGTGAGAATTGATAATAGGTCTTTTAAGAAGTCTTTAATAGAAAAAAAATATAGGAAGTAAGAATACTTTATATTTTAATATATTTAGAAATAAGAAGACTTTTATTGTGTAATTCAACCTTGAATAATGTAATGACGATGTAATTATTATTTTACCTTAATGGGTAGAACCTTTATTTAATTAGCATAGAACTTTAATATGTTAAAAATTTAATTCTTAAAAAATATATTTTTATGAAAAAATAATTTTATAAAACTAAATAATAAAATATAATTATGTAATTTTTTTCATATCTAAAAATAAAAATAAAAATTTATTTTCTCAAGCTAAACAAACAAACAATGTATCACATTTTTAATAAAATGGGTTAATCTATAAGTATATAAAAAATTCTTTTTTATAAAAATTTTGTGTGTGATCACATTTTTTTTTAACCATTTACTATTTTATTTTTTATGAAAAAATTACATAAATAAAAATATTTAATTATTCAAATTGAAATTATATTTTCGATATCATTATACTCTTAACTTCTCTTATTTTCTCTTTTCAAAATTTTCACTATTTTATTTTGTCTCTTTAACTTCTTTATTATTCTCTCATATTTCATGTTTTAAACTTCTCAATTATCCTCTACAATGTTTTTGTTTTACAACTTCTTCATTATCCTCTCTCGTTGAATTTTCACATTCACTTACAAAATACACAACATTTTAATCTACAATTAAAAAATTCAAACACAATTATAATTACACATTCTAAAATTTTTTATTTAACCTCACTTTTATCTTTTCTTAAATATCATATTAAATTATTCATATATAGAAACTCCTTTTATCAAATTGAGTGAACAATTCTCTCTCTTTCTATTTTAAATACACCATTTCTTTTTCATATTATTTCATTTTAAAGAAACTTTACATTATTATATAAAAGGATACATGATTTTATTTTTGTTATTAATTTATATTATATTCTAAATAATTTTAACCTACTCTATTTAAATTGTAGGAATATTATCTTTCTTTTTCATATACACCACTTCTTATTTTTTTTATATTATTTTATTTTAAAAAAGAGTTCACTTTAAGTGCAAACATAATTATATAAAATGATATATGTTTTTTTCTCGCATTCAATTTTTTTTATTTTTATTAATTTTTTATTTAATTTATTTTATATTTTAATCAATTTTAATATTATAAGAACAAAATAAAAATATCAAAATATAAAAAAATAATAAACATAAATATTACAAGTAATATAATGAATAACTTTTGAATTTAATTTATTAATTTTATTATTTATTTATTTATTTGTTTATTATTAATAAATTAGAGATTATATATTCATGATAATTTTTTTCGACATTAGAAACTGCATGATAATTACAACTTTTTAATTTTGAATTAAAATAATATTTTTTTAAAGGTTATATAGTGAATAAAATTTTATTTTATTAATTAATTGGTTACCATTTTTAATCAAAACTAATTATTTTATTAAATTTAAAATAATGTATAAAAAATGTTCTTTTATTATAAAATATTTTTTTTAATTTATCAATTAAATTAATATTCTAAAACTACTTTTAAATTTAATTATTTTCAATACTCTTTCAAAAATATATCATATTTTAAAATTAAATTAAAATTAGTATTGTAAAAACCTGAAATAAATATTTTAAATAAATAAATTTTATTTAATAAAAAATGAAAATTAGTTTACTTAAATTTTCAAATTATATAAATAAAAATTAAATTTTTTATTTTTTATTATTAAAAAATAACTTTTTTTTTTCTTTTTAAATTATATGATTTTTTTTTAATTTCTTAATGTAATTTTTTCAAGATAAAAAATACCTTGTAAAAATTCTTAAAAAGTAGATTATTTTTATTTAATTAAAAAATTATATTGAATAAGTTATTTAATACCTCAACTTTTGAAACTTCTAGATAAAGATATTTGTATGTAATTCTTTATATTTATTATTTTTCTCTTAACTTTGATTTATAATAATATAATTAATTTTATGATTTATAATAATATAATTAATTTTATGATCAAATAGTTTTTTTAACTCAGAACATTTTTATTATACTTACTTGAATCAGAATAGGAACCGAATTACTTTTTCAATAATATAATAGAAGTGATATGATAGTCGTAAAATAAAATATCTAATTTTTTAGGTTCTAAATATTATTTAATTAATTATTACATATTATAATATATTTAAAATATGTCATACATACATCATATTAAAAAACTTATTTTAATACTTTTTTTTTAAAATTTATTTTGTTAGGACAATAATATTTTTTTCTAATGTTTGTGTTTATATATTTAAAATGTTTTATTTTATCAATACAAATATATATTTAATTAAATTATTTTTGTAAGGACCTAGTGAGAACTAACTTAAGTGAGACATGGAATTTAAGCAGTGAAGAATGAAAGTTGTTCAGGTAAGTTTTAAAAGAACTATAAAAAGAAAAAAAATAAATATTTCATCTTTCATTATTTTAAAACCACCATCTTTCTAAAAGCTTTACTCTCTCTACACTCTCGATCTTGTCTCTAACATTTCTCCATCATCCTTCATCCTTTCCAAGATCCAAGAGTACCTAGTTGAAACTTGCAAGGAATATATTATTTCTAACCTATTGAAGTTTTGTTTTGGGTAAGTTTTTCGTGCTCAAATCTCTTTAGGGCAGAATTGTGGGGTGCTTGCATGTGGGCCCTAATCTCCTTGCATGTGCCCTTTTCTCCATAAATATTGTTCTACATGAGCTTAGGTTCTTATAAATCTAGTTGGATTATGAATTAGGTACTTGGGCTATCAGTTAAAGCACTTGGAACTTTGTCTTGTGGGAAGGAGTAAAGGCACTTTTGGACTTCAAATCAGGTAAGGAAAGCTAGTAACCTCTAAGATTCTATAAAATCCTGAGCAGGTGATTTATTTTGGGGAGAAATTTGATTTTAAATTGGTTCTCTCAAACTATTAGGGTGCTGGAATTGTTGCTTAAGTTTGTAATTTGGGGTTTTGTTGTTGTAAGGTCCCCTTTTAAGTGATGTTGTGTTTAATTTAAATGTATTGTTTGAGATGATGAAATTGATGATATTTGTAATGTTTGGATTTGGTGACTGGAATCTTGATATGATGTGGTTGTATGGACTGTATGTGTTGGAATATAAATTGAATGTGTGGTAAAGTTCTAAATTGAATGGAATTCTCAATTTGGATGGAAACCTGTAAAACTGTGAAATCTGGTTTGATTTGATTTTGTGTTGTAATATTTTGTAGTTGGTTGATTAGAATTTTGAGAAGAGTTTACTTTAAATCAGTGACCCAATGTTTTAACAAATCATGCCTAAATTGATTTATCTGAACCCTCTAATAGTGTTAAGAAGAAAAATTGAGTCAAAAGATTAAAAGTTAACTCTTCTACAGAATCCTAATCTGCATAAGATCAGTTCTGATTATGGTAAGGCTAAGAACTAGAATTGGAAATTTGTTGGTTTTTGGATGAGACTAGTATACTGAATAAAATGTTGTTGAAATTGCTTGTTTAATTGCCTAGACATGTTGCATTCAGAGTAGTACAAATTTAATTGGATGTAGTATTGACACATGATTGAATGCACTTGGATGAATGTTATAATTGTAATAAACTTTTGTGTGGTTTTTTAGTGGAATGTATGAATCTGAATGGATTGGTAGTAAATGGATTCTGATTTGAGTTATGGACTTTAAGGACCACTTTAAGTGGTTGAATTGTGTAAAAGAATCATTTGAATCTTTTGATCCCTGCCTATGAAACCCAGTTATAACTTGTATTTTAGTATTATTTGAAGATAGAAATGAGTTAATGGATCAAAGAGATTCAAGTTGAATCTTCTGCAAAATTTTTGTACTGCATAAAATGTGTTGAGTAGATTGGTCCTGTTCCATAATAAGAAAATTGTATTGAAATTTCAGGACTAATAATGTGACAGATGAATAATAGTATGTGATTAGTAATGAGAAACATGAATTGACACTAAGACCATGTGACTCCTAGATAAGAGGTCGTGTAGTTCATATTAAGGAGAAGTTTATTATGATGTGAATGAAACGTGACATGTGGTAGTCTAATGTGTATGGATCTATGGATATGTCATAAGGTACCTAGGCCTCAATGTGGATCAAGGTCATATAGACTGAGACCACATGTAGTGACAGGTCGATGGAGGTTCTGTTAGTTGTTCTAAAAAGACAGCTAGATGGGACTACCCTAATGTTGTGATATTGGCTATGAGTAGCGAAAGGATGGTGTTGAGGTGAAACAAACTTAGTTAGTGGGTCGTAATAAGACTTGTGGTCATGTTTTTGATACATCAGGTGCCAACCTTAGATATCCGAGATTCATACAGTCTTCCGGAAGATGTTAGTCTTGTAAATTGAATGTGAATTTACAATATGTAAAGTCTTAGGTAGGTCCTTACACTCAATGATATGTTTTGCCTTAAATGATATGATTTTTTATTAATTGTGCATGTTCTTTCTATCACTAGCTTACCCTACTCTGTTGTGTTATGTGTGTTTAACTACTATGATCGTGTTTCTTACACGGGAGCAGATAATAGGAGGTTAGGAGAAAGATCTTCATCAGTGAACAATTAGAAGTCATGACTTTTCCTTGAAGGGATGTAAACAAATAGTCTAGTAGGATGTTGATTTTGTTTTAAATTTTTGGGAACCAGTCATGTAATTGAAGTGAAGTAGACTCCAAACTGTGCATTTCTATTCAAAATTATATAATTAAGGTAGTATATTTTGGGTATGTTACAATTATGATATCAGAGCTGTTGAGTTCCTTAGAGTGACTTAGGGTATTGGGTTTGCCTTACTAGTTGAGTATTATAGGCTATGTCTTAGGTTAATTTGAGAGAAGGGTATTTGTTATGTTCTATTGTGCAACTGTTTTGTATAGTTGTTTGTTATTATATGAAGAATTTGAGTATGTTATTCTAATTTAACTTCTTCTCAAATTTTCCTATGATATCTAAGTTAAAGCTTTGATCCCATAAAATGTTTTCTTTCTTCTTTAGAGATAAGTCATTGGCTTATTTGGATTATTTTTGTTTTGTGTTATTTTCATATAAAATAGGATGAGTGTTTAAAGGAAGAAAGTAAACTTGATAGAGTATTGAGGGTGCACACTCAAGACTCAATCAAAAATTAATTTATTTCTTAAACTGTTATAATTCTTATAGTTTAGTTAAAAGTTTGTGTTTTTTTATGGTAAAGAGCTTAAAGTGTTACTTGAATTCTAGAGCGACACACTCCTTTGTGTCAGATGTTTGTGTTGATGTGATGAGTTTGGTTGTGCAAGAGCTACCCTTTGATATGTAGTTTCGACACTAGCTTTTAGTAGGGTGAAAGTATCTGAGTTTGTGTCTAATGTCCAGTTAAAGTGGAGGGACACAGATTCAAGGTGAATCTAATTTGCTTACCTCTTTAAAACCTAGATGTGATTTTAGGAATCCAATCTTCCTTGAAATTTCTTACACTAGTTGGGCTATCCTAATAGTGTGAGGTGGTAGGAATATAAATGTAACTAAGATATCCATCAAGAAGGATAAAAGGGATAATAATAATTGTAGCCTTCAATAATCCTATTTGTGAAATGACAACATTTGTTATGTCATGTGTTGTTTTGATTGATGTGGTGTTAAGAATATTAAATATTAGTATAATAACTTCTTATACTGATTTGCTTTTGTACCTGTAGTAGTACCCGTAAGCATATGTCTTAGCAAAAACAATGTCTTATGATGATATATTACTATGTTATGAGTTTGTAGTGCAGTGCATAATGTCTTATTAAAAGTGGTTATTCCCTTAAACACTCATGTCCAAAAAATCGAAGTTACAATAATCACTAGTTAAAAACAAAAACTAATTTTTTCTCCTCTAGGTGTGGTCATTTACATGAATCAAATTATGTCATTTTGGTAAATTCAAAACCATTTTTTTAGAAAAGTCTATTAATTTAGATTTGTCCTTTTTAATGGTTTCATTAAGAGTTTTAGTCAATGTTATTCCATCTCTAATTATTAGCCTATCCTCCATTTGATCAGTTTTTACTATTTCGGCTTCCCATGGTTTTCTTATGTTACTAAAACCATCTCTATTATATCACTCTAAAGAATTTTATATGCTCTATACAATCACAAAATGTTTGACTCCTTACTTTCACCTATGACTTTAAAAATTTATAGTAGAAATTCATAATATTCTTTAAGTTGTATGTGAAGATAGAGAAACAAATACAATTTGAGATATGAAAAAAAAAACAGTATGGACAACTTTATTCGAACTAGAAATTTATTGAAATTGAAACTAGGACATATCTTTCTGAAAATAAACAAGCAACTAGCTTAATAAGTTTATATAGACTTTTATATGTTACACTGGTTTGGATAGTGTTGAGTGGTTTTGTGAGATTTAGAAAATGTTAAACTATATTTGGTTTTAAATGAGATAGCAATAAAATTATCATATTTTTATGTGGGAACTATGTTGCGGCATTACAAGGATATAAAGGGATTTTTTTAGCTGTCTATTAAATGATAAATAGATTATGACATTTCCCTTTACCAAGCTATTTATGTATATGTACATGATTCAAATCAGAACCAACTCCCTAATCATATCTTAAGGCATATTTCCTCTAGACCATTTGTTTTTGTTTCTATTTGTTTGTGTTATGGCTTATCCACTATCCATGATCTTTTTCTAAAGGGAGATATTTTTAGCTGTTGTGGCTTGCTAGATCAATTTGCTTCTATATTTACTTATGTAACTTATCATGTTGTGTTTAAAGGTTAAATTGATTCTACCTTTTGAATTATAGGTTAGTATCCTTTTGGAGCCTTGTAGTTTAAGTGATGGTTTGAATTGAACTGATATTGATCCAATGCTTTTACATTGAAATATTGACAAAAAAAATTTTGTCTTAGAGGACATGATGACACTTTTGATTTCATTCTTGTTGGTGCTTTTGCGTTAACTTACTACCTTTAAGGGTGAGCTCTCCAAGTGATTATAATAACTACCTTCTACATTTGCAATCTCAATCATTAAGACTAAATCACATTCTCCATTTACTCAAGACATTATGAGCATGAGTTTTCTTTTTAATTTGAGTTCTCACGCTACAAATTTGTTTTAGTTGAATATTTTATTTCTTTCTTTTTTGTGGAATGTAATTTGTTTTAGAATTGTGTAGGTTAGTATACTAGTGTAATTAAAAAAAAAAAAAACAGTTTGGACAGGGTTGCTGAAGTGCTACACATATTGTAAAATGATCTCATGCTTACCTAGTTTATTATATATATTTATTTCAATGATGATATAGTAATATGTGTGCAAAAGATATTTTATTTGTAACTAACTTAATATGTTGTGTAAGTATTTTAAATATTATTATTTCCTAATATATTTAATAACTTTGTTGTTTAAATTATAAAGTTATTGTTGTTTAGTAATGAAGAAGAATGTTTTCTTCTTTCAACCATGCACGTCCAAGATGCAAATTTTTGTTTTGTATGCAGCTTTATTGGATGCTTGAACTAGCATCCATGTGACTCTCATTGTGGATGAAAATTATGAAAAATTGTACATTATCATTAATTTCAGTTTTTTTAGCAACCTATGTGCTTAGCTTCTCTAGACTAGTGTTGGGCTAATGTACAGTCATAACTTAAGTTTTCTTATCATCCTCAAACCGGTAGGTAACTTGAGAGGATTATCCAAACCCTTGAGGGTATGTTGAAACGTATATCTTGCATCACTAGGGAAGTTGAGATAAAGTGTTACTATTGGTGGAGTTCATCTACAAAAATAGTTATCATGCAATTATTGGAATGACACCATATGAGGCCTTGTGTGGAAGCAAGTGTAGAATTATGCAAAACTTCGCTTTTTTGGTGTTGAGTTGGGGAAGAAATTCTAATAGGATCTGAGTTGCTTCAACAAAAATATTGAGAAGGTAAGGTTGATCCAAGAAGGAATGAAAATCTCTCAGTGTAATATAAAGTTCTATACTGATCAGAGAAGACTACCTTTGAAATTGAGGCAAATGAACCCGTATACCTAAAAGTTACCCTGATAATTAGAGTGAGAAAAAAAGTCATCAAAAGAAAAAGCTGACTCCTAAATTTATTAGGTTAAATCAGATTTTGAGGTGAATTGGTCTATTAGCTTATGAACTAGCCCTACCTTCCCCTTTGGTTAGGTTATCTAATGTAAATCCTAGTGTCCTATCTTAAAAAGTGTGTACCGAACCCAACCACATCTTAGAGCCTAAAGAGGTTGAAGTTAGAAAGGATCACTCTTTTGAATCTGCATAAGATGGAATTCAAGAGAAAAGTATCAAGGAACTCATAGGCAAAATAAAAAACCTAGTCAAGGTGGTATTGAATGTGACGACTTGTGATTCTACTTTGGAGTTTGAGGATGGCATGAGGAAGGCATATCCACACCTTTTTGCTAGTAAGAATCATTTTTGGGGACGAAAATTTTTATAGTTGGGGAGATTGTAAAGAACTAGTGGGAGCTAACTCAAGTGTGACATGGAATTTAAGTGGTAAAGGGTGAAAGTTGTTTAGTTAAGTTTTAAAACAATTATAAAAAGAAAAACTAAATATTCATCTTTCATTATTTCAAAACCACCATCTCTCTAAAAGCTTCACTCTTTCTACACTCTCTGCCTTCTCTTTAACATTTCTCCTTCATCCCTCATCCTTTCCAAGATCCGAGAGTACCTAGTTGAAGTTTGTAAGAAGTAGATTATTTCTAACCGATTGAAGTTTTGTTTTGGGTAAGTTTTTCGTACTCAAATCTCTTTAGGACAGAACTGTAGGGTGCTTGCATGTGCCCTTTTCTCCATTAATGTTGTTCTACGTGAGTTTAGGTTCTTAGAAATATAGTTGGATTGTGAATAAGGTACTTTGACAGTCAGTTAGAGTAGTTGGAACTTTATCCTCTACGAAGGAGTAAAGACATTTTTGGACTCCAAATCAGATAAGAGAAGCTAGTAACCTCTAAGATTTTATAAAATTATGATAAGGCTAAGAACTAGAATTAGAAATTTGTTGATTTTTGGATGAGACTGGTGTACTGAATAAAATCTTGTTGAAATTGCTTGTTTGATTGCCTAACCATGTTGACATTCAGAGTAGTACAAATTTAATTGGATATAGTATTGACACATGATTGAATGCATTTGTATGAATGTTGTAATTATAATAAACTTTTGTGTGGTTTATCAGTAGAATGTATGAATCTGAATAAATTGGTAGTAAATGGATTCTGATTTGAATTATGGACACTTTAAGTGGTTGAATTGAGTAAAAAGATCATTTGAGTACTTTGACTCAATTTTTGGAAATGTAATTGAAGTAAACTTGAATATGTGCATTTCTGCTCAAAATGATATAATTAGGGTAATATATTTAGAATATGTTATAATTTTCATATAAATAAAATTATAGAAATTAAAAAATAATATATATATATATATATATATATATATTAAAATATATAAAATTAAAATTTACCATAATAACGTAATAAAAATTAAATGATATAATGCAAACAAAATGACCGGAAATAAAAATATAATTAAATTTTAAAATTATTAGATGTATATGAGAAAATCTTATGTGTTAACGTGTGAAAACAGTAATCAATCAAACATTTAGGGAAAAAAAAAAAAAGAAGTGAAAAAAAAGAGAAAAAATGAGCAAGCCAAACTCTGTCTTGTCTTAATAAGGACAGGATTCGGTTTCAGTCCATGTAGTTTCACAGTAATATAATGCGTGGTAACAGTTGCAAAGAACATTAAAGGCGGAAGAGGAACTAAAGGAGGGAGCAATGTACAAAACGAAGGTGCAAGAGCTATGCCAGCGACGGTCATGGCCCTTGCCCATCTACGACACCACCCGAGAAGGCCCAGACCACAACCCTCGCTTCACCTCCACAGTCAACATTAACGGCGTCTCCTTCCAAACCCCTTCCCCCACTCGCACCGCCAAAACCGCCCAAAACGATGCAGCCATGCTCGCCTTCCTCTACTTTTCCGCGCCGTCACCCTCGTCGTCGCCTCCCTCTTTTCCCCAACACTCTCTCTCCATTTCCGCTCTCTCTTCTTTCCCTCAGCCTTCGCTTTGCGCCTCATCTTCCGGTACCCTTCTCCGCCCCTTTTTCCACATGTTGTTATTGTGTTTGTAGCACGTGCTGTTGTTTATTTAATTGTTTGTCCTTTTGCATTTGATGATGATTGTCTTGTGTGTGATATTTTATCTCGGCTTTGACTTCCTTGACTGAATCAAAATTAAAGCTTTCTTACTCGTGCTCAAGAAAATGCTGTTGGTTTCAGCTTTTGTTTCTAATGTTAAAATACTGGATTATCACATTTTTAGAAATAAAATGTTAGAATGATAACGAAACAAAAGAATGCATAAATTTATGAACACCCAATTTATGTTTATATGTTAAAATTAGTGTTTTTGTTTTTAGGGTTTGGAGGTACTGCATGCATATGCTATCATGATTTGTTTCAATGTGGTTGAGAATTTTGTTTTGAGATTTTGTTTTGATTATGTGAAAGAGAATATTTGAATTGTAAATTGATAGTACTTTTTGTAGTAGTGTGTTTGGTTTTATGTTTGGATACGATGACCTGTGATTCTTTACGCTTTGGATGTGATGACATGTGATTTTTGATGTTCAGAATGTGATGACATGTGATTTCTTTAAGCTAATAGTTAATGTGTCCTGATGATGCCACTTTGAGTATGGATTAAACCGTGTTGTTGGGAGAGAAATACTTACCTTGCGTGCGCTCAAGGTCTTTGACAGTGTTTGTTATTGGTTCTGGCTATGAATAAAATCCGTATCAATGGTTAAAAGAAAAACTGTAGGGACTATATTCAAGATTCTTGATTTCTTTGAGACTATATTCAGGATTTCAGAATTTTCAGAAGATTCATATTTACATGCATTGGACCTACAGGTGCACCTGATCCCAGCACTGTTGTTGATGACGTACTTCACACAAATGGAGAGTTGCAGCTGAAAATGGAAGAAGTGTGCCAAACATCTCAAATCAGTAGCACCCTAACAGCTGTTGGAGATAAAATAGCAGTGGAAGATCAAAAAAGTGATCTGATGTCTCTTTATATTTTTTTGTTTAATTAAATTAATATTTATTGGTTATTATGTTTATTTGTTATAGTTAGTCTAGTTACGTAGGGTAAAAATCTCTCATTTGTGAGGGAGAGAAAGTTCTTTTGGTGGGAGGTGTGTAGGGGGAGACTGAATTAGTTTTAATATGATTTGTGTGATCTAAAATCGGATGCGGTTTTTCCTCTTACTGCTTGGCAGTGTTCTTTCTGCAATTCAGTTTTCATTTAAATCATAGAAAAAGATATTTGTGGCTGTTGAAATCTAGAACAAATATTTTCTGTATATATTAGCAGTTTATAGGCACATAAAATCTGATAAAGAGGAATCTAATTATCCTCTAATTATGTATGTTAATTACCACTACCCTATATAAACATGTATCTGTGGTATATTCAAACACATGGTTTAAGCATCACTTTTAGCTATTTTTTCTCTCTCTCAACATGGAATTCCTTTCTAGATCCCTTGTTGGACCCACCTGCATTTGCCACACTTAAGGATGGAAGTCCTGGACATGAGGAGTGTTAACAAGCAGCCGTAATTGCTCCATAGCCCAGTTTGGTTGTGGCCTCTTTGGGAGTTGCTTAAAGAGTGGTGGTTTAGTCCCATATCTTCTAATGATGAGGCCAAAAGAGCATATATAAGTGGAGAAAAACTCTAATTGCATATAAATAACTCTTTTCATGCATATGAATCAAATTGTGGTTGAAATGAATTTATTTATTTTTTATTTTTTTGCACTTTCTTAGGGTAATGAATTATTTTCTTGTAATAAGTTGAAGCAGCTTCATAATGTTCTGTATTTATTAGCAGTTTATAGGCACATATAATCTGATTTAGGGGAAACTGAATATCGTATAATTATGTGTATTAATTACCAAGAGCCTTTATAAACATTTATCCATGGTGTATTCAAATAATTTTAGCATCACTTTCATCTATCATTTCTCTCTTCCAACACTGGCATTTGTATTATTCCCTAGCATAAAACTTAGTTTCGGCCTTTCGTTTCTCTGCTATTAGATTTCCTGCCTCCATTGCAGTGATTTTTTCAGCCAACACACTCTATGCAATGCAGGAGTATTAGACCTGGTTTTGGTTAGTATTTTTTGACACATGCTATATTATAGGGCAATCTTGTGTCCAAATGGATGTATCCTTGTATGTTATTTTTTAGTTGAACTTGCATTGATGCATTTTGAACATGGGTTGTCTACCCTAAATGTATTTGATCGGTTGGCTACAAACATAAACTCAAGAATAGTAAGAAAAAAGTATGGAGGAAGTTGGTAGTATCAAGATAACATATTTGATCTTTTTGTTAGGTCCTCTTATAGCGTTATATTATTTTATTAATTATGAATGATGCACTGATATACTCTTGTAACTTTTTGACATTCAACTTTGTCATAGATATGTTACATTTGTACAAGAACCAGCTGCAAAGCTTTGTTCAAAAGAAAAATCTAAGTCTTCCTGTATATTCTTCTGAGTGGGAGGGTCCTCCTCATGCCATGCGTTTTAAGTTGAAAGTCACTGTTGAGGGACTTACATATGAAAGTGACAAATTCTATTCTACATTGAAGGATGCTGAACATGCAGCCGCAGAAGCTGCTTTAATGTCATTATCACCAGGCAGAGTTGAAGAGGCTAGTCTTAATCACTAACTAATTAGATAACGTGTTCTATAATATTCAACTTAAATGCTTTCTTTTGGTGCTTCTTATATCTATGATTGTCTAAAAAATTCAGGGTCATGCTGGATTATACAAAAATCTTTTACAAGAATTGGCACAGAAGGAAGGATTTCAATTACCCATTTATAGCACAAATAAATCGGGTGAAGCTCATATGCCGATATTTGTTTCTCAAGTAGAGGTTGAAGGGGAGCTTTTTATTGGGCAAGAAGCTAAATCCAAGAAGCAAGCAGAGATGAGTGCAGCTAAGGTGGCTTATATGGCTTTGAAAGAATGCAAAGGTATTTTTTATAATACTAGTGTTGTAGTTTGTCATCTAACATATTTCCATAAGTTTGGACATCTTGATATTGTATGTTCATTGCCTTGGATTCTGAGGAATAAACCATATAGTTATGAGCAATGTCAAGAGATCTTGCATAGTAGGGATGCAAGATCGTAAAACATAGGATGGTAAGATCCTACCAAATTGTAAAATTTTACATTTATATATATATATGTGCGTGTGTGTTTTTCTAAGTTATCATTAGTTGTCTGCTTCATTTTTTCTCTTTTATCTTTTTGTGTCTTCTGTTACGATTCATAAAAATGTGAATTAGTTTCTCTTCTACCTAGAAAGAAGATGGTTGGATGTCATTAGGTTTTTGCCATTAAATTTGGGCACAACAGTGAAGTTGATTGCCTTAAAGCTAGTTCGGTGGTCAAAGGATACACTTAGATATATAGCCTTGATTATGGTGATACTTTTTCTCCTGTCACCAAAATAACTATTGCATGCCTCTTCGTTGTCATAACTATTATTTGTCTTTGTCCTTTACATCAATTGCGTGTCAAGAATGCTTTTCTTCATGGTGATCTAGATGAGAAAATTTACATTGAGCAACCTCCTGGAATTGTTGATCAAGGGGAGTCTAGTTTGCATCCATCAAATCTTTGGGTTAAAACATTGTGAAACAGATCATTTTGTCTTTTTTAACCTCTTAAAACATGTGTTTATTTAATTATGTATGGTAATGATATAGTCATTACAAGAAATGATGTTGATAAAATCTTTTAGCTAAAGAAGCATTTATGCGATCACTTTCAAACCAAGGATCTTGGATGCCTCAAATACTTTCTGGGCATTGAAGTGGCTTAATCAAAGAAAGGTATTTTAATTTCTCAACGAAAATATGTTTTAGATATCCTGGAAGAAGCATGCATGATTGATTGTAGAGCAGTGGATAGTCATATGGATCCAAATAAAAAATTAATGGCGTAGCAAAGTTAACCTATTTCTGATCCATAAAGATATAAAAGATTTGTTGGGAAACTTATTTATCTCAATATTACTAGACTTGACTAATCTTTTTGCAGTTGGAGTGATTAGTTTGTTTATGTAGGCTCCTCATCTTGATCACTCGAATGCTAGTATTCACATTCTCAAATTCTTCAAAAAGGTTTCAAGACAAGGATTACTGTATGAAAATAAGGGACATACTCAAATGTCTAAGTATTATGATGTTGATTGGGTAAGATCTCTCATAGCTTGTTAGAATAGGTTAACTTGTCCTCTCTAAAAAGCTATTTTATAGATCAACAAAGAGATAAATCAATCTCTTAAGCCTTTCCTCATATTTTTTTTCTTTGAAGAATGTGATAGTAAGGACCAAAACAAAATCTCAATATTTTGGGAGACAAAAACTAGAGAAATTTTTTTATATGGACTAGAATCAAAGCTTAATAATTTTATTGGGACTAAAAGTATATTTAAACTTGTTCTTTAACATGTTAATTTGTGACTAACCATATGGAAGTGTTGGCTCAAGTGTTTGACTTTGTTGAATAGCATGTTGTTAAAAGTGCTTAATGGAGATTGAAGACTATTGAAGATCTTTCAAGAATAGTTAATAGTATTCATGAGTAACTCTTTACTGTTATAGTATTGTAAGAGTCATCTATTAGTGTATATGATGTCTTTGAATATAATAGAGAAAATAACAAGAAATAAGGAAAGAAACAAAGAAAGAAATTAGAGAGAAAAAGAAAGAAAGAAAGAAAATATTTAAATCAAAGAGAGCAATTTAGTCTCAAAGTTATCTTCCTCTTATTATAAAATATTTGTCTATAATTTTCAAATACCACCAACAAAGTGAAGAAAGATGGTCACTCCAACTTTAGATGTTCAAGTTTATAGCAACACAATATATAGCAATGTTCAAGTTCCTTTATTTGAAGGAGAAAATTATGATTTTTGGACAATAAAGATGGAAACATTGTTTACATCTTTAGATGTCTCAGAGTTCATAGAAACAAAGTATGATGATCATGCCACTACAATTGCACAACAAGCAACAGTAAAAAGAAAGAAAATCACAGATGCTGGAGTTCTTGGGATGATTCAAAGAGGGTTCTCACTAGCCATATTTTCGAGGATCATGAGAGCAAAAACAGTAAAAGAAGCATGGGATATTCTTCAACAAGAGTACGATGGAGATTTAAAGGTCAGAACAAGCAAACTTCAATCTCTTAAAAGAGATTTTGAAAATGAAAATATGAAAGAAGAAGAAATTAACGTGCAAGAGGAGGAGGATCAAACAAATGGTGAAGGAAACTTGTTTTTTGCGTGTCTAAAAACAACTCAAGAGCATAAGAACGTGTGGTATTTGGACAGTGATTGCAACAATCATATGACAGGAGATAAACAAGCTTTTATTAGCATAGACTCTTTATTTGCCTCAAAAGTTAAATTAGGCAATGGAGAGTATGTTGAAGTAGAAGGAAAAGGCAGTATTGGAGTTTCAACAAAATAAGGAGGGAAGGTAATTCGCGATACTCTATATGTGCCAAAGTTAGATGAGAATCTATTGAGCATTGGACAACTTTTAAAGCATGGCTATTCTCTTCAATTTGAGAACCGGGAGTGTAGAATCTTTGATTCAAAAAGAAAAATTGTTGTTGTGGTGAAAATGACAGATAACAGAAGCTTTCCACTTTCACTTAATTATGAGAAAAAAATCAACTTGATGGCAAGAGAAGAAAATGACTCTTGTTTGTGGCACAAGAGACTTGGGCACTTAAATTACAATGGGCTTATGCTACTGTCTCAAAAAAACATGGTGTTTGGGCTACCAAAAATTGAGAAGAAAAATGGAGTATGTGAAGGATGTATGCTTGGCAAACATCATCGTCAACCATTCCCAAAGGAAGGACCAAGGAGAGCTAAAGAAGTGTTAGAATTGGTGCACACAGATGTATGTGGTCCAATGAATACTCTTTCCCATGGTCAAAATAGGTACTTTATCTTATTTATTGATGATTTGACTCGTATAACATGGGCTTATTTCATGAAAAAAAGTCAGAAGTATTTGATATATTCAAGAAGTTTAAAGAACTTGTTGAAAAACAAAGTGGCAAGTTTATAAAAACATTGAGAAGTGATAGGGGAAAAGAGTATATCTCCAATAAATTTAAAAAGTTTTGTGAAGATGAAGGAGTAGAAAGACAATTGACTATTGGTTATACACCTCAACAAAATAGTATATCTAAGGAAGAATCAAACTGTGATGGAGATGGCGAAGTCCATGTTATTTGAAAGAAAAATGCTCAAAGAGCTTTGGTCAGAAGCAGTTAATACAACAGTCTATCTGTTGAACAGATGCCCAACAAAAGCAGTTTGGAATATGACACCATTTGAAGCATGGAGTGGAAGAAAGCCATCAGTAAATCATCTTAAAATTTTTGGATGTGTTTACTATGCTCAAGTTCCCAAAGAAAAAAGAACAAAGCTTGAAGAATAAATGTGAGATGTATCTTTATTGGTTATAGTTCTATGTCAAAGGGCTATAGGTTTTATAATTTGAAAACTAAGAAGGTGATCATTAGTCAAGATGTCATATTTGATGAAAAGATTTTCTGGAATTGGCATGAAGAAAAACTGGAGGAGAAAATAGTTTCAACAACTATTTTGCAGCAAAATTTAGCGCCTGAAAATAAGGAGGTAACCCCAAATACACTAGGTTCTCCATCATCATCAAGTCCTTCAAGTTCAAGTTCATTCTCTCCAAGTTAACTCCTAAAAAAATGAGGAGTTTGAGTGATATTTATGCAAGGGGCAATACTGTGCAGTGCAATACTATGCAATTAAAGAAGTTTGGAGGAAGATCATTCAAGAAGAAGACATGAAAACTGATTGAGAAGCAAAAAAAAAAGAAAGAAGCTTTAGGAATTCAAGGACAACACATTAAGGGGGAGAATGTTGAATAACGTGTTGTTAAAAGTGCTTAATGAAGATTGAAGACTATTGAAGATCTTTCAAGAGTAGTTAATAGTATTCATGAATATTCATGTGACTCTTTACTGTTATAGTATTGGAAAAGTCATCTGTTAGTCTATATAATATCTTTGAATGTAATAGAGAAAATAACAAGAAATAAGGAAAAAAACAAAGAAAGAAATTAGAGAGAAAAAGAAAGAAAGAAAATATTCAAGTCAAAGAGAGCAATTTAGTGTCAAAGTTATCTTCCTCTTATTCTCAAATATTTGTCTATAATTTTCCACCTCTAGAATACCACCAAAAAACTTGTATAGAAGTATCAACTTAAGTGTCCAAAAGCTTGACAAGAGGAATTTTTGTAACTTAACTCTTAATGAGTATACATGTCAAATAAGTTGGGGAGGTGAAGGTGTCAAAAGTGTGTTTGACACTACTTCAAATAGAAGAGATGTCCATGTTTCATAGGTATATAGTTAATTGAATGTAGCTAAACAAGATCATGTGGGATATGGTACAATGGTTGGATTAATTCTTACTGATTAATTAAAAGCATATTGTTATGACTTAAGACAAAAATAGAACCCAACCCAAAAGTCTAGTTTGTTAGGTGGGAGAGGCTAAGGCTTAATTACCATATCAAGTAGTTTTTCTTGCTCAATGTGAGACACTATCATTGTGATTTCCTTTAAGGGCCAACGACTTCATTTTATTGACACTAACTCGAGGGTAGTGTGAAAATGTGTAGACAATAAACAATAATAATTATGAAATTACTTTTTTTGATATTGAAAAAGTAACAATACATAAGTATTTAAAGAAAAAAACTGAATCCTAATAAAAGGAAATAAATTTCCTGAAATAAAGAAAATAAATTTCTAAAAATAAAGACTCTAAATCATGAGCAAATTTTCCAAATAAACTCCTAATCAAAATCCCTTAATTTAGGAATTTCTTACAAACAAATCTATATTTATTGTACATTAAATGTGCAATATTTACACCCATATTTCAACAAATAGCCCTTTTCTCTTTGAGATGACCTCACTCATCTAGCAGTATTCAATTTGCACCTTAATCCAGCCTATATGTATCCCGACTCTCAATGAAAGCACCAATTGTCAGGACTTTAGCACAAGAGGAGAACCTACCCCAAAAGACTAGTTCATTAGATGAGAAAGTCAGGCTTAAGTATCACATCAAGTAACTTATCTTGTATAGTTGTTTAATATATGTAATCTACTTAATTGTACTGTGTGATTCCAAGTTTTTGTGCTTCAAATCTATGATAATAGCATAATTACTTCTCTTTAATACTGCATTTTCCCTTTATAACAATTGTAATTTGTGTGTCTACGGCTCTGATTGTAGACTCTATTGATGATTTATTTCATTTTCAATAGAAGATATGCTAAAGAAAAGAGTAGATAACTTTGAGCTCATTGAAAGTGGATATTACATTTTTTTATGAATAGAAAACAATCCTAGGAAATATACAATAATATAGTTAGAGAATATCTACACGTTATAGCCATCCACTCCTTTGTGCATATATATTAACTCTTTGAGCCTAAATTTGGCTGAGAGGTTTCTGCATTACACTCAAACTAAATATTCTAAATTAATAAGACTAGGAGAGGATTTGAATCTCGTAAGATATAATTCTACGATGCTATCAAATATTTGGCCTTTCTTGTACTCTTCTATTGTAGTATCATTTTCTTAATACTATTATTGTCATTGTTGTTAAGATTTGGATTGTAGTGGCATCCAACTTTTCTTCAATGCTATTTTTATCATTATTGTTAAGATGTAACGTGTAAAAGAGCCTGGTATCTTTCTATGTACTTAGACATGCTAGTCATTGTACTTTTTGGTTCTTTATTTTTGCAGGTAAGTCAAACCAAAGATCCTTAAATAGTTTATCAGCTCAGCAAGGACAAACTCACGAGTTCTCACTTAACTGCTTAGAGGCAAACGATCCAACTGGTCTACAACACCATGCTAATCCAGAATCATCTATAACCCTTGGATTAGATAACCAGAATCAACCTAAAAAAGATAAAGGTGTGTTCTGAAACCAATTGTGGACTTTTATCTAAGAATTCTGCCTGCATTTTGAAGATCTACATCTAAAGCTAATACCCTAATCTAGAACAGAAATTGGAGAGTAGATAATTAGATATTAAAAATAATGGCAAATGGTCAATTTGGTCCCCAAATGTGTATTTCCTTGATAATTTTGTCCTTCAATGAAGAAAAATTCAAAATCAATCCTAAAAATATTAGTTTGACAATGTTAACCGAAACATTTGTGCATAATGGCATTTTTTTTTTTATGTTTAATTCAGTGTCTCCCTTACACATTGATGACCATGTAGGAGAGGATTATTCATGAGGTCCTCCTTAGGACTTGAAGGATCTATCAACACTTAAAAAGATTTTAACCACAGAATTCTAAATCACTCATGCAAACAACCATGATGTATTTTGGGCAAGCTTTCAAACAAGGAATAAATATGAATTGAAAAAAAAAATGGAGAAGATAAGGAATGGATTAAGAACATGCCACCTTGAATCATTTCAAGGATAAGTAGATTGTCAATTCACCACTTGAAGAAGCTATCCAAGATGAAACTCTCAAGAAACTTAATATCACACAAGATCAACTAATTTTATATATCTCAAGTGGGAAAAATACAAGAGAGGAGCCTTCTATTACAAGATTAGAAGGTGTGCTCTAGAAGCTAACCAAAGATATGTAAGGAAAACCAAGCTACTAAACCTAGGGGGAGTTAACATGCATTGGCCAAAAATGTACATGCATAAATGAGAGGGAGTTGCAATTCTTCTCGTTCTTGTAATCGTAAGGTAATTAGATGTGTGAACTAGTTCTAAATACCAAGTACTTGAAGTTAGTTTATGACACTTAGTAACTTAATTGTAGAACAGGCTAGAAGTTCCTAAAATATTCTAGAAGGCATGTTTGTTTCAAAGAATTTGATTTAGGATATTCTAAGAATATTTTGAGGATATTATTGAAATATTCTAGATAAATTCTTTTAAAGAAAAATTCTAATTCCAACATATTCTAAAACAAAGAGTCTCATTTTTATTTACAAAAGAGATTTATTCTATGCTCTCTAATCTCCTCCTCTAGCTTTGTTATTCTTGCTCTTGTCTTTCGCTTTCTTGGTGATTCTTTATCTCTTGTTCTTCCTTTATCTTCAAATATCCTAATATGTTTAATGTTCTTTGGAGGTCCTCATCAATTATGGAAGACAATTGTTAGTATTGGATGTTAAATTTGTTTTACCCAATGTGATTTCAGACATTATTTCCAATGTAAATCATCTATACAATTTGTCTTCATCATATAACTTTATTGTCATCTTATCTTAACTAAATTTATATTCTCCAAATTTTCATGTACCACTCACGTATTCAACAAATTTTTGCAGTAAAATGTTTGAACTTTTATTTAAAAGCTAAAGTAGAAAATAAAAACACAAATGAAATAAGGTTTTTAGTGTTGATTTTCAAGCAGTTAAATAATTTCAGATTTGTGATATTCTATTTAAGTGTTATTTAATGTAATCTCATGAAGAAACTCGTGATATTTGCTTTCTCATTTTATATATTATTCATGCTAAACATGAAACATAAACCAAGC
This sequence comes from Macrotyloma uniflorum, assembly GCA_016859785.1. Taxonomy (NCBI): domain Eukaryota; kingdom Viridiplantae; phylum Streptophyta; class Magnoliopsida; order Fabales; family Fabaceae; genus Macrotyloma; species Macrotyloma uniflorum. Next base: position 161,699 of record BDMB01000019.1, read on the forward strand.
ACAATATAATAACATAATCTAGCCATTTTTCAATATAATGAATTTTTGGAGAATAGATTATGCAAAGAGATATAATGAAATGAAAACTCCCCCTTGTAAATTGTAGTGTAAAGAAAAGTCTTGGAACCATCAATGGTTTAGCTGGACTTGTAGTTTCAAGATGGAGATATGTTCCAATGTTGTGGTTATGGAGGACTTTGTTGGATTAAGTCTTCATTTGCAGAGTGCGAGAAAAGAAATGTTCCACAAATTGTCCTATAATCTTATGGTGCCACATTATACATCTTGTGTGTACAGATGTTAGAGTTAATGTGCAAACCTAACATGATTAATTTTCCAACAACTTTCTTATTTTCTGGACATTTTGAACTTTCTTTCATCCAAGGATGAAATTGTGAGATACACATTCAGGGACAAAATTGACCACTTACGATAAAATGAAGAACTACATAGCCAAGGTCTCCACCATTAACTGATGTTAATAAGTCAAAAAGGAATTGGATGTGTTTATTTTTCTTTTTCGACTAGAGGAATTTGCATGTGTTAATGTTTTTTTAGAGATGAAAAATTTATTTAGTCCTTGAATGTGTAAAATGTACAAATTGCTAATGACATGATACTTGGTTTAGCATGGAATTAATCTTTAGTATTACAAGTTAATGACAAAATGATACCACGAAACTTAGTAAAAGGACATAATTGTTACATTTTTATACATTTAGGGAGTAAATTTGATCTTCTGTTCTTTCAAGGTCTAAATTGATATTGCACTACACATTGGGGGACCTAATTTATTGTTTACCCTTGCTTAAAAGTAAAATAAGATTATCGAGAAAACTTGCAATCACTGAAGCACATTGCCTTGAGAACGCTACTACTATAATTTATATTTTATTTCTTACTTATTATTAATTTATTGTTTACCCTTGCTTAAAAGTAAAATAATAAGATTATCGAGAAAACTTGCAATCCCTAAAGCACATTGCCTTGAGAACACTACTACTATAATTTATATTTTATTTCTTAGTAATTATTAAATCTAGGTGAAAAAATATATTTCTTATTTCTTTTATTTTTCTCCTTACATAGGAAATAAGGGCAGCCTATTCTAAGAGACAAATCCTTGGAATTGTGGGATTGTTATACTAGTAATAATAGTAAGATACAACAAATATAATGAATTAAAATACTATTGGAGTAATATCTATAACTTCCTAAATATATTTTGACACTCCCCCTCAAGCGGGGTGAATAAGTGTTTTCCATTCTCAGCTTCGATATAATTCTTTTAGATCAAATGTCTGTCCTCCTTAATATGTTTAGTTCTATAATATTGTACTGGATTGTGGGCTATAATAATTATAGATTTATTGTCACAATATGTTCATCACACTTTATCCTTAAGTCTTCCAATATAATCTTTAGCCATAAAAGTTCATATATTCCTTGGGCCATTGCTTCAGGACTAGATCTAGTTACCACATTTTGTTTTTTTCTCTTCCAAGTTACTAAGTTTCCACTAAGGAAGGTGCAATATCTAGGAGTTGACCTCCTATCCACAACTAAACTTACATAATCAGTATCCATATATGCCTCAAGACTAGCATTCTTGTTTCATTTGAACAAAATTCCTCTTCTTGGAGTTCCTTTTGAATACTGGACAATTCTAAGTGCAGCTTATAAATGTGCTTCCTTGGGTTGGTGCATAAACTAGTTGACTAGGCTCACAACAAAGGTAATATCTGGCCTAATGTGAGGTAGGTAAATGAGTGTTCCCACAAGTTTTGGGTACATTTCTTTATCCACCGCAACATCCTCCCTCGCACTTCCCAACTTTATATTTGGGTACTTGCTGGTTTGAAGACTATTTTACCTATTTCCTATAACAAGTTAGTAATGTATTTTCGTTCAGATATGAAGATCCCTTTCTTGGAATGGGCTACTTCAATTCTCAAAATATTTTAGCTTCCCTAAAGTCTTGATATCGAATTCCTTGGCAAGGCATTGACTCAACCTTTGTTTCTTTTTATCATTTCTAGTAACAATTATATCATCCACATTGACCATTAGTACTGTTATGTGAGCGAGTTTTTACAATATGGTGCTAGTTTGATATCTTAGCTTGAACTAGTTTCTTCAACATATGTGGAGAACTATAGATAGCTATTATGTAACTAATTGTTTTGCAATTTATCTTGTTCTTCTGTTTCTCATCTAACTTTGAAAAACCTCTATTGTTCATCTCGAAAATAGGTCTACTACAGCCTGCTTTTATTTGTGTTTAGTTTGTTTTGTGGACCGAGAAGATGAAACAGCAAAATGTTACTATCTTCTTTTGGAAGTTTTTTTGTGGACCGAGAAGATATGGTTGAATCACAAGTAACAAAGAAAAGGAGAACAGAAAAATAATAATACTTTAATTCGGTTTTATTGAAAAGAAACGAACTACAGAAGGATATGGATACCCTACTGTCCTAGAGATATACCGAAAATGGCACCCTCCCAATCACAATAAAACAGAAAATCCCTCCTCAAATCTTACTTCACTGATTCTAAAAACAACTAGGCCCCCTCTCTCTCACCTCTAACAAACCTAAACCTCCTAGCTTGCCATGTCACCTTTCTTAGGCTTTTTCCTCTCATACACCCTACCCCACCTATTCCTGCAATCCGCTTCTTGGATCAGGGGCTCATTCAGCCCAACAGCGATTGGGTTTGTATCAAGATCCAATAGGAAAATATATGCTATTATTTTCTTTTGTGCGTTTTCCCACATATAAACACTTCAATGAAAAATGTGTCATGTTATTTGGAAAATACTGTTAAACTTTCAATTTTAAATGCCATTCTCCAAGTGAGACAAAGATATCTTTCCAATATTGATAATCTAATGCATTAAAAAAATTCATGTCTCGTCAACCATATCAATCTGAATGTCATAAAAGTTTAGAACACATCATACTGCTGTTTCACCTGGACATTTTGTTATTGTTACAGTGAAGAATGTATCGTCTTCATCTGAAAATTCAAATGGCTGCACAGAGGTTTCTACCTTGTCAAATGAGAAGTCTGCACCTGTCTCTCGCAGCACCAAAATGGTTTCTGACTCAAGTGACAAGTCTTCAACTGCAGTAGACACCAACTCATCATGCATAAAAAAAAAGGTCGTTGTTTACTCACGCAAGACAAATGAGAAAATTAAAGATGGTGGTACTTTATTACCTTTTAGCGATGATAAATGGGTTGCTTACTCGTATTCTCATTGAGATAGTTGGAATTCCTGTGTCATATTTTTCATCTATGGATTTCTGTAGAAGGATTTGACTCCTAGGTAATTTTAAAATATAAATGTGGAACTTATAACCTATTGATTAGAAAACTAAAGATTTTAACTTCAAGAATCATATTCTGTCATCTACAACTAGGAATTTCTTTGCTCATATTATGTAGGACTACATTTAAGAATATGTTAATGCTTTAATAACTTATGCAAAACCCCTAAGATTATTTGAACAACCTAAGTTTCTAAACGATGAAGATGTAGTTAATCAATTGTGTTGTTACTAAGGAATTTATGGGGAAGCCCAATTTTGTTGTTTTCGGATAATGTTTGATTTGGCTGGAAAGCTCTTCTGAAGAAGTTAAAAATCATATCACATTCTCAAATTTCAATGATTTCAAGGATTTCATTTCCACAATTTGGCATTGAGGCTTCAGAGAGAGGTGCTGAAATCACTCGCGATTCTCAAATTTCAATGATTTCAAGGATTTCATTTCCACAATTTGGCATTGAGGCTTCAGAGAGGTGCTGAAATCATTCTAGCGAGTGATTCTCAAAAGTCTTTTAAGTACCCTAAAGTGTTTAGATTAGTGAATGGGGTTCCAAATCAATGTAATGTAGTGTTATTTATGTAAAATGCAGAGTGCAGATTTAGGGGGATTTGAATGTGGAATGAAACTAATTTTTATGAATTTAAATATAATAGAATGTTGGAAAATGACTACTGAAACAGTAAGACAAAAATCAAGTAAAGAAATTAGATGATATGAATGCAGTCCACAATTTTGCTGATGTAATGAAATGACAATGAATGGCTAAATGAAATGTAGTTGGAAATAAAAGTATTTATGCAATGAATTCTAACTTGTATTTATGTGCAATGAATTCTAACTTGTATTTATGCAATGAATTCTAACTTGCTGGAATTAAAGTTTAACTACTATGAAATAGTGGATTGATGCATATGTAGAATGATACCTATAATTGTTGGAATTAATGTTGAAATTGACTGAAAATTAAAAAATGTAATTGTGCAGAATTATAAAATGAATGTAGTAGAATTAATTTTGTATGTTCTGGATTTTGAAAGTAACAAGACAAAACAAGAATCAATATCAAAGATTAAAACTACAATATAAAATGAACAAAAAGAATAATAATTAAAAATCTAACATAATGGAAACCTATTAAATTACTAGTAATCTAGGAATTAAAATTTATGGATACGAAAACATTGATCAAAGATGTTGAACCGAAGTATTACTTTCATGTCTTTCAAATGCAAACTAATTAGTTTAGCCAAGGTTAGTCATATTTTAGAAGATATCTAAATGTTTGCAATCAATCTTAGTCGAGAGTTGATTGAAAATTCAATAAAATTTCACAATTCAATATCAAGAATTCTTTAACAATATTTACATATTCATGATATGCGAAAGATTCTGGAGTGCAGAATTGAATAATGTAGAAATTTAGAATTAAATTAATTTGCTTCGAAAGTAAGACTACAATTGCTAAATTCAATTGAAACTAACTAAGCATTTTAACCAAAACAAATTCAGGAATTTTAGGAAACATTAATTGTTTTTTTTTTCAATTCAAGAACTGATTGATCAATCAAGAACTTGCATAATCAAAGTATAGTGAAAGACATTCAATACATTCTTGTTTCACCCTTAACCAAGAAGCAAAATCAAGATAAGACAATGAAGAAAAACTAGAATTGATCGTTAAAAACTTATGATTCAATTTAGAATTTGATTTGGACAAAAACCAAAAGCTAATGTATGGAACAAACTAAAATGAAAACAAAGATTGAGAGTAAAGGAACACAGAACGATCAAGAAGAAGAACTTGCATTGCAAGAAAAAGTCGAAAACGTTATAAAGAAATTCAAGAAGCTAATTAACAACTACCTGATCATCCTTGCTTTGCATGTATGAAAAATGTGTAAAATGGCTTGTGCTCTTCATAATCTTTGATTAATTACATTTCCTTTTAATTTATTTATACTACAAAAGTTTTATACTTAATGAATGAATTCTGAAATAATTGATCCAATCCATAACTTAAGGTAAAGTCAGCTTTAAACTACAACCAATATGTGCCAAATTTAATCGTGTATCAAAAATCCATTTTAGTTCCAAATTAAACTATTCAACTTTTAAATGAAAGCTTGATGAGTTAGGAATCCAATACAAAAAGAATCATCTAAATCAGACATATGTAATAAAATATATAAATAAAATGATAAACTTATGTTGAAATATAGAACAGTTGAATTTACTATATAAATATAGTATTTTATATATTTTCTAAACTGTCTAAAAAATCATTAAAAATATATTTTTTATATATTTATATAATTTAAGATATATAAGAGAAAATCAAGTTTGATCAGAAGTATGTTCAATTTTGTTTGTTTGAAAAGGAAAAGTTGAACTGTTATTCAAATTTGGTTTTTAAAAACTAAATTCCTACTAAATAGAACTATTTTATGATATTTATACTTAAAAGCTGTTCATTGGTAATATTGCAAAAAAAAATTTAGATAAGATATTTTAATAGTAATTCAAAGTAGTTTAGATTGGTTCCTATGACTTAAAATTATAATTTAATTCATTTTGATTTATCTAAACAATTATACAGTTTAGTTTGATTGAGTAACTAATATAATTCAGTCCAATTTTACAACAGTACAGTTAAATTAATATATTATTGATTGTTTGAAGTGAGAAATTAATCAATTTTTTATTTGTATAAAAATGGAAGGTTTTTATATCAAACTCTCATTTTATTTTTACTTTAATTAATTTTTTAATATTTTTATAATTGTATATAAATCTTTAAAAAATTTTAAATTACAAATTGATATCTAAAATTTTTTCATTAATTTTAATTTGATTCTTATTTAATTTTAATCTTTTTAACTTAGTTCATGAATATTTTAATATTTGTGATTTAGTCTTTAATTAATTTTTAATATTTATAATTGAATTAATGATAAACTAATTAGGTTTATTATGATATTTATTATTAAATACTTATTTTTTGACCTAATTAGCATAATTAAGTGCAAGATTAAAATCAGAAAGAATATAGGTCTACTTTCTTAATTATTGAGATTCTTTAAAAGTAAAAATTCGAATAGACAAAGTCCATTTTCTCTCTCAAATTTTAGCCAACTACAATAAAATCATTTCTTTACTATTGATTGATTAATATCTATTATTTATCATGAAAAAATTCTAAAAAGTTTTAGAATTTTTTTTTCATTTTTTTCTCTCAAATTTCTATTCACATAATTAGATAAAGAAGATATTTTTTTCTTACTCTACTCTTTTTCTCTATCCATGATAAAAAAAATAAAAATAAAAAATAAAAAATAAAATTTGGAAGAGCTTGCTTTGTGAACTACTCCCTCTTATAAATATAAATCATATTTCTTCTTCTCATTCTCGTCACTCAAGACAACAAAAGAGAAGCATCAAAGTTTTTCATCTCCTTCCATTATTTATGTAATGACCTCAATTTATTAAATATTTTTTATTTTATTTTCATAAATATTTTGAACTTGGTCAAATTGAGTTAATAAAATTTATTTAGTGATAAAAGATTCTATGCTTGAATGTAATATGAAGAAATTCAAATATGTTTAAATTATTAATTAATTTAATTGAAAGAATAATATTATAATTCAAAATTTTATTTAAATAATTTATTTATTTTTAATTATTTTATAAACTAGAAAAATATAAATAAATATAAAATTTGGAGGCAGTCTTTATTATTTATAATTTGAAAGATATAAAATATGTATAGAATAATCCAAATAATTTACATTTACTTAAGTATAAAATGCTCTGCATATTTATATATTATATAATTATTCTTTAAAGTAAGAAAATAAAAATTTGTTATCATAAGAAGAAAACTAGAAGTATTTTAGAAATATATACAAAGATAACTAAAATAAAGTTTTAATATGAGTTTCTACCTTGCTTGTTGAGAACTATTCCTAAGGATAGATTATGTTAGTATTTCATATTCATTATAGTCAAAGAATTTTAGTAGCATTCCTAGTCTTTTATGTTTCTTTATACACATAATAATTAACTATATGATACATTGATTTCTATAATAGTTATAGAGTTATACCATCTATAGCTAGGGTAATCGATGTCTCATATATTACACTCACATTTATAGTTTTAATGTACTATTTAAGTACTCTTTGAATTGTTTTCCTTTCACACATGCATTACAAAAAAGGTCATCTTTGAATAACATTACTAGCAATCCTCTCACAATACCTAACAGTGGTATTTTTATCAATGGTGATAAACTACAACTATATAAGTGAATACGACTCCACTTCTTACCAAAAACCTTAAGGCTAAGGGTTTGTGTGTCTTTCTCACTTATATGCTATTCAACCTTCCCATTTCTACTCAATGTGGGATTCCAACTCACCTTGAACTCTAACAATCTCTCCCTCAAGTGTGAGTTCCTTCCACATTGGTACACACTTCCCCTTTAGCGGAAGCATCATGAGTTTTCAAGTGGTGGTTTTCTAACTTGTACCTTGGTTGTGAGCTATTTTCTTCTGATTTCAATTTGAACATCCATTTATTTTTTAGTGTTCTCTTACCTTGAGGTAGCTTCACCAAATCAAATGTGTGGTTCTCATGTAAGGATTTCATCTCTGTGAAAATGTGTAGACAATAAACAATAATAATTATGGAATTACTTTTCTTGATATGAAAAAGAAATAATACATGAGTATTTAAAGGGAAAACCTAAATCCTAATAAAAGGAAATAAATCTCCTGAAATAAAGACTCAAAATGAGGACAAAATCTTCTAACTAAACTCCTAATCAAAATCCTTTAATTTTAGGGATTTCTTACAAACAAATCTATATTTATTGTGCAATATTTACACCCATATTTCAATACCCCCTCTCAAGCTGAGGAATAAATATCTTCCATTCTCAGCTTGGTTATGATATTATGAAAAACTGAAGTATTAAGTCCTTTTGTCAGCACATCAGCCACCTGTTACTTGGATGGAATTTATGACATGCATACCAAACCTTCTTCTAATTTTTTTCTTAATGAAGTGTCTATCTATTTCAATATCTTTTGTCCTATCATGCAGAATGGGATTAGGTGCAATGTCTATTGCTGACTTGTTTCACATAGAGCTTCATGGGTCCCTCCAAATTAATCTTCAAGTCATTTAAGATAATTTTGAGCCATAATAACTCACATAGTCCTTATGCCATGGACCTGAATTCTGATTCAGCTGATGATCTTGCCACCACATTCTGTTTTTTGCTTCTCCATGTCACTAAGTTCGCACCTAGAAAAGTACAATATCCAGTTGTTGATCTTCTATCAACAAGAGAACCTGCAAAATCTACATCAGTATAGGCTTTAAGAGTTAATCTTCCATCTCTTTTGAAGAGTATCCCCTTTCCAGGATTGTCCTTCAAGTAATGTAAAATTCTATAAGCTGCTTGAAGATGAGATTCCTTTGGTTCATGCATAAATTGGCTGATGACACTCACTGAATAAGCAATGTCTGATCGTGTGTGAGCCAAATATATTAATTTTCCAGCCAATCTCTGATACATCTTTTTATCTACTGTTAGTTCCTCTTCAGCCTTACATAACTTGTGATTAGGATCCATTGGAGTTGATACAGGTTTGCACCCAATTTTTCCAGTTTCTGCCAACAAATCAGATATATATTTTTGCTGAGATATGAAAATTCCCCTATTAGAGTAGGCTACTTCAATGCCTAGAAAATACTTCAATTTTCCTAACTCCTTTAGTTCAAATTCCTGGACTAGTCTCTGTTTCAATTCTTCCTTCTCCTTTTCATCATTTCTAGTCACTATAATATCATCAACATAAACTAGAATGATTGTTATCCCCTCTTTCCCTAAATGTTTAATAAACAAAGTGTGATCTCCTTGACTTTGTTTGTAGCCAAATCCCTTCATAGCTTTGGTGAATCTTCCAAACCAAGCCCTAGGGGATTGTTTCAATCCATAAAGAACTTTTTGCAGTTTGCACACCTTATTTATTCTGTCTCCTTCAAACCCAGGTGGAATATTCATGTAAATTTCTTCTTCTATATCTCCATGGAGAAAGACATTTTTAACATCATATTGTAGAAGTTCCCAATCAAAGTGAGCAGCTAAGGATAAAATAACTCTTACAATATTTATTTTAGCAACTGGTGCAAAAGTCTCTTGGTAGTCTATTCCATAAGCTTGAGTGTATCCCTTAACAACTAACCTTGCTTTATACCTTTCAATAGACCCATCAGTCTTATACTTTACTGTGAATATCCATTTGTAATCAACAATATTCTTTTCTTTGGGTTTGTCAACAATTTTCCAAGTACCACTTTTCTCCAATGCATCCATCTCCACTTTCATGGCATCTCTCAATTCTTTTCTTGTCAAAGCTTTAGTAACAGTGTTAGGGAAAACAATAAAATTCAAACTAACAATAAACCTTTTATGGTTATCCGATAATTTATCTAGAGAAACATAATTTGACAGAGAATAGAGAGATTGTTTTGTGCAGTTTCTAGTATCTTTTCTGATGGCTATTGGAAGATCAAGATCATTTGAAGAGTTGGAAATATTCTCATTTTCTAGTTCAACTCTGTCTGTTGTTTTAGGTTCAAAACTTGGATTGGATTCATGGACTTGCTGCATGTTTGCTGAATCTTGGGGTTGAATCTCTAACTGTAATAGTATTTTCTGGTTGCAATTTAGTAGCATCAATGATATTATCATTTTTAGTTTCTAATTCTGTCTCAGAATTAATTTGCTCAATTATAGATTCATTTTTTGAGGTTTCAGATGGAGAATATGATAAAACAAAGGATTCAAGGTTGTCATTACAATCTTCTGAAAAAGCTTATTGGGAGCCAGTATTGGAGAAAAAAAGATTTAGTTTCAGTGAAGGTAACATCAATGGAGATATAAAACTTTTTTGATGAAGGGTCATAATACTTATAACCTTTTTGAATTGGTGAATAACTAAAAAAATCACACTTAACAACCCTTGGATCAAGTTTGTCTCTATTTTGTTTGTGGATATGTACGAAAGTTGTGCACCCAAACATTCTAGGAATGAGACCATGTGAGATCTTAATGTGAGGGAAAAAAATTTTTAGGGTTTCAAGTAGACTTTTGTTCTCTAGAATATGTGAGGGAAGTCTATTTATCATATATGCAGCAGTAAGGACAACTTCTCCCCAATAATTTTTTGGAACTTTTCCTTGAAAAAGAAGTGCTCAGGTGGTGTTTAGTAAGTGTCTATTTTTCCTCTCTACCACTCCATTCTGTTGGGGAGTATAGACACATGAAGAGTCATGAATGATTCCTTTTGATTGAAGAAAGGTAGAAACAATTTGGTTAAAATAATCTCTAGCATTGTCAGACCTAAATCTTTTTATACTAACCCCAAATTTATTTTGAATCATTGAATGAAAAATGGGAATGACAATGCTCACATCATATTTTTGTTTAAGCAAATAGAGCTAAATAAATTTAGTGCAATCATTAAAAAATGTTACAAACCAACCAACGAGCCTCAGAAATATTAGGTATAGTAGATGGTCCCCATACATCACTATGAATTAATTGGAAAGGTTGTGGAATTCTATTATTACTAATAGGAAAAGATACACGAGTGTGTTTAGCTAATTCACAAGCCTCACAATGTAGTTTTGAGGTGTCTAGATTTTCAAATAAATGGGGAAACAAAATTTTTAAAACAGAAAATGATGGATGTCCTAACCGATACTGGTACATTTGATACACTAAGTAAGGATATGGGTTGGTCAACTTTGGATTCTTGGGATAGTTCAAGGTAGTAGAGTCCATTTCTTTCCTTAACAAGTCCAATCCTCCTCCTTGAGTCCTGTTCCTGAAAAATACACAAAGATGGAGAAAACAATGCAAGGCAATTGAGGTCATTTGTTAGTCTTTTTATGAAGATAAGACTTGTTGAAAGTTTTGGGACATGTAGAACAATTTTAAGAATAAATTTGGAGGATAAATAGATATCTCTATATCCTACAACTGTGACTACAGAGCCATTGGCAACAACAATTTTCCTATTACTTGGAGATGGGGTATAGGAATGAAAACGTTGAGATGAATATGTCATATGATCTGTAACTCCCGAATCCACAATCCAAGAGTTACAATTATCTGAGTCACTCATGGAAGAAACTTTACCTGAAAAAGCCAGAGAACATGATTCAGAGGGTTTCTCATTTAATATGTATGAAACTCAAACATCATGGAGATGTAAATCAGCAACCAGCTGTCTAATGGGTAAATTTACAAGGAGAAAAACACAACAATAAAGGTTGTTACAATAAAATTGTAGTAATTAAGACTACAACCTCTTGAAGATAAAATGACAATAAAGGTCACAGATGAGATAAAATAGCAATGAAGGCCATATATAAGAAAAAATGGCAATAAAGGCCACAAATGATAAAAACAGAGGCCAGGGCTCCAGGAAAAAACCTAGAGCTCTTATACCATGTGAAAATGTGTAGATAATAAACAATAATAATTATGGAATTACTTTTCTTGATATGAAAAAGAAATAATACATAGAGTATTTGAAGGGAAAACCTAAATCCTAATAAAAAGAAATAAATCTCCTGAAATAAAGACTCTAAATTAGGATAAAATCTTCTAAATAAACTTCTAATCAAAATCTCTTAATTTTGGGGATTTCTTACAAATAATTCTATATTTATTGTGCAATATTTACACCCATATTTCAAAAATCTCTTCTGCATGGCTTTGTACCACTTGTCTTTCTCTTCATGTGACATAGTTTCTTCATAGCTTTCTGGCTCTCCCCCATCAATCAATAATACAAACTCATGAGAGGATTATTTTAGTGAAGGACGACTCTCTCTAATAGATCTTCTCAAAGGAGGCTCTACAGATAGTTCAGGAGGAACTGGTTGAGTTGGTTCAGAAACTTGAGTCTTAGGTATATTAATTGCATTCTCTAAATCTGCATTCACATCTCTCCCATGATCAACAATCCTGGTAAGAGGTTTTGGCTCAACATCAATGTAGCTAGAAGTAATTTTCCTTGCCTTCTCTTTCTTTTCAATATCTTCAATAGTTTCTTCTTCCTTTTGTAGGGTATATCCTTTTTCTCCCACTTTTCCAGAGGCTTCTCTCTCTTTTTTTTTTTTTTTTTTTTTTTTTTTTTTTTTTTTTTTTTTTTTTTTTTTTTTTTTTTTTTTTTTTTTTTTTTTTTTTTTTTTTTTTTTTTTTTTTTTTTTTTTTTTTTTTTTTTTTTTTTTTTTTTTTTTTTTTTTTTTTTTTTTTTTTTTTTTTTTTTTTTTTTTTTTTTTTTTTTTTTTTTTTTTTTTTTTTTTTTTTTTTTTTTTTTTTTTTTTTTTTTTTTTTTTTTTTTTTTTTTTTTTTTTTTTTTTTTTTTTTTTTTTTTTTTTTTTTTTTTTTTTTTTTTTTTTTTTTTTTTTTTTTTTTTTTTTTTTTTTTTTTTTTTTTTTTTTTTTTTTTTTTTTTTTTTTTTTTTTTTTTTTTTTTTTTTTTTTTTTTTTTTTTTTTTTTTTTTTTTTTTTTTTTTTTTTTTTTTTTTTTTTTTAACGTTGCAGTTGCTATTTAAAATTTAAAATAACTCTCTCTACCACATGCTAATTTAATTAGCATAGTAAATGGGCTCAGACCAAACCTTCCTTTTTATTTAATTTATTTTATATGCAAAGTGACCCAATTATTAGTGACCACCTAACATATCTCTCCCTCACCAATTAACTTAGGCATAGTCAACCAAGCTTACTTTTTCTTTGCAAATATCAAACTTTCCTATAGGTAAAGTCTTTGTCATCATATCTGAACCATTCTCATCTGTATGAAGTTTTTTCAATGATAATTACTTCATCTCCAAAGTATCCCGTATCTAATGATACCAAACTTCAATATGCTTTGACCTTGAATGAAAAGTCGAATTCTTACAGAGATGGATTGCACTTTGACTATTACAATACAAGACATATTTTTCTTGTGATTATCCCAACTCTTGTAGGAACTTCTGCATCCACATGAGTTCTTTAGCAACTTCTGTAACAACAATATATTTTGCCTTTGTACAAAAATTTTGTAATCTAGACTGCCAAGATACTGCTCGCCCTGCAAAAGTCATCATATAACCAGAAGTAGACTTCCTAGAATCCACATCACCAGCCATGTTTGCATCTATGTAACCATTCAACACAAGTTTACCACTACCAAAACATAAGCAAATTCCAGAAGTACCTTTAAGATACCTAAGAATCCACTTCACAGCTCGCCAATGCTCCTTTACAGGATTAGCAAGAAAACGACTGACAACACCAACAACATAAGCAATATCTGGCCTTGTACACACCATGACATACATCAAACTACCAACTGTTTTGAGCTCAACATAAAGTGACTAGCAAGTGGAGTACTAATAGACTTAGAATTGTCCATATTAAATCTTTGTAATACCTTCTCAATATATTTTTGTTATGATAGCCATAATTTTCCATTCTTCCTATCACGAACAATTTCCTTCATTGCAAAGGACTTGTTCAATTCTCTTTTGAAACTGTGAATCTCTTCTAAATCATGACTAACAATCAACATATCATCCACATAGAGCAAAAAAATAATTAATTTTCCATTAGGGAATTTTTTCATAGAAACACAATGATCAGAAGAGGTTTTATCATACCCATGATCCACCATGAAGGAATCAAATTTTCTATATCATTGCCTTAGAGCTTGTTTCAGTCCATACAAGCTCTTTTTCAATCTGCAAATAAGCTTCTCTTTACCTTTGACTATGAAACCTTTAGGTTGTTCCATACAAATTTCTTCTTCCAAATCACCATGAAGGAAAGGTGTTTTCACATCAAGTTGCTCAACTTCTAAATTTAAACTTGTTCTCAAACCAACAACTTTTTCTCTCACTTTTTCTAGAGGCTTCTCTCTCTTTTTTTCTTCTTTTAAGTTGGAGCTGCTATTTCAAATTTAAAATAACTCTCTTTCACATGCTAATTTAATTAGCATAATAAATGGGTTCAGGCTCACACCTTCTTTTTTATTTAATTTATTTTATATGTAAAGTGGTCCAATTATTGATGACTACCTAACATCAGTGTTTACCAAAATTGTGATCGCTACGAACACAATGATCGCAACAAGCTGGCAATAATGGGTAATTTTTTTCAATATAACAATCATATCTTATAATAGTTGATTAGAATTATGTAGACAAAGTTGTGCCTTTTTTAAAAGCTTAGTCAAGCACAAATTTAGATGTTGTCTTCTACTCACATTTGAATAAATCCAGTGCCTAAACTCTTTAATATATGATAAAATAAATGTGTCCACAAAAAATAATCTCAAAATTTTGTGACATATAGGGGTGTCATTCTTTTCCTTGGCTTGCTTCCTTGTTGTTACCGATTTAGCCTTCATGTGTGATGAAGCTTGCATTCTGACTTCTCCCATATGCCTAAAGAGGTCATTCTATTAGGGATTTTCACAAAGGTATAGCTTAGAACCCTTTGTTTAAGGTATTCATGAACATATCTTCGTTAGGTTGTGGTATTTTGACCATGATATTACAAAAGTGTTTTAAGTTGTCCTTCAATAATTTCTCTCTTCCTTGCTTTATATAAAAAAAGTCACTAAATTTTGGAAGTTTTAATCAGTTAGTTACTAACAACTTAGTGAAATCACAAAAAAGATATGATGACCTAATCTGTTAAGTTGTTGAACTATCCAAGAGTTGTTCCCATGAGGGTTTACATAAGATGTTTTACATTTTATAGTTGATTATGTTAGATGTCTACTAATAAGCATTTGGGACAAAAAAGTTTTTAGATGACTCATTGAGTCCTGTGAACCCATAAATAGATCCATTTTTAGAACTAAGTCATGAGTAGGCATTCATAATTTAACCAAAATTGTTGGAAATCATGATCAAGTTCATGATTAAGATCCAATCTTTTAATATTCATCAATTGAATCTTCAAGGCTTGTTGATCTTAGATTTACAAAGAATCTTCAACCCATTATTTTTATTACAACCTTCTTGTGAATCTATCTATTCTTATGCACTATGAGCTTATTTTGATTTTTGATAGGCTTTTATATTCTGTTAATACAGTTTTGAAGGACTTATTGCATAACAAGATAGGATCTTCATAATCATTGTTTTGAAACATGTATATAATTCCTTTCATCTCTCATCTTTTTGGTGATTGATTTGTGTGGCATAATCATACACTAGTGTTTTTGTTTGTCCTATAGTGATGTCAAAATGTTCTACCAAAAAGGCTTTAGAAGTATTTTAATGTTAGAACTTTTGGTGTGATATGATTTGAGTTGAAGCAATGGAGATCTTTTTATAGACCCAAAAACAATTAAATCCTTATAGCATGTCTATGTCTCATGCCCCTAGGTATTAAGGTGGTGGAACATGAGATTCAAGACTCTTTTAGTAGTGGAGCATAATGTCTATAATCGCATTAAGTCTTATATTCCTGTATTAGTTGATCATCGTGTATCCACAAATATTGAATAGATTATATATGCTATTAAAGGATAAAAAGGTAACTCACCTAACATCAAAGTATAAATATCTTAATAATATACTGAACTCCTTAAATCGAGGAATAAATTAATATGATGCTAAATATTATAATTAAAGATTAGTATGCTGATAGGTCTAAATTCAATGATAATGAATTTGATATGCAACCTCCTTAAAATTAATATATATTAACTTATAATAGATTTTAAAGAAATTTGAAGATATACATGTAAAATTCATTATATTCAATATCTCTAAAATTAGCATGTAAAAAAGAAGTCGTGGAGACTATGTCACATGTTATTATATGATTAATTATGTTATATTATTCTATTATACATCTCTCGTATAAAAGTAATAATAATAATATTATTATTATTATAATAATTAAATTATTATCCATATGTCATTATTTTTATTAAAAGATATATAAATAAAAATAAATATATTAAAATAGTATACTTTTTAAAATTATTGATTTACATAAAAAAAATTGTGAATGTAAAAGTCTGGTATTATGTAAATCTTAAGTTCACTTATTTAAGAAAAGGAGAGATTATAAGTAATCTATTAAACCCTAATCCTCTTATTTCTAAACAAAAATTATTTTTCCTCTTTCTAATCTCTCTTGATTCTCTCCAATCATTTAATTCTTATATCTTTGAATATTCGAGAACACTAGAGGGAAAAGCGTAATGAGTAAATTAATCTTTCATCCTTCTCAATTTGGAGAAACTTGATTAGATGTAAAGGGAGTTAGTTAAGCAAAATTATTCATGATTGATTGAATGATTATATGTGTTGATGCGTTTTTTTGTGAAATTGATGAGAATTATATTATTATTATATGTGAAAGTGTGAATTGGGTTTCGTTTTAAGATTGTGATCCTTTTTTGGTTTACCTTTATGTTGAATTTCAAAACGTGATCTTCATGGAAGTTGTAGCCATGGATGTTAAATAACTAATGGTTTTTATTTCATATAAAAATAATATGTATAACTTAAGATATTATTTTTTTAATGAATAAAGTTCATGTTGTGAGAATGAGCAAAATATTTTTAAAATTATTTTGCCTTGAACAAAAATATACTATATTGGAAAAATTATTTATGTTCTAAGTTGAATTAAAAAGGTTTATATATGTGTATTATGATAGAAAATGATGAGATAAATATTATATAATTAAATTGTTGATTACGTATTGTGAGATTTAGTATTTCATGTTATAGAAATAATGAGATTGTGGTAAATTATTGAGATTAAATACTTGTACAATATAATTGATGATGATGTGAAATTTATTGAGTATTGAATTGTGGATTCTAAATAATTGTGAAATTTATGGAATATAATGTGAAGTTGAGTTATGCTAAACTTTTGACATTTATGTATTATGATTTGTGATGGATTATGAAATGATATTAGTGATGATGATGTGAAATTTGTTTTTGAATTGTGATTGAGGTTAAAATGAATTGTGATGATGACAATGATGTCAAGAAATTATGATGACAAAGGTGACAAGGAATTGTTTTGATAGTAGTAGTGTCAAGAAAATTGTGATGACAGGGAGTCAATGGAAATGAAAACGATATTGATTGATATTAATCATATTGGTTTAGTATGTTATATAATTTCTTGACTGGTTATGTATTTTGTTTGTGTAAGCTAAATAATTACTATGAATATTATTTGATATAGTTTTAATTATAAAAATATTAGATGAAGTATTCAAATTTCTAATGACATTCTAATCATGTAAACATGTTAATTTTTTATTTATATATTATTAATTTTATTTTTAATTTCTAAAATATAAGAACAGAATCACATAATTGAAAGATATTAAATTATGATTACTAATACAATTTCATACTTTTTTTTCTTAAAAACAAATTAAAATGACACTTTTAAACACAAATTTTATATTAATTAAAAAAAACATTTTTTAAAACTATTTCAAAAGAAAAAATTAAATAAAAATATTCATACTTAATAGCATAATTTTTTTAAGTTATTATTTCAATTTCAACTTACTTATTTACATATTTTTCTAAAAATTACTTAAATTTGTAATTTAAAAAGAAAAATTGCAGAAATAAAATTATATTAATCTATAAACAAAAGATTCTCACCTTGGCGTCTTTCCAAAATTATATCCTCTAGAAAGGTAAAATAAAATAAATCCAAATATTACTTCCGAATAAAATTTGTAAGTTTACAATTTTAAATAATTATAATACTTCTTATAAATTTATTGATCTGACATAAAAAAAATTGACAACAAAAATTTAAGGAAATAAATTAAAAGTGTGTAACATTCACTTAAAAATATATGCTTGTAATTACTTCTGCACGCATATCCTAAAATTATTAGGTTAATTACGCAATGTGCATAAAAACATATATTCAGTTCACTTTTGTCAAAAAGAAAACATTATTTAAACATACTATAACATAAAAAAATTTAAAAACCTCAACCTCAATCACTATTTTCTTACCTATTAAGATTAAATTAAAAAGTTCGTCAAATTTAATTTCTAGATTTTAATACCGCTGAGAAACTCCATACACAACTATATAAGTATCCTTAAATTAGAATTTTCTAACCATTACATTACAACTCAATGCTTTCCATATTTTTTAGTCTCTAAATATATTTTTCATATTTCATATTAGTAATTTTCTAAAAACAATGTTGCCACTAATGACAAAAATGTAAAATGTTATAATAGAAAAATGTAAAAACTTAAATCCATAAATTTCTATATGTTGTTAAACTGGATTCAACACTAAGCTATATTTTGAACATCTGGTTTTTTTCATTAATTTTGTACAATTTCCATTTTTCAACGGAATGTTGCACTTCTATTCCCTGAAGCAGGAAAAGCTTGTCGTCTTTTACCTTGTTGTAATTGTTGAGTAAAATCACTAGTTTGTCCCTCTTCCTGTCCTATTATTGATCTTTGCTTTTTGCTTCCTGAATCCTCTACCTCACTATCACAATCCTGGGAAGATGCATGCTTTGTATTTTCTCCAAACTTGACATGTTTCCTTGCAGCTTCATAATCAAATGGCTTCAGCTGCACATTCTCGGGCTGTCTGGTGTTATTATTTTGATCATTTGAATGAAAGCATTTTTGAAAATTTGATGATAATTCCGAGAGAGACACTGGTTCACCTTCTCCCAAAGTGGACACAACAGAATTTTTCTCTCTCTGCACATTGGAATTTTCTAAGTTATTCTGCTCCATATCCACTCCACCCGTATTTGATTCTAGCATTATAATCTCATCTAGAGGAGATGCAGAAACTATATCAGAAGCAGGTTTAGGTGGCTCTGACATTTCAAATGCTACACTAGGAGTTTCTAGTGTAGGTTCTGACTTCTTGCTGCTACCCAAAAATGTATGGAAAGGAAGACTCACGGAAGATCTGATCTGCTCCAACTTGATATCTTCTTTGCCCTAAGAAGAAATCCAAAATATGTGGTATCAAAATAAAGAAAATACATGGAGCTACATGTTTTCACATGAAATATAGACATTCATTGAGTTTGACGAAGGCGTACCTTATCTGGGCCAAGCTTCCTCTTTGAAGCAGAATTCCCCAGCAGTGCCCCAAAAGCACCAGAAGGCTTTTTTAGCACCTGAACAGTTGCTCCATTACCCTATCAACAAATTAACAAATATAATTCATATCGATGTTCATCACTGGGAGGATAAAACATTGAACTAATACTGAAAGGCAGAAATTTGTCAACCTTTGCCGTAGAAAGAGCACTAACATTTGCATCCCTATGCTGCTCTGAAACTGTGAGATTGACCTTTGGTGGCTCAGATGTAAGACTACTGGACTTGATTTTTATTTGTAGATTTGTATCTTGACGCTGAGAAGATTTCTATTTGGGGCAAAAAGAATAAATCGTGACTTGTCAAGGATATTAATATTAGTATAGCAGGTATTTTCAATTTCAACACTATCACATTTCCAACCTTAGAATCTTGTTTATGGGATTGGGGATCTTTAGTTCCATCTGTAACTTGTACTACATCTGATGCCTGTTCAGCAATCATACAATTTAATCAACACAAAATCAGAAATTACTGAATAAAATTAAAATACCAAACCCATTACACGGGTTGAACAAGCATTAATTCTTTAAAATATTCTCAAAGTAATTATATAGATATATCAGGTAGCTTATTTTATAGATTTTGAAACTGCTCAGCTGGCATTCATAACAGATCCAAAAGACAATGGAGCCATTTTAACATAATTCCAGTTAATTAGAGACCTTTTCAAATTTATATATTTAAAAATACCTTAGATCTATATTAATGTTATATATACTGAAAATGAACTTGAAATGGCCTATTTCTAATAATTGAATGTAAGAAAAATACGACATTTTTAATATAAATCGAATTTCAATTTGTTAGAATAGGCTATTATTTCAATAACTAACTTGTTGAGATAGTTTTACCTATCTTCACTACAAGTTTTTCTCATTAGCTTCTATCACCTAGGAGTATAGCATTTGTCTTTTACACTTGTGTAATCATTGTAATTTCTCCTATAAATCAATGGACCAACTAAGAGATTATTTGTCTTCTTTATCTCGTGTCATCTATTACTACTCCTAAAAATGTGAAAGACGCACTTGATCATCCTAGATGGTGACAAGCCACCTAGTTCCTCTTCTACCTAGGAAGATGTTGTCACTAGGTTTACACCTTTAAAGTTTGGTCAAATGGTGAAGTTGATCAACTCAAAGGTAGATTAATAACAAAAGGATACACTCAAATCTATGGTCTTAATTATAGTGACATTTCTTCTTATGTGGCCAAAATGACTATTGTCTGCCTTTTCTTTGTTATGGCAACTCTCCATCATTGGCCTCTTCATCAATTGGATACTAAGAATGATTTCCTCCATGGTGATCTTATGGTGATCTTGAGGAAGAACTTTACATGGTGCAGCCTCTTGGATTTGTTGCTTGGGAGAAGTCTAGTTTAGTTTCTAAGTTTACATCATCCTTTCTATAGTCTCAAGCAATATCCATGTACTTGACCCAAAAAGTTTAATCATATTGTTCAAATCTTTGGAGTAAATCGAAGTCATGATCATTCTGTATTTTATTGTCATACCAGTTCAAGAAAATGTGTTTATTTAATTGTGTATGTGGGTGATATAATCATTATAGAATTATTGATAAAATTTCCTAGCTAAAGAAACATTTATGCAATCACTTCCAAATCAAAGACCTTGGATGTCTCAAATACTTTCTAGGGAATGAACTGGCTCAATCAAAGAAAAGCATTATTATTTCAATAGGTAACTTGTTGAGATAGGTTTACCTATCTTCACTAAAAGTTCTTTTTCTCATTAACTTCTACCACCTAGGAGTATAACATTTGTCTTCTACACTTTTGAAATCCTTGTAACTTCTTCTATAAATCAAGGGACCCACTAAGATTATTGGTCTCTTAAGCTCTTTTATTATATATTCAGTCTTAATCATTGACATGATTAGAAGTCTTAAAATTAATTAAAACCCATAGAAGATTACAAACAAAAGATATGTTAAAAGTTTAATCATATTTTCTTTAACAATTTGTGGTAACAAAATAATTTCATGCAAGTGAGAGAAATAGGGAGAAAAATATGTTTTAGAGAACTTAATCAAGTCACCCTTAGGTTCTAATATTTATACAAAAGTTTATCTGAGATACAATGAGAAAAAGGAAAGAGTAAAAACCAAATAAGGGCACCACATCTAAGATCCTAAATACAGATAGGTACAACTTTTTAATAAAGCCTACACTAAGCCTATTCTAAATACCACTATAAAAAAATGAGGTAACAGTCATTTTGTTTCTTTTTAACAAGGTAAAAATTATTAAGTTGAAACATGAGGCGCACTGTTAAAAAATTAGGATAGTGAGTCTCATGAATATAATTACAACAGTTATCTAATATTATGCTGAAATTGTACTAGTTGGCACCAAACAAATGGATCATACTATTATAAAAGTGTAGGAACATTACAAAATTTTAAATACAAGGTTAGTATGTTGGGAACCAAGCAAGGTTATCGGACCAATTTGTTATGAAAAAAGAATTTAAGAGAAAAGAAAAATTTTATTGAATAAGATGAAAAGAACACTCTCCTCAAAGGGTCTCTTCACAAAGGATTTCTCCTTTCACAAAGAGCCAATGCTAAATTTACAATAACAACAAATCTCAATCTCTCCTAGTTCCCCTATTTATGTCTAACTCCTCCTTCTTATATCCTAAGATACTATGCATTAAGGCTATTATGAATCATAATATAACCGGGTTGGACATGTATTACTTCCATGACACGGACAGTATTTACACAACCTTTAAATAATTGTGAAAGTTTCACAAATAACAAACAGGAAGCTCCCACCATAATAATTTGTTACCCTTATAATAATCAATAGATCATCACAGGTGGCAAATTATACAGATAATGAAGTACAGATATAAAACAGAGACCAACCTCTCTGCCCAAATATTCATATGATCATTGTAAATATATTACTTACAGTGGCCGCTTGTGCTTCTTTTAACTGTTGAGCAGCTTCCCCAAATGCAGCAGCATTCTGAATAGAATGTCTAATAATGCTGACAACTGTGTCAAGATTGTGTTCAACATAAGGGTGTTTTGACTTCACCAATCGCCGAAGTTTGGATGTAGTAAGAGGCATCTGCTTAGCTTTTAAACAGGTAAATACAAATTAAATTATGAACATAAAGCCAAATTGTTCACATTAAGATAACCAGAATTTGCACGTTTCATACCGATTTCAAGAACAGATTTATTTGGCAATACATATCCCGTACTCTCATCCTCTGCACGGGCAACAATGTCCCTCCATTCACACAGCCCCTGAAAGCCAGGAAAACAGAGTATAAAACCTTCAATAGATGTTAAATATAGAGAGCAATGATATCCAAACTGAATGCAAATTATTCAATATGTAACATTCCACATTCTGCTAGTTTTAGAAGTAGAACATTCTTCTATAAAAAATTCTTGACATTGTATGAGGCCCTTTTGGCCTCTGGAAGCTATTTTTTATTGTTTCAGGAAATATGTAAAAAACTAATGAAAGATGCAAGAATCATGCTTGGAAGGCTATAAGTGTTTCTTGGTGTCCAACACAAACTGTTTCATGATACAAACCAACATGAAACAGCAAGATAACTATTCTAGAGTTGCCTCCTGATCATTGAGATGATAACAAAGTAATTGCCCTATTGAAGATCCCACATCAATTAGAGATAAATTAGAATATATAAAGTTGATACAAACCTCACCTCATGAGCCGTTTTGTGACGATGAGTTAGACTTAAAATTCATTTCCAATATGGTATCAAAATCTATCCTAACAAGGTATTTGGTCCTATCGGGCCACCATCTATCAGGCTACCCACTATCGGGCCGCTATCAAGCTATCTATAAATGTTTAGTCCCATATTCAAGTTGAGGAGATCTCAACGTGAACCGGGTATGTTGGAGATTCTACATCGACTAAAGATAAGGTTAAATTAGAATATATAAAGTGGTGCAAACTTCACCTCATGAACCAGTTTTATGAGGATGAATTAGATTTAAAGTTCATTTCCAATATGAATTATTATTATTTAAGTAACTAAAACAAAGGTGGCAATGACACTAATGACGGTGGTAAGAAATGGTAATATTTTGTCTATAACAATGAAATTGGTGATCTGAGTGATGCTAGAAGATCAAACTAGACTTTATCAAATAAAGAGTTAATAGAGATTGACCTATAAAAATCCAAGGAATAAGTTCACCTAATTTGTGTCAAATTGATACTCACGAGAAAATCATAGCTTCAAGATTAAGACAACCAAATTCACCACAATACTTAAAAAATCATTTACCAAAATTAATTAAAAACTAAATAACTTTTTGTCCCATTAATTTTTTACTTTTTCAATTGTCACTATTAATTTTAGTATAAATTTGGTTTGACTTTTTTTTGAAGTGATTCAATATTGTCCCTTCCATCAAAACCATTAAATTGTCTTACAAAAAATGCAAAATGGCATTCACATGACAATGCCATTTCAATGTGGTGCTGATGTGAATCAATGCCATTTCAATGTTAAGTCAACATCACATCAGCAAGCATGACCATATCGGTGTTATCAATATCAAATAACAACAATAAAAGAAGTTAAAAAATCCTTTACAAAAATATATATGATATCATAACGAGTTATAGCTAAAGCATTGCGAACAAAAAAAAAAATACAATAAATGAATATAAAAAATACGACAAATATATATAGACAACAAATTTACATAAACTGAACTATTATTCAATAAAAAGAAAAAAACAAACCTGAAATTGTTTCCTTTCCTACCAATACACATTGCCTAACTTACATTAATATTAGATAGTGGTTGCACATGGCAAAACAAGCAGTGGTGGAAGGTGGTAGGTAGTGACAGTAGTGATGCCGATGACGAATGGAGGTCGCGGCTACGATTGCTAAGCTTGGGTGTTCCACGGAGGAGCAAGATCACACGTGGCAACAGGCCGAAGGTCAAAGCAGCAGTGACAACAGATGGTTTCGAAAGCAACAACAATGGACAGAGGCATAGCGTGAAATAGGTTTACTACCTTAGATTTGGTGTTGGGTCGGGTATCATCTTATGACCCAACACCTTTTTTATAAAAAAAAAATAAGTCTATTGTGGGTTGGGCCTCATTCTAAAAGCCCAATAGGGAGGCATAGTGTGTGTTTAGGTTTAAGAAGCAACTATAGTTAGCTTTTGCTTCTACTCACTCCACATAGCCACCACCGCATGCAATCCCTGATTTGCGCCTCAAATGCCTTGGCGTGCGATTCGCAACAGCCGAAGCAACCGCAATGCACCGCCATGAAAAATCCGAGTCACCACCACCTTCCCATGGTAGTTGGCGACAAACCCACCACCACCATTCACCATGACGTTGCCATGGCCAATTTTTAATAACACTAGACCATATTATCTCACTTCTAAAAAAAGAGGGAGACAAAATTGAAAAAGGTAAAATATAATGGAAAAAAACAACAACTATTTATTTAATTGAAAGATTGCTTGGTAGAATTGTCTAGAACATTTTTAATACTCATGGCAAGAATGATGTTAGATGGAAAAAGGGGGGAGAGGGGGCAAAGTTCAGTTTCCTATGTAAGTAAGGATGTAATTAAAATTGTTGCTACAAATAATTTTAAAAAATAGAAACTTACACAAACAATGGCAAGCTGTTGAGCATTGAAACCAGCTCCTTGCAACCTATACAGAAACAGTAATTAAGCTTTACTTTAAACTTCTTTGGATGCATAACAAGCAAAACAGAACTTAATAAATACTCCCTTTATATAAAAGAGTCACAGATGTAATCAAGATATACAAAAAAGATCTTGGTGATGAACTCCTACTTGTATACAACACAAAATTCATGGAACAGCTATAGTGAATGTAACAAACCCATATATGTGAAGATAGGAGTTCTCTGTCAGAAGTTCTTTCTCATAGAGCTGCATGCAGACATCGTAACTGCGCTTGTACACCTGTTGGTTCATAGGAAATTCTAGTCAAAAGCCAAAAAAGAAAATTTACTGAGCCATCCATTCAGCCACATTGTCTCAAATTTGATTAAGATTTAGAATTAAAATATTGCCCAAAAACCTTTCTGTATAGAAAGGAAAGGTCAAACAGGTCTAATCAACCTTTGCATTATTGTAACATGTGAAAAAGTTCAAATAATTGAGACTAAGGTCTACGGGTATTAAAAGAGCACCCTATGGTTTGTGGTAATGATTATTTAACAGTCAAATGCTCATCTAGTGAATTTGATAACAGGTAGGCGCCAATGAAAAGGAGAAGACTGAAGCAACTAAAATTACATCTTATGGTTGTATGGACTGGCTTGTTTTGGGAAGGAAAAATAAAATGTTTTGTCAACTTTGAACGATAGCTTTTGAACAGAAAAAAACAAATACTATTTCCAAGAAAAACTTTCTCAAACATGCATTTATCACATCAAATTATGAAGAAAAAATTAGGAAGAACTGATGCCCAGTAATATCACCTTTTACTATGCAAAATTGGTAATAGTTTCAACGCAAAATTTGAAACAATCATAGATTATTAAAACTTGTAAACTAGTTCAAGGTTACAAAAACACCAGTAACAAATTTCTACACTCAGTAAAGCAAACAAGATATTCAACCAAATCAAATTCATCTAAAAATTTAATGTAGTAGAATCCACAGAAAGAGATTTCTTTGGCATAGAAGATAGTTACCTCCACCAGAGGAGTGTCTGACGACTCAGAACTTTCAGCCTCCTTAGACAAGGCAAATAACTTAATCCTCATTAAATCATATATATACAACAGATAGTGTGTATCTTCTCTGGCATATCTGTCATCAGAAAACAGTTAATTATTTTGTAGCAATTAGATTGACCATGACATTACCGGTAATCAATTTAATTTAATTTAATTCAATTTAACTATACACCAGATAATCACAACACAAGAAATCAGCATTGGTGGTGTCAATTAATTTCCTTTGAGGAAAGGGAGCAGAATAACAAGAAAAATTGAGGAGAGAAAAACTAAGATCTGATAGAAAACAATGAGAAGAAAATAAATTGCTAACTAGTAATTTTCAATTCCAAAGCAAAGGGTGAGTATCAAAGTAAAAAGTGAAATAAAAAATTATTTTAGCTGTGAATGCCCTCCAGAGTAGCAACCTAGTGTGTAATTTTTTGAAGAACAATGATGTATGTTGAAGACTAATTTAATTTAACAGGGAAAACAGAACATCAAAAATCACCTTGAGAAAGGGGCAATCAAATAAAAAGGGAGCAAAACAAGGATTTAATTATCTATAAACTATAGTAGCCACAATATGTTTCTTTTTGTAACTCAGTCACCATAACCACCACACAGAAAAACACATATTACGACTTACATTGTGGCCAGCCCCACATGTCACAACACAAAGCTACAATATCATTGATGCACATTGTAGCATGTCATCATGCATACAAATACAAATATGTCACAGTTCTGTGTTTGAGTGACTTATATCTGGACTATACTAGAAATTAATGGTGGACTAGGGTAAGAACTCCTAGAGGTGAGAGTAAAGATTTTCTTGTAGGAATACATTTAGATTAGGCTCAGCCTAGTCCTAGTTTAAAATGGTCTTGGGTGTGTTTGCCAAGGACATACAAAAGATTATCCCTACATACATGGCTTTTATAAATTATATTTGATTGAGGAATCAATGTAGGGTTAAATTAGCTTGAACTTTAGAGACAAAAATGGAATTATAGGAGCTTTGCTTGCCTAAGAATTATAGCCTTTCAATTTTAGCAAGAAAATGGCTTGGGAGACAAAAATTGGAAACAATTTCATACAGCAAGTTTCCAAGTTTAAGTAAGTGGAATCAATTTGACAAATTAAAAAAGAATAGTGAAACTGTCATTCACTAGATAGAAGCTGGGTGATTAAATGCAGAAAGACATTATGGGGAGCAAGTTGAGACTAAATTAACTACCAAGCTCAAAGGGAAGTTTTCTTGTACAGTACAACTAGGTATACTCTGGTAGTGAATATAGAGCTTTAACAAAACTAAAAAAACAAAAGTGTGTAGCAAAAATGAGTATGTTGAGATAAATATGCAGACACAAAACAAAGGATAGGATAAGATGACAGAAAATGGGTTCAAGTTTTGACATGTGTAAAGGCCCCAATAAAGGTAAAAAGAATGGTTCTTAGCCCTGTGAAAAGGAATACAGAGACCAAGAAAAACATTGAAGGAAATTAATAAATGCAATCTTAATGGAGAATCCAAGAGAATTCAACTTCTAACTGTGCCAAATGGCAATGCATGACCCATGTGTTTTGCCTGACCTAGTAGGATAAGGTAATTATTGTTGTACTATCATGTAAGTTACAAGTAAACCCACCCAAATACAAGGTAAATGGAAAACAAACTAACCTAGGATCACCACATACTATAGATTCCTAGTGTTACTCATTACTTCCATACAGAAAGTTTTCGGAACCCAAGCAAATTTAATATCAAACAGTGCAAAAAGAATTCAAGACAAAGGGGAAAAACAAATGAAGAATCAAGGAAGCATTAGACGTAACAAGTTAAAAATATATACCTTAGCATCTCATCAGGAAGTGGACGTAGTCTCCAGTCAGCATTCTGGTAACTGTAACGAGTTGTTAATGTGTAAACCTTCCACAATTTATGCAAGGAAAAAAATGGAAAACTCAAGCCCAGACGCAAAAGTAAAGCACCTGGGCTCAATGGGTTGATTAAAAAATTATAGTAAAAAACTAAAGACAACATACTCTTTGTTTGCAGTAACATCACAAAAATGGTGCAGAATATACTCCAAACTATTTCTCTCCAAGCTTAACAACTTTGAAGCCTAAGCAATGCAATCAAAATAGATTAGTCTAGTGCTACATATTCTTCAGCAAAAACATTATGAATACAAGAACACCAGAACACTCTAAGATTCCACATGCTGTGTCAGTATCAACCAATCACAGAAAATCTCTTACATGATAACTATTACCAATCAAATAACTGATAGTGCAGTTTAGCATCTCAGTAAGTTATAAGGGAAATAGTTTCAATGAATAGTCAGAGCATTTAAACAAACCTGGTGAGTGTCAAACAAATTACAAATGTAAATTCCAAAGTCTCGTTGAAGCCACACAATATCTCGATCCGCACCATGCATGACCTAATTAACCGTAATTAGTGTCAATAGAATGAGAAAAAATGTTAAATTAAGAAAAATAACCCAACATGTGCAACTAACCTTCCTCTTGGCAGGGTCCTTGAAGACATCCCTAAGATAGGGTCCTATATGAATGCGAAGTTTCAATGTGTCAACAACAAAATCTTCAGCCCTTGTTGAGATTTGCATTAGGCAAGTTAAACCTTGGAAAGACCGATATTGATTATGTTCCAAATCAACCTATATATTTCAACTTCAAGTCATTACAAAAATAAGTCAAAAGAATGCAATGAATGGAAGTATTGGAGGGAATGACTACAGGGAAGGAGAAATATTAGTCCAACAACCAAATGCAATAAAAAAAATGAGTGTATCTAGGGGCAAAATGTTAAAAAACTGGATCCTACAAAATAGTAAAACAATAATCCTAAGATACTAAAGACTATCATCAAAATATCAGTAACCACCTAATAATAAATAAAGATTAACATCACAACAGAAACATAAATCCAAACACAATGGCAGCAATAGTATTTCATGTACTACTACAACTTAAGCAAATTGCTATCTCAACTTGAATAACTCCCTGGTCAAGAGTAAAACCAGAAGAATGGAATGGTATGTGTTTACTTTTGTCAATGACCAAATCTAAAAGTTTAAGTTCAAGCTATAAGATCAAGGAGTACTAATGAAACTATTATACAATTATATTTCATGTAGGACATATCAGTAAGACTTAAATGCTATAACTTAATGAACTGTTCAATTATGCTCCTTTCTAAGAGTCTTAAAGAAAAAATGTTTTACAATTGAAAAAATGCTTAAAAGATATATGATGAATAAATATTTGTTCACAAAAATTAATCATCTAAAAAAAAGTAATTTTAGTTCTTCTTTCTGAAGTTGGAAAAGACTAACTTTAGAGAAAAGGTATCAGAATTTGCATTAGTTAAGATAAATATTTTAATTATCCAAGGGAATTTCAACTTTTATCATGTGTAATTGCAATTGCACCTTTCAGATACAATAATCATATTATGAAACTGGTCATTAGGTAATTTCTAAGTAAAACTTTATGAATAAATATCATGTTTACCGCAAATTCATTAACAGACCGCAGCTTAGTAACCAACTCCTTTAAATCTTTGACTTCCTCCACAAGCTTGAAAGGGGTGCTATCTATTGAGGGAGGCTTCACTGGCACTACATCCCCAGGAGTTTTATCAATAAAATGCAAAACAGAGAGCGTTTCCTGGAATAATAAATTAATGATAGATTAACATGAAAAGACACAGAAGATGACAAAAAAGACATCTCAACACAGAACAAAAGATAATCAACATTGTCAAAATTTTCCATAAGTTCGCCAAAACACACACACAAGGTTAGAGATTGCTAATGCAAAACAAGATACAACTTCCAATGGCTACTGTATGGAGAATTAAATGCTAGAAAAGTGGGATCCAAATGTAGAATGCAATCAAACAACCAAAAGTTGTTTCTAAAAAGATTTCAATGTCAAAATAAGTATTTACCCCTTTCAAAGGATTTATTCATTGATGCATCAAAAGACTTTCAACAATGCATATTGAACCTATATCCTTGATTCATGCAATATTACAAGAATAAAAGGGTATCAACATGACACAAAAAATATCATTAAACACAAGGTATTGCTTTCAAGTATACCGTACCAACATATAAATAGTCAGCATGATTGATCTATAGAGATTACTAATAAAAAACGCCATGCAACTGGCATTGTTATCTATTCTTGATTGAAGACACTGCAACTACACATTACAAATCACAAAAGAGGGAACAAATGAGTTTAACTAATGACATTCTCAAATGGGATTTGGATTCTTTTCTCATTGTTAAGCAACAAGATGAGAAAGAAAGACATAACAAAAAGAACATATAAATTGTGTTCCTAGAACAATCATAGTAGGTTATAGCTTAATTCCCAACAGGACCATATCTTGTTGGTCCTTGTTAATTAACAAGAGAAGAAGATCCAAATTCCTTCTCTTATCAAGAATATCATTGAAATCTATATATACTTCATCCCAAGCCATATATTAATTGAAAAACAAACTAACACCAGCCAAAACTAGTTTTTTCAACATAGGCCAAAACTGTTGACAACCATACAATCATATTATAAGAAGTCAGAAACGGTTAGAAAAATTAAGAAAAAAACAACAAAAGATTATGCTCATTCAAACAATGATTAAAAAAATGTTAACCACAAGTTATTCTCCCTAAGTAATAATAAGCTGACAAGTTTCTTAATACTCTACCAAACTGTGCAAGTATAAACAAAAATACTAAGTAACTAACCAGTGGATGAATGAACCTTGACCCATCGTCACTAGTCTGCAACCACACATGCTCAAATGGCATGTTTGCATTATTAACCACTATATTATACTCATCCTGCGGTCTCCTTATTGTCGGAATATGAAACGGAACCTTAGGTTTCGGCCCCATCGTCTTCTGATCCTTAGTGGCCACAGTAACTGCCAGTGTCGCCGAACACACCTCAGAACCAGTACCCGTAGTCACATTCCCTCTTCCCCCTTTCTTCTTCTTCCCAGAAACCAGCTGAAACCCGTCCTCCTCCATCAAGTTCTGCGTCAGACGCCCAGTCTCCTCCTCCTCCCGAACCCTGCCGAACTCATCTGCAGATGCATCGAACCGCTCCAGAACTTCGTCGTTCACATTCACAAGCCAGTCGTACGCATCGTCAACGTCCGCAGGGAACGCTGCGTGTGCCGCCACGCCAATGGCCTCGAGCATCGACCGTGACTCCAGCGCAATTTCCTGGATGGGGACGTTGAACTCCTCGAAGTTGCGGTAGAAGTGGAAGTCCTTGTCGGAAGGGAGGCACCTCGAGGAAGCGGCTAGCTGTGCCACCGATGAAGAGAGAGGACCGGCCGTCAGGGTCTGTAACGCCTGGGTCTTCGCCGCCGACGCAGAAGGTTGATTGTGGTTCACATTCATGGCTTCAGAGATAGATCCAGTTTTACAAAGATTGGTTTTTTTTTTTCAGATTTTCTTAGGGTTAGGGTTTTAAGATTTTAGAAAGGATGCCACCATTAGCCTCAATTTGGATCAACGGAGAGAGAGAACGAAAGCTCAAATTTCTAATACAAAATCATGAATTTCAAAAAAAAAAAATCTTGCTCTCTCTTCTTTTCATATTTGCGAAAAAATAGGTAAAAACGTTAATCAATTATATTTTTTATATAATTTAATATATTTTATATATTATTATAATAATAATTAATTAATATAATATTAAAATAATAAATTATTAATAATAATAAATATCAAATAAAATTATAATAATTATTTATTTTTATTAATAATTAAAAAATTATTAATAATAAATATTATATTAAAATAACATTTATTTTTTATTTTTTTATTAAAATATTATTAAAAATAATAAAAGTATTTAAAATATTTTTAAAATAATAAATTTATTTAAAAATATATAAAAAATTTCATTAATGCACTGCGTTTCACTTTGGAATGAGAAAAAGAGTGAGAACGGAAGAAAATGCCCTCCTATTTTATTTATATACTTTTATGTCACGTGTTTTGGATGTGAGAGTGCAAATGGCTGTGAATGGAAATTCCATCCATGTGTCCTTATGTAATAAAAAAACTAATTTATTTTAATTACTCGTATAGATTAATAAACGTATTAATATTAATATTAAATTTATTAATAAATTTTAAATTAATATTAATAAGTAATAATATATTTATTATATTTATAATATATTTTTCTGAATAATATAAAGTAGAAATAAAAAATAAAATAATTATAACTCAACTTATTTATTATAAGTAGGCACAATTTTTTTATTTTTATATTTTACATATAATTGTGTTAAAAAATATTTTTTATGTATAATGTTTACACTAAGGTTTAAAAGTAATAGAAATTATTAATTTATCTATGGAAAAAATTAATAAAAATTAATTTTATGAATTAACTATAAATTTTTTTAATAAAAATTTATTCAATTCCATATATTATATTTTATTTATTTACCTAATTAGTTAAGTTAAAAATTCTTTGTATACTTTCGTTAAAAATATGTATTTATTATATTATTTTATATTTTATATTTTATATTAAGTTACATTAAATTTTAATGTAATTTAATATATAATTACAAATTCACTAAACTTATTTTTTTTATTAGAAAAAGTTATCTCCGTAAATTAAGAATATATTTTTCTAGTCGTTTTCATAAAAGGAATTGATCAACCTTATACATTATATTTATTTATTTCATACACTTTCATGGAAAATATTTATCTGTTATATTTTTTCATATTTTTAATATTAAATAAAAAAATTAATTAATTAGTTAAGTTAGAAAGATAATTTTAAAGGATATATTAGTTAAGTAAAAAAATATTGAATTAAGTATTAAAAATATTTATTTTTTATATTCTTATATAATTAAATAAAATTATATTTTTAATTGATTTTTAAAATCATACCATGCAAATTTTTTTATATGCATATTTAAATTGGATTTATTTTAAAAGTATAAACTTTTTTCATAATGTTTTTAAAAAATGTTTATATATTATATTATTTTATATTTTATATTAAATTAAATTTTGGATTAATTATTGAAGTAAAAAAAATTCAAAGTTGTTAAAATAAATTCTTGATTAATTATTTATCATGTATAAGTGACTTTTTTATTTTTTTTTTCTTTTTAGATATAGGAAAAATTTCTATAAAAGTAATTCTCCACAAAATATCATATTTATTTTTTATCATTTAAGAATTATAATTACAGTGAAATAATATTAAAATATCATTTACAAAATATATAAGAAACACAATATGTTACAAAGGTGGGCACTTCTTCTTATCCTCTTACGTCATGTTTATTCATGAAGTCAAGCCTCAACGTCAAGTTATTAAGAGGACCTTGAGAAAGCAATATTGAGAAAGCAATATTAGAACGTGTATTTGGTAAATATTATAAATATCATGTATGTTGGATAGATTACGAAAAGAGGTTCGGTTATTCTTAAATTATCTTAAGAATAATTTAAGTATGGATAGTGATTAATTCGAATTGTTTCCGAATTAATTTAAAAATCATCCAAATTAATCTGAGAGGCGGTTGGAGTTCAAGGTGAGTTGAAATCTTACATTGGGTAGAAATGGGAAGGTTGAATAGCATATAAGTGAAAAAGACATACAAATTTTTGGCTTTAAGGTTTTGGGTTACACTTGAGGGGGAGATTGTTGGAGTTCAAGGTGAGTTGAAATACCACATTGGGTAGAAATGAGAAAGTTGAATAGTATATAAGTGAGAAAGACACACAAACTCTTGGCCTTAAGGTTTTGAGTAAGAAGTGGAGTCGTATTCACTTATATAGTTGTTGGTTTACACCCATTGGTAAAAATCTCTCAGTTAACCCCCTTTTGGATACCTAACAGAGGCTCCCGATTTACTTTAAACTACTTAATTACACTAGTTAAACATAATCAATGTCATTAGACCAAGAAAGTTAACCTCACTTTAATCAAAGCTTAGTGTTTTGACCCATTTTACGAGGCTATAATAAATGATGAGGTAATATTGAATTCTCTAGGATAATTTTAATGTTGCTTATACACTATTTGTGGAATATTCCTAACTTGATCGTCAGAGTGCAATCAATAGGTAGCCTCCCATCCGGTGGACGAGAAGCTTTCGGAGTTAGAAGGAGAAGCGTGGAAGCCCCTTTGGAGTACTCGGTCTTACACTTAATATCTTAATAAAAACATTTAGCGCCCACCGCAGGGCCGAGTCATCGACCAAAGATGGTTTTCACAAGGAATATGGCAAGTCAATAAGAGCCCAGGAGGGATGTGGAGGAGACAAGAAGAGAGGAGGAAGGGGGAGAAAATGTAGTGGAGAAGAGACCTGAGGAAGTTGGTAAGGAGGGGATGTCAATGTTGGCAGAGTTGAGAAGGGAGTTGAGTGAGTTCAAGAAGAGGAGTGCTGAAGAGATGGAAGGGTTGAGGTTGGAGAATGCCCGAATGCGAAGGAAGCTGGAGGAAAAAGAAGATGTATCCTCATATATTGAGGTGTAGGGACACTCCAACCCTGTATGGAAGCAACCTTCAACCATGGTTCAAGAGGCACGCAGCCAGAAGAAGGGAGTTCAAATACAATGGTGTTGGCTTCTTTGACACCATGAGGAGGCAGAAGGCACCCTTTTGTAGATGGAATAATGGAGACTCCCTTTCCGGCCCAATGGAGAAATTTGACCATGGATAGATACGATGGGACGACAGACCTAGATGAACACATAAATGTTTATGTCACTTAGGTAAGTCTGTATACCACCAATGATGCAATATTCTGTAGGGTGCTCTTAACATCGCTAAAGGGCACAACTCTCAACTGGTTTACGCGCCTCCTGACTCATTCCATTGATTGCTTTGATACCTTGGTGATGAAGTTTGGCACACAATTCGCTACGAGCAGACCGCATCATCTGTTGTCAATAGCCTTAGTAAACATCAGACAGGAGAAAGGGGAGTCGTTGAGGGCATTCATGGAAAGATTTGGAGGGATGGCTTTGAAGATTAGAAACCTTAATCCGGAGGTGGCGCTACATCACATGGTCACAGCATTGAGACCGGGACCTCTCTCGGACAGCCTGTGCAAAAAACTAGCAACTGACCTTGATGAACTTTGCAATAGGGCTTCCAAATTCATGCAGCTGGGTGAACTTCACGAATTTCGAGCACAGGCTCGCACCAAAGTCCCAGGAAGAATAGTTGAAAGGAAGGAAGTGGAGAAGGATAAGGGGAAGAGGGAACAGGTGCAAAGGCTGAGAGAGTTATATATCCCTCGCTTTTCACATTACACCCCTTTGAATGTTGATAGGGGTAGGGCGTTGGAAGAAGCATTGCACGCTAATTTAATCCAAACACCCAGGAAGGTCCCATCCCCACCCAACGCAGACTTCAGCAAACACTGCAGGTATCACTGGAACCATGGCCATTCCACAAACGAGTGCGTGACACTAAAAGATTAAATAGAAGAGTTGGTGCAAGCAGGACACCTTCAGAGGTTGGTCAAAAGAAGGGAGGGCCGAGAAGGGCAACAGTGGGGGAGATATGGAGGATCAAGCAGGCCCTGTAACACCCTTCTACCCCAAAATGTTTTCAATTAATAAATATAAATTGACAAAGGATAAAAGTAAAAGAATTCAAATATATTCATTTTATAAAGATGAATTATGAAAACAAGGAAATACAATTTCAAAATAAAACTCTTACTCTGAGTTCCCAGGAAAGAGAGGTGGGTCACTAACGGACACTCTTAAATACCAAATCTTTCCTAGCCAGAACTTTCCTAGGCATGCACTCTCACACTACACGCTATTACTCCAGTAACCGTAATAACTCTTTTCAGAGGTGGAAAATCGAACAAAATATTATTAGGCATTAAAATAGCCTTTATAAGTTCTTAACAAAAAAAAACTTTAAATTAATTT
>BDMB01000019.1:198093-468953 GCA_016859785.1 Macrotyloma uniflorum
TAAGCTTCATCAGTCAACTCCTCTTTGTTCTCCTCACCGACACATTCACCTAAAAGAATATTTAACCCAAATAAAACACTAACCACAAAAATAGAAGAGTGAGGAATATATCTCACATATGTTAGGTACATATAAGAAAATAGGTAGAACTAATCACACACATCACACAACACACACAAAAGGCATCACACACATCAATACATACTCAGTCACAAACTCAAATGCTTTAATGCTCTTTGCTCTTATCTCTAAATGCATGTGGTACCATTGCAACGCAAACGCAAATGAGTAGTCTAGGAGGACATGGACCAGATCTAAGGACCCTATCAATCTACTCTCACCAGAACGAGTCTAACAGGAGCTAGTCGAGATAGTATAGTGTGGTCGTGGTCGCCCCTCATTTCAACTCTCAAATGAGAGGTCCCCTGCTCTAAAATCCCCAAGGTCAAGGTAGAAGACCATAAAGACCCTCCTTCATAGATCGCATCTACCCCCAACAAAAGTATGAATGAATGAATGAAATATGATCACACAAATGCAACACACAAATGCATAACACATCTCGAATGACCAAGCATAACTTGGATTTTAACGCTGCTAAGCCTCTGCTTAGACTTCACAAATGATCAAGCATAACTTGGATTTTAACACTGCTAAGCCAAAGCTTAGACTTCTCAAAACACACAAATAACTCGCAAACACATCGCAACGCATCATAATTATGAGGGCTTATGGTTGCCTCAACAGACACAAAATCCTATCGAGGCTTAGGGGTAACCTCTCTACCCAAAATCCTCATAAGCATCCCATATCTAAGACATTCCCCACTCCCCCTCTTACCTTGAATAAAGACATCTTGTATGCTACGCTCCGCAATGTACTACGTGACGCCTCGAGACGCTATGTTCCTAATTCCTCACGTATCGCCCCTAGTCGTCTTCTTTGAGACTTTTCCCAAAGGTTAGAAAAATTTGGAATGAAAAATAGAGAGGGTCTTACGCCTATTTATATAGGTAGAGTCGGGCTTTTGAAGAGCAGATTCAATTAATAATATCTTTCCAAATATTAACAAAATTATCTTTTTTAAAAATATTAATAATCTCACAATATCTTTAATATATTAATAATCTTCTAATATATCTTTTATAATAATTTCATATATTTTAAAATACTATTAATCTTATCATAATATCTGATAAAATATTAATAATTTCACAATATCTATTTATAACCACTAATCCAATATTTTATTTCAGAAAATATTTTATTTTATCTTGTAAACCCAATTATAATTATTTAACTAAATAACTAAGTTACAAATATATATATATATATATATATATATATTTATTATACATTTTTTTTCTCAAAAATTTGGATGTTACAGGCCCAATTATAAACCAAGTTACAATCAGAGACATCTTAGGAATATTCATTCAATAACATGGCCGATAGGAGAAAATTGCCGAGAATGCCATTTCACTAATGATGATTTCAAAGGGATAGACCCTTAGTAGGATGATCTCATGGTAATTACAGTGGAAGCTGCCAAATTCGTTGTGAAGAAGATGTTGGTGGATTAGGGAAGCTTAGTGGACATCTTATATTGAAAACATTCCAAAAAATGGAGCTGTTAGAGGAGGCTTTACAACCTTATGATGATCAGGTAGTGGAATTTTCGGGGGAGAGGATGAAGATTAAAGATTACATAGACCTTTACAAAGAATTTGCTCCCATGAATCAAATTTAATACTTTTAATTATTATACTATATATATATAGGAATCATAAATTCTAAAGTCGTCTATAATTGGAACATATGAAATTTTATAACTTACATGTAATCACCAGATTTTATTGAATTTATGATTCTCCTTAATTTTCCAATCTTATAAATTCTAGTTCCCCAATGAACCCTACCCTAATTTTAATTAAAGAGCATGATGTATTATATATATATATATATATATATATATATTTTCATTACAAATTTCAATTTCAATCTTAAATTATTTTATTGTGTCTATGCCATTCAATTTCAATAATTTGAACGTCAAGTCTGTGCGTGGTATTCAATTCAATTTGGCAACTTTTTTAAAGAAGAAAGACCTGCCTATAATCTAATATAATATAAGAGGCGCGGCTGGTTCACGGCAATGAATGGTGGTATCGGTCGGGGCAAGTACTCGTTCCCGCAGCCAAATAAGTAAGATGCAAATAAGGAGCTGCCAGTGGCGGATCTAGAACCCTAAGTTAGTGGGAGCAATTTAAATATCTTAGTGGGGGCAATGAGCAGCATATTTCAAATCTTTGGGAAAGGGTTAGTTAAATAAATAAATAAAAACATGGTTTATTAAATGTGAGGGTTGCACCTCTAGAATCTACATGCGTCCGCCACTGGGAGCTGCTATTGCTATTGAATCCCCTGCTAATCTGTGTGCTACAGAATCAGTAAGGGAAAGCTGACAAGGATGGCATAAAATCATCTATCGTTTCCGCGTTTATAAGCCTTGCTATAGAATTAGATGTGAGGGAGGAGGCATCCAATTGCAATTCCAAACGCATATCCGTTTTCTAATATAATCTAAGGAACTTTTTGCCCAAATCCCTTCGCTATTGAGCACATAGAATAATTTAAGAATAATTTTTAAAAATAATGAAAGTTGATATTATAAATACATATATTTTAAAATTAAATAATGATAAATTTGTTAATCACCAAACTCATCAAATATTATATTTTATTTAATTTTAAATTAATAATAAATTTTATTTTAATTACTTATCGAATGAATATTAAATTATGAATAATTTATTTATGAGTTAATTAAAATTTATTATTATAAGATATTTACGAATCACTCAAAGGTTGATTAATTGTTCTTTTAATAATGAATATGATTGTTGGTATTGACTATGCATTATTAATTGTTTTATATTGTTTTTACCGAGAGGTTAACGTCAAGATCAAGTACTCCAAGGGATCTCCACGCCAGCCTTCTTCTCCTAATACCGAGAGCTTCTCGTCCTCCTTCTCCTTACTGTTGAGAGCTTCTCGTCCACCAAATGGGAGTGTGTCTGTTGATAACACTCTGACGCTCAAGTTATTAAATATCTGAAATTGGTATATTCTCAATAGTAAAACTATTCAATCAATCCTACCTACCTTACCATTTTTTACCTATTTATAACCTTGTGGATTGGGCCAGGTGCTTGGGTTTAGGTCAGTAAGGTAAACAGTCTACTCCTGAAAGACCTAATCACTTGGTTTAGGCTTAGGTAACTTGTGTTTAAGGATAATCTGGGAGGTTCTCGGATAATACCTCATTATGTTTAAATTATCCCTAATTAAGGTGGGTTTAGGGTTATCCAGGAGGTTCCCGGATAACCTACTTGTACACTAGCCCCCCAAGTCTCGAATGAGACATGAGACGAAGAGCATGATGCTTGAGGCCTTGAGGTGAAATGAAGAGATTTGAAATGAATTTTGGAAACGGTCATATGCCACGTGGACGCATGCTTTATGAAGTTCAACAGTTTTCTCGCCAACTATTAGGCACAGGACTCAAGGCCTACAGTAATGATGGTTGAAGCAGGCGACGTTTGGGTTTCCTTCCCAGCCTTTATAAATATGAGATCCAAGAGGCAAGTGATGTACTCCTTCATTTTCTTCATTCCTTTGAAAGGAAAATTGCATTTTGGTATGTCTTCTTCTTCTTCTTCTTCTTCTAGTTACGGGAGGCTGTCAGGTTTGTAGACGGGGGAGAGTGTTCGATGTGACGCTCATAATTTAGAAAACATTTTTATTTGAATACGTGAAATTTTCGCAGATTTTTTTTTTCTTTTCGAAATAGAAATCATAACGTGTAAATATTTTATACTTGCACAAATATAAAAGAAGAGAATAAAAAGAAAATGATAATTTACAAGAATATATGCATTTATATATATATAGTATAGGTATATGTTCCAAGAACCATAAGATAACATTTACAACTCAAAAATGATGGGTAAAACATTTAAACCAAAAAGTGTCACATATCTAGCCCATCAAGCAGGTTCCTATAAGCAACCAAGCAACTATCACAGACTACGGGGAGATGTCTTCATTCTCAGCATCGTACAGAGCTTCAAAGGCCTCCATCTCGTCAGATGAAAGGTCGGATAATGAGATATCTCCTTCGTCAGCTGTGACCTCCACTGATGTATCTCTCCCTCCAGTCACCCTTGTTGGCAGTCCGATGGCATCATGATCGAGGAACTGGAACTGGTACCGCAGGGGTCTAGGAGGTCGCTCGGTTCCTCTATATATAGCATAGTTAAACATATGGGTAATCCTCCTGTTACCTTCTATGCGAAAGGGTACACTATACGATACATGGGCATCCACAGTGATTACTGAATTGGGTCCATCCATCCCAGGTGTTAATTCATATTTATACAGTCCTACCTGCTGATATTCTCCAAAAAGTTCATTATACCTAAAGTTATACTGTATATCTGCTAACCTAACTCGGCGGGGTTGAGGTTGGGTAGTCATTATCCTGTCCTGAAATGTTGGATATAAGGGTGAGCCTATTCCTATGCACAATCTCAATGTATACAATGAAACAAGAGAACAATGGAATATAAACAGGCAGAGTAATTTCAATCAATTTCATTAACATAGAATCTCAGTCAATCAGTCACTCAATCAATCAAACAACAGTCACTGAACATGCAAATAAAGGCTGACATCAACAGGATATAATCCTAGGTAATTATACTATTTGTCTGTCACTTCTGTCATGATTCTCAATTTTTATTCCTATCTTGGGCCCCTAAACGCTGCCAACCTCACCACCCAGATGGTGTTGGTCTTACGTCGGTGTGGATAGCTGCCGGTTAGCACTACGCTACACGGATACAACGTGTGCGCACAAGCCCCTTTGACAAAAGCATAGTCAGCGATTCAGTCAGGAAAGAAGTGTGAGGCCTGTGACAGTCCCCAAGCACATCGTGCACCTAGATGGCTGGGCCACTTCACCACCTTTAATTTCCCCCAGGTTAATGAACCTTCCTAAACTACACCCCAGTGTATCTCTATGACTAATCCACACGGAATTCAAC
Organism: Macrotyloma uniflorum; assembly: GCA_016859785.1. Taxonomy (NCBI): domain Eukaryota; kingdom Viridiplantae; phylum Streptophyta; class Magnoliopsida; order Fabales; family Fabaceae; genus Macrotyloma; species Macrotyloma uniflorum. Next base: position 203,202 of record BDMB01000019.1, read on the forward strand.
TTGAAGGAAATTTCACCATCCAAATCTCACAACTTTCTTATTTTCCAGGTGATAAATTTCTAACTTATCAATCTAGATATCATTCAATCACAAAGGACAATCATATTGGGGTGCAAATAGTAATTTAGGACACAATATAAAATAAGAGTACAATCAGTAAAAATAGGGGGGTGTGAATAGTAAAAACAGGAAATAAAGGGGGTGCAAATAGCAATCTTTTTTTTTTTAAATTTTTTTTTTATGCGCTGAGCGAAATTTAATTTTTTTTTTTTTTTTGGGCTCGCTGAGCGAATTTTGCGCTGAGCGGATTTCGCCTGCGCTGAGCAGATTTCGCTCCAGTGTCAGTGTTCTTTGGTGCGCCCAGCGGATTCCAATCCGCTGAGCGGATTTTTGCAGAGATGCGAAAATCCCCTCGGGTTTTAATGATTTTTCACCCATTTTCAAAATCAAACACACCCAAACAATCATCAGACCACAGAACATCATACATTGCAGATTATAACACGAAATAAACTCCCCTTACCTTGAAATTCTTCAAAAATCCAAAAACAGAGCAAACTTTGATTTTTAATCCAAACCTTCAAAATCAATGAAATCTTATGGTTAATCTTAGTTTTTAATCGGTAGAAATGGAATTAGAAGCTTAGATTTCAATAATATTACCTCAATTGAAGAAGAAACGGAGAAATGGAGCTAGAATTTGAAGAAAAAGTTTGAAGGCAAAGAAGAAGAAAAGAGAAGGTCATTGTGTTTTTTTTTTCTGGAATTGAGAGAAAAAGGAAAAGTGTTTCGTGGAGAAGAAAAGAGCCAGTGATGATGTGTACTTGAGAGAAGGAAGAGTGCTTCACAGTGAAGAAATCAGAATAGGAAGAAGAAGAAAAATTTGGATGGCGGTGACACATATATACATAATACTGAGGCGGTTTAAAAATTTTATTTTACTTTTTTTTTTTTTAAATAATTATATTAATATTTATTTATTTTATTTTTTTATTATTTTTTTTAAAAATAATAATAATTATAATAAAAATAATTTCTATTAATTCCAAATATCACACACAAAATAAAATAAACATCTAGAAATTAAGGGTGTTACATTCGAGAGGTTCCCGGGTCAACGTCTAGTCAAGCAAGGTCCATGGAAGATCTTGTAAACCAAGAAGTTCCCAACCCTATGCCGAGTGGGTCTCCTCGGGAGGGGAATGACGAGACGGGTGCTGGTCCACTTTCTGAGGATGAGTGGTTAGATCTCAACCGTTCGAAACGGCCTAGGTATGAGTGGGTTTCTCTTGGGGTAACAAAGTACTTCTCTCGGTTCAGCAGAATCAAGACTATTTGTGAATTTGTGCAAGATCATGATGTTTTGGCTGAGGGTGTTGGGGATGGGGTGATTGTGGCTCGCCGATGCGGGCCGGCTGACCATGTTTGTCATGCTTGGGAGGGTTCTGACCGGGACTTTTTCTATATGTATTCATCTTTATTCTCTGATATTCATGTATGCGTTCCTTTCAACGACTTCACTATCAATGTGCTGCGTGCTCTGAACGTAGCCCCTTCGCAACTTCACCTAAACAGTTAAGTATCTCTACAAGCCTTTTAGGTTCTCTTCCGAGCATTTTCCATTATTCCTACACCCTTAGTGTTTCTTCATCACTTTAGTACCCGGGTAGGGAGAGAAATCAGTTGGATTTCCCTTATCGGTCAGCCCTCATGTCTTTTATTCAAGCCTTTCACTACCTCTTACAAAAATTTTAAGGGTGGATTTTTTATGGTTGTCATAAAAGATGGTGACATCCCTTCATTTTTTCGTGACAATAAACCAAGGTTTCCCCTCTACTGGACCCGGGAGCCTTTGCAGTATAGCCACTGACCTCATACCCAAATGTCAGACTATGACTGCTAGGTGCTTGACCTTTTGGACGAGCTCCCCCGTCGACTTTCGGCCCATCACTTTCTTGAAGACTTCATTTCCCCTAATGGGCTTGTAGACATTGATGGTAAATGTTATTCTCATTTGCTTTTGTTTTTGGTTAAGTGTTTGACGAAGTTGAATTTGTGTTTTGTTGCTAGGAATCATGGCTGGTGAGATGGGTATCTCCAAGAATGCTTTTCGGTTTTACCAAAAGCAGATGGTCGAGAAGGCGAAACAAGCAAAAGCTGTTGCTGGGCCCATTGTGGCTGATGACAATGGAGGGTTTAAGCCTATTGAAGCAAAAAAAAGAAGGCATAAGAGGAAAGACTCTCAAAAGCATCGCCGAGAGGAGCCATCACCCAAGAAGATCTGCATCTCCATGTTGGGAAGCAGCTCGTCTGCTCCTTCTTGGTTCATTGGCTCAGATTTGCAAACTAGCAGAAGAGTACACGTGAACTTGTCCCAAGCTGAAAGGGAGTTTTTTTTAAACAACTAAGAGAGGAGGATGTGTGCAACTCCTTCGTTGAGTTACACACATGGACTCTACTACTAGGGCATCGGATGATATCCGAATGGGGAAAATCTGATAAGAATGAAGTGCTTAACCGTCTCCGAAATGAACTGGTTCGTCTTTGAAGGACGCTTTGGAAGCTAACTCTGCCCTGAACACTAGAAACAAAGAGCTGGAGGAGAGGCTTGCTGCCTTGGAGGTGGATAATGCAGCTTGGAAGGATAAGGTTGGACTGGTTGATCAAGCCAAGAAGAGGCTCAAGGATATTGTGAAGGGCTTAGAGAAGAACCTTTCAAGGGCCTTGTTGGCCAGTGCTGCTGCCGAGAAAGAGCGCGATCATCTTAAGTGCCTCCTTCTCAACGAACATGAGTTAGGCTTCCAAAAGGGCGTTCATCAAGCCCTTTATCTTCGTGATCACGATATTGCTTTAGAGCCGGAAAGATTTGATGTCGGGTTGGATGTTTACAAAGGTGAACTCGTCTCCATTGATGATATTCCCGAAAACGCAGAAGATCAAGAAGAAACTGAGCAGCCTCCCTCTCCTCCCCATGATCCAGATGCCCCTACTTGTTGATTTTACTTTTATTTTGTACTTAACCACTTTTTGTAACTCCCTCGTGGAGTAGTTTCAATATCAATGAATATTACTTCTTCGTTTTGGTGCTCATTTCCCTTCTTTTCTTCTAAATAACCTTGTATATGCTTTGAAGAGTATTCTAAGTTATCTAAAGGTCGAGAAGGTATCATTTTTAACCAATAAGAATATAACCATTTTTTATGATCCAAAAGGGTATTGTATAAGAGAGATTACTGTCGGTTGAGTGACTCTTCCTCTTTAAGTGTTTGGCCGAGAGGGATCACCCTTGGTCAAGTGAAACTTCCTCTCTTAAGTTAAGTGTTGAGCCAAAAGGGTTCACTCTTGGTTAAGTGAAACTCCTTTGGCTGAGAGGGATCACTCTTGGTCGAGTGAAGCTTCCTCTCTTAAGTTAAGTGTTAGGCCGAAAGGGTTCACTCTTGGTTGAGTGAAACTCCTTTGGCCGAGACGGATCACTCTTGGTCGAGTGAAGCTTCCTTAGCCGGGAGGGATCATTCTCGGTTTAGTGAAGCTTCCTCCTTAGTAGTTGGATATATGGCCGAAAGGGATCACTCTAGGTCGAGTGAAGCTTCCTTGGCCGGGAGGGATTACTCTTGGTTAAGTGAAACTTCTTCCTTAGTAGTTAGATATATGGTCAAAAGGGATCACTCTAGGTCGAGTGAAGCTTCCTTGGCTAGGAGGGATCACTTTCAGTTGAGTGAAACTTCCTCCCTAATAGTTAGATAATTGGCTGAGAGGGATCACTCTAAGGCGAGTGAAGCTTCCTCTTTAAGAGACAAACAATTTATAAGAAACAATGGCCTTCTTTGATTTTTGATGTTTGATAAATTTTTACAAATGTCTAACTATAGTAAATTTTAACAGATTTGCATTCCATGCTCTAGGTATTTGCTTCCCAATCATGTCTTGCAGATGATATGTTCCACTCCCGAGTGCTTTCGTTATCTTGAAAGGCCCCTCCCAATTAGATGCGAACTTCCCCTTAGTCGAGTCTCTCCTTGTTGCACTTTTAACCTGAAGTACTAGGTCTCCTTCCTTGAAACTTTGCGGCTTAACATTTGAATTAAACCTTCTAGCAACCTTTTGCCGACAAGCTTCCTACCTCAAGCAGGCCTTTTCTCTTAGTTCAGCCAATAACTCTAGTTCCACCTTCATAGCTTCTTCATTCTCCTCCATGTCTATGAGCTTCCTTCTCGGGCTTACCTCTCCAATTTTAACTGGAATCATTGCATCCATTCCATATGTGAGGCTGTAGGGGGTTTCTCCAGTTGCTGATTGTGGAGTGCATCTGTATGCCCGCAAGACTTCCACCAACTCTTTAGTCCATCTCCCCTTTGTTGCCCCTAGCCTTTTCTTCAACTCATTTAGTATAACCTTATTGGCACTCTCGGCTTGCCCGTTAGTCTAGGGATGTTCCACTGAGCTAGTGGCATGCCGAATGCCTAGGCTTGTATAAAATGCTTTCAGTTCTTTATCCATAAACTGTCAGCCATTATCTGTAATAATAATGTGGGGGATGCCAAATCTGCATATGATATTCTTTCACACAAACTTCTAGACTTGTGCTGCTGTGATCTTGGCTAAGGGCTCTGCTTCTATCCATTTGGTGAAGTAATCTACTACTACCAACATAAACTTGCATTGTCCCTTGGCCAGTAGGAAATGGCCAATAATGACCATTCCCCATGTTGCAAAGGGCTAGGGGGAGGTGACATGGTGAAGCTTCTCAGGTGCTGTATGTATGAGGTCACCATTCAATTGACATTCTCGGCATCTCTTCACATAGTCAACGCAGTCTTGTTGGAGGGTTGGCCAGTAGAAGCCTGCTCTCAACACTTTGGCTGCCATGGATCTTCCTCCAACATGTGATCCACAAATCTCCTTGTGCAGTTTGTCCAGTACATAAGTTGTTTGGTCTGATCCAAGGCATTTCAATAGTGGACCATCAAAGCTTCTCTTGAATAGCTCCCCACCTATGAACACGAACCAAGAAGCTCTTTTCCTAAAGAGGGTTGCCTCCTTCTCATCTTCTGGGCATGTTCCCTGTTCCAAAAATTGACAGTAAGGTGTCATCCATGTGGAGTGAGTGTCTACCTGTTAACATTTGTTTTGCTCAACCGAAGGTCTACTCAAGGTGTGCTGAATGGTTGTCTGGTGATGCTGGCCTCTTTTAGAAGTTGCTAGCTTCGAGAGGGTGTCTGCTAGAGTGTTCTCCATTCGGGGAATGTGGTTGACTTTGCTGCTCTTGAATCCTTCCATCCTCCTCAAGGTGAAGTGGTAATACCTGAGCATCAACGGGTCTTTCACCTGAAATTCCCCAGACAATTGGCCAGCTACCAATTGAGAGTCTATGTGACAATCGATCTTAGTTAGAGTCAAATCGGCTATCAACGCTTCATATTCGGCCTAATTATTTGAGGCCTTGAATTGGAAGATCAATGACTGTTCCACCCTAATATCTTCTGGTCCTTTTAACATAATTCCTACTCCACTTCCTTATTTGTTGGATGAACAGTCAACTAGCAACTTCCACCACCTTCCTCCCTCTTGAACTTCAACTACTTCTGCTTGCAATTCTCCTATGAAATCAGCCAAGCATTGTGCTTTAATAGGTCCTCTCTTTTCATAAGAGATTTCAAATTCTAACAGCTCGACGGTCCAAGCGATCATCTTCCCGGATAGTTCTGGTTTCTTAAGTATCTTAGCAATTGGATAATCAGTTCGTACTATTATCTTATGACTATGGAAGTACTATCGGAGACATCTTGCAACTGTGACTACTATCAGGGCCACCTTATCTAAAAATTGGTAAAGCGTCTAATGTAATACACTGGCCTTATGTCCCCCTCTAAATCTTGCACCAGAACTGAGCTAATAGTGTTGTTTGAGACTAACAAGTAAAGAACAAGCTCTCGGCCAGGTTGTGGCCTTTGTAAGATAGGTGGAGAGGCCAAAAAACTTTTTATCTCGTCGAACTTCGTCTGACACTTCTCGTCCCACCTAAACTTGGATGCCTTTTTTATCAACTTGACCATAGGGCGAATCTTGTCAGTCATGACGGGTGTGAACAGAGACAAAGTCGTCAAGCGTCCCACCAATCTCTATACTTCTTTCATATTGCTTGGGCTCGTCATGTCAATGACAGCTTGACACTTGTCTGGATTTGCTTCAATTCCTCTACTGGTCAGCATGAAACCTAGGAACTTCCCTCCCTACACACAAAAAACACATTTCTCTGGATTCAGCTTCATATTATACCCTCGTCTGAGAATATCTTGTCTAGTCTTTAATGTGGTTGTCACAGGAATCTGACTTGACAACCCATGTCATCCACATAAAATTCCATATTTCGTCCAAGTTGTCTTTCAAACATCCGATCCATCAGCCTTTGATATGTAGCACCAGCATTCTTAAGTTTGAATGGCATCACCTTGTAAAAGAAGTTGTAGTCTTTGGTGATGAATGTTGTCTTTTCTGCTTCATCTGGGTGCATCAATATTTGATTGTACCCGGAATAGGCATATAAGAAGCTCAACATCCTATGCCTTGTTGCCCCATCCACCAATCTATCAATACTAGGCAAAGGATATGTATCTTTCGGACACGTCTTGTTCAAATCTGTATAGTCTGTACGCATGCGCCACTTCCCACTACCTTTCTTTACCATCTCCACATTAGCTAGCCAGGTTGTGTATCTGGCCTTTTGGATAAATTCAGCCTTTAGTAATTTTTCTATTTCCTCCTTCACTGCCTTCCTTCTTTCCTCCCCCATCTTCCTTCTTTTCTAAGCAACTAGCTTTGCCTCCTTATACACCGAAAGCCTATGGTGATGATTCTAGAGTCTATTCCCGACATATCTACGGTTGTCCATGCGAATGAACTCACATTCCTCCTTAGAATGCCGAGAATCACTTCTTTTTCTTCCTGGTTAGCTGTAAACCCTATGTATGTTATTTGATGTGGCTTCCCAATGCATACTGGCACTGTCTCCTCCTTGGGTTGAACTCTCGGATCCTCATTCATCCTAGGATCCAAGTTAGTCATGGCTACCATGCCTTCCCTTCTCGGCCTCTTCTCATCCTCCCTTCTCTTGGCATGGTTGTAAGGTGTTTTCAAGTTGGCTACATAGCATTCTCTAGCCTGGTGAAGAACATTTAAACAAGTCGTATCATGTTCTCAAATGATTCCCCTAAAGCAATAAGAATGCAGTACAGTGGGAACCTGAGTATCAATCCAGGGAAGTAGTGAGAATAGATGAATGAGTTATGAATGATTCAAATGAAATGGGGAATGAACTAAATGAAATGACTGTAAAATGAACTAAAATGGGGTTAAATGATATACACAATGAATGAATATAATGCAGAACTAATCAGAATGCAAAATGGATGAAAATCACAAAACTGACTTATATGAATAGTAACACCGGTCAGAAAAATGCACTCTCGATAAAAAATATGATCTCTCGGTCGACAATGATTTTATGCACTCTAAAAGATGTTCTGATGTGAGCACAATGTCCTATATGATGAATAAATGGTTCTGTGAAATGATAGGTGCAGGAAAATATGAAGAAATGCAATGGATGACCGAGTGGTTAATGAAATGGACCAAGGATTAGGAGACTGACTTGGATGAATAGTACCTTCAGTTAGATTTGAAATAGTTGCACTAAACGTTAGGAAATGAAAAAATAACAATGTTTAACAAAGACAAGATGTAGAGAAAATGTCAACATCAATGTCCTGACCGAGAAAAACAAGAAATGGTGCGAGTGCAAATGGTGTACTCGGTCAGAGACAAAACCAAAAAGAATTTCAAAAATCCAAGTAGTTCACACACAACCCTAGGTCCGAAAGAAACCTCCCTATTCCCCAACAAGGATCTACAAACAAGTCAAGCTTTAAAGCATTTAAACAAAAGCATGTAAATCACTAAACTAGCAAGCGCATGGAAAGTAAAATTAAATCAACCAAACGCAATCCTAGCAAGCATGATAACGTGCCTAGAGCCACTCTTAGTTCTTGATTTTCTTGATATTGTAAGACCTAAAACAGATTAGGAATCACCATAAACGTTTGCAAATGATCACCTCCAATCGGTGGGAAGGCTTTCACATGTTAAAGCAAATCAAGAAATCAATACTAAGTAATGCTAAGCCCGCAACACCACACTTGTGGACTTTGATTTGGTGTAAAACCTAATTCTAACTCAAAACATTCAAGAAAACAGTAAAGGGAAGATGCAAAGATCACAAATCAGATCATAACACAAGAGAATCAATGGAAGAAAGAAGTGAAAACACATACACAAGTGAAGAACAATGATGCCCAAGGGAGAAAATGGAAGAAGCCATGGTTGCGTGAGAGAAAGAGAGAGAATCCGAAAAGCTCTGCATTAGATCTGAATGTAAACTTCACAACTTATGTTTCTGATCTCAGTTTTTACAATATATACTAGAGTACAAGTTAATTACAATAGAAACGAAACACATAATCAAAGTTACAAGGAGTTTGAAACGTTTTGGCGCCCAAGCCCACGTGGAATGCATTTCAGCTGACTTAAAACGCGCACATCTTCTTCGTTTTGGCTCCAAATGCGATGATTCAAAAGCCACAATAAAGCTCTATGAGTTAAGTTTAAAACTCCACCATTCCCACTTCATTTGGCGTTGTGGCGCGCTCTCCATAAATAAATAAAACACTGAGAGGTGTTCATTGGGCCAATCCGGCCTGGTGAACCTCAATTAATAAATTTATATAAATTTCAATTCAGATCCAAATTAGATGAAATCAGCGCCCAATTAAGGCCCTTTAAGTTAGCTAAACAATCCAACAAGTTTCACTTAATTTAGAGATCAAACGAATCCAGGAGCCCAATTTAAGTCCACTATACTCATGAGACGTGTTAGCTTGTGCTTCAGCTGCACAAGGGCCAACTTCAAATGCGTGTGGAATCTTCAATTCTTGTCCAATTTGCACGCTTCAAATTTTGGCTTCAAGCTCTACATCTCTACTTTAATCTGAAACTAGAATCAATGAATTTGGATCTCTGTAGAATTTACAATAAATCAAACAGTGAACCATGTCAGTTTCGGGTTAGTACAAAATAATGCTTAATTTACTGTTTTTATGCATAATTTAGTGTTAAGGCCTCAAATGGTCTAATAACTCAAATAACACTTAATTTATCATTATTAACAACTTATAAACATTAACAAAACATAATTGTATAAATAAAATAAGATAAATATTTGACTCATCAAGTACCACTCGGTCAGAAATGAAAAATGGAAGAATGTCTCAGTCAAGAATGAAATGCAGTGTATGTTATATATGATTGTGCGGTGAAAATGAAATATTTATGAATTTTGAGCTTTTTAAATGGATGTTGGTCGAGATGAACAATAAATGGTGTGTGGCTGGTGCGTGGTCCAAAATCTGACCGAGGTGAACATTACCACTCGGTCAGAAATCAAGCCAGTGGTGAAATGCAATGTGTGAATGCAGAAATGAATGTAGTAATGTATATTTTTGTATTTTTCAATATGATTGGGGGATTTGTAATGCAAGAAGTATAAAACGCAAGGTAAAATGCAACTAAAAGCTAATGAACCTAAAACTAATGCATGAAATCAAATGGAACAAGTTATGGAATCTATCCAAACCTAAAACTAATGAACTAAGTGACTAAAGAAGATATCAAAACAGTAAATGAAAGCATTAAAATCTACCTAACGTGGTTGTAGTGAATTATAACTAGTTTGGAAGTGTTAGGACTCTTCTAATGCATAGGCCGTGGGTCAATCCCAATTAATTCACCCCTCAAAATACATTTGAGTGTCTTACACATTAAAAGCAGTCCAAAGAAACCTTCCCTCCCTAATTAAAACTCACAAACAGCCAAGTATAAAGCATGTAATTTGCGGAATCATAAAGAAAGCAATAAAGTGCAAGAAACTAAAACACAAGAACTCCAATCCTATAACATGATTTCGGTGTTCAAGCCAATCCTAGCCCTTGAATTTCTTGCCACTGTGAAAACCTAATTAACCAATCAAGAATTCACCATAGAATGCAAGGAAATGCTTGTTCGCTTCAGCTCTCAACTGAGAAGCTTCCACAACTTGAACCAAGGCAAGAATTCAAGTTTAGGCATTGTGTAACATGCAAAATCATTGTCTGTGAATTATTGTTCGAATTAAACTATTCTACTTCATGAAAACAGTAAAGGAAACACACAAAAATGAGGAAGAAGAAGCATCAGATCACAAAACAAGAAGAACAATGGTGAAAGCGTGAAGTGCAAGTAAACATGGCGCGAGAGAGAACTTTGGAGAAAAATGAACTCGTAGATTGCAAACTGAATACTGAAACCTCTTCTTCTCTTTTTTATTACATTAGAATAATTCTATTTATACTTTAGCTAATGTACAATTACATAAGAAAGGGCCTAGAACTGGAGGTAGCCCAAGAACTTGAGAGGGAGCTCGAATAGGCGCATAGAGTTGACTCTTGTCTAGGTTAGCGAAGTTCAAACGCTTGTAATAATTTCAATACTTGTCCAAATTAAACGATTCTGGTCTCCTTTCAAAGCTTTATGAGTCAGCTTTAAAACGACACCGTTTCCACTATTTTAGGAGGTCTAGCGCATTTTGGAGACTTAAATTATTGAAGTATGTTCACTGTATAGGTCTAGAACGCTTAACCCCTCTTTGATACTTTATGAAAATTCCAATTTAGCTCCGAATTGAGTGGTTTTGGATCCTCTAGAAAACTGAGTGTGTCTAGTTTACAACGCATCAAATATCATGATTTTAGGAGCTCTGTAGAAAAAAATGATAAATAAAACAGTGGACAAAGGTCAGAACCCGTATACAATAAAATATAGCTTAAATACTGTTTTTATACAGAGTTTTGTACTAAGGCATCTAAAGTCCTAAAAATACAGTTTATAGTTAATTAAGCTTTGTTAACACATTAGGAACAATTAAATAAAATTATTAACCATTTTAAATATGCTAAAATTTAGTCACATCACCTGGTCGTCATGTATGGTAGTTATTTCCCCTCTCATGGTTGGGAACTTCATTGCCAAGTGTGGTGTGGATATAATGGCCCCTAGTTTATTAAGTGATGGTCTTCCCAACAGCATGTTATATGACGTGCAAGCGTCTATTATAACATATCTGACTTTGATCACTCTGCATAGCTCCCCTTCCCCTCCAAACTTCATGTAGAGGTCTATGTACCCCTTGGTGTTCACCCTCTCCCCCGAAAATCCAACAACTTGGTCATCGTAGGGCTGTGAAGCATCCTCCGGCAGCTCCATCTTCTGGAATGTTTTCCAATATAGGATGTCTACTAATCTTCCTTGGTCTACTAGTGTCTTCTTAACAGCAAAATTGGCTGCTTCCACTGTAATCACCATAGGGTCATCTTGTTGAGGGTCTATCCCTTTGAAATCATCATCAATGAAGGTGATGGGTGGCATTTTCGGCAAGTTCCTCCTATCGGCCATGTTGATTGACTAGATATTTCTGAGGTGCCTTCTCCTTGCCGAGTGGGATGATCCTCCTCCCGCAAAGCCTCCAACAATAGTGTTGATGACTACTTTCAGGGGTTGATTTTTCTTTTCTTCTTCTTTTATCTCCCGCTCCCGTCCTAACTGTCTCTGGTTATAGCTTGGATTATAACTGGGCCGACTTGATCCTCCATACCTACACCACTCTTGTACCTCTCGGCCCTCCCTCCCTTTTACCAACCTTTGGAGGTGTCCTGCTTGCACCAATTCTTCTATTTTGCCTTTCAAAGTCACACATTCCTCCGTTGAGTGACCATGGTTCCTATGATACCGGCAATGCTTGCTAAAGTCCGCATTAGGCGTCGACGAGACCTTCTTGGGTGTTTGGATCAGATTAGCATGCAACGCCTCCTCTAATGCTCTCCCCCTATCAACATTTAATGGAGTAGAATGTACAAAGCAAGGTGTTCGCAACTCCCTCGGCCTCTGCACTTGTACCCTCTTCCCCTTGTCCTTCTCAACCTCCCTCCTTTCTGACATTCTTGTTGAGACTTTTGAGCGAGCTTGTGCTCGAAATTCTTGGAGCTCTTCCAGCTGCATGAATTTGGAAGCTCTATTGCGAAGTTCATCTAAGTCAACTATTGGTTTTTTACACAAGCTATCTGAAAATGGGCCTGGTCTCAATGCTGTGACCATGTGGTGCAGTGCCACTTTCGGATTGAGGTTTCTAATCTTCAAAGCCACCCCCCCCCCCAAATCTCTCCATAAATGCCCTCAGCAACTCCCCCTTCTCTTGCCTGATATTTACTAAGGCAATTGACGACAGGAGATGTGGTCGGCTTGTGGCGAATTGTGTGCCAAATTTCATTACTAATGTATCAAAACAATCAATTGAGTTGACTGGTAGGTGTGTAAACCAACTAAGTGTTGCTCCTTTCAGCGACGTTGGGAAGACCCTACAAACCAAAACATCATCGGTGGTGTACAAGCTTACTTGGGTGACATAGACATATATATGTTCATCCGGATCTCTGGTTCCATCATGTCTATCCATTGTTAAATTTTTCCATTGGGCTGGGAGGGGTGTCTCCATGATCCCATCCACGAATGGGTGTCATCGGCCCCCACTAGGTGTCAAAGAAGTTGAAATTGTAGTGTTATAAGCTCCATCCTTTTGACTACGTCCTTCTGGAGCGACAGCTGAAGGTTGTTTCCATACGGGCTGAGAGTGCCCTTGCACTTCAGTGTGCGAGGAGACCTCTTCCTTTTCCTCCAACTTCCTTGTCATTTGCGCATTTTCCAGCCTCAACTCTTCCATCTCCTCTGCACTCCTCTTCTTAAACTCACTCAACTCCCTTCTTAGCTCTACCAACATTGACACTTCTTCATTGGTAACCTCTGTAGGCTTCTTCCCTGCCTCCTCTCCCCCTCTCACTTCCATTCTCCTTGACTCTTCAACATCCCTCCTAAACTGCCAAATGTTCTTACCGAGAGGTTAACGTCAAGACCAAGTACTCTAAGGGATCTCCACGTCAACCTTCTTCTCCTCATACCGAGAGCTTCTCGTCCTCCTTCTCCTTATTATTGAGAGCTTCTCGTCCATCGCATGGGAGTGTGCCTGTTGATGACACTCCGACGCTCAAGTCAGTAAATATCCAAAAATGGTATATTCTCAACAGTAAAACTATTCAATCAATTCTACCTACCTTACCATTTTTCACCTATTTATAACCTCGTGGACTGGGCTAGGTGCTTGGGCTTAGGTTAGTAGGGTAAGCAGTCTACTCTTGAAAGACCTAATCACCTGGTTTAGGCTTAGGTAACCTGTGTTTAAGGATAATTTGGGAGGTTCTCGGATAATACCTCATTATGCTTAAATTATCCCTAATTAAGGTGTGTTTAGGGTTATTCAGGAGGTTCTCGGATAACGTACCCGTACATATATATCCAAAGATAATGAGTATTTCTAATTAATGTGTTTATCTTACCAAATAATATTAATATTTTAGCATCATTATGTTGTTGTATATTAACTTATCTCCCAAAGGAGAGCATTAGTATGCATAAAATGATTTGTTGTTTGAACTATATTCTTTATTTATTTTATGACTCAAAGTGTTAATGTTTAGCGTGTATTAATTGCAGCATCTATTCTTGTATCTTTACATTCGCATGCTACGTCTGTTATGGTCTTTAATAGGTTAATTTTCTCTGATTGGAGCGAACAAGTCCAATTTCACTTAGGTGTTTTGGATCTTGATTTGGCTTTTCAAGTTGAAAAACCTGTTGCTATTACTGATGTTAGTAGCAATGAAGAAAAAACCCATTTTAAGGCTTGGGAACGGTCAAACAAACTTAGTCTGATGTTTATGCGGATGAGCATAGAGAACAATATTAAGTCAACTCTTCCCAAAACTGAGAGTGCGAAATAATTTATGAAATTTGTGGAAGACCGCTCCCAAATGAATGATAAGTTCCTTGTTGGGACATTAATGAGTACTTTAACGACCACGAAGTTTGATGGTTCTTGTACTATGCATGAACATGTCATTGAGATGACAAATATTGCAGCAAGACTTAAGTCTTAGGAATGACAATGGATGAGAATTTCCTTGTACAATTCATCTTGAACTCATTACCGTCAGAATATGGTCCTTTCCAGATGAACTATAATACCATGAAAGACAAATGAAATGTGCATGAGTTGCACAATATGTTGGTTCAGGAGGAGACCAGACTTATGAATGAAGGAAGTCACCCTATTCATTATGTGAAGAATAAAGGAGTTGGAAAGAAATTTGATAAGAAACATGAAAAGGCCAAAGGACCATTAAAGATTGGCGAGTCCTTTGCTAAAATCCAGAAGAAAGATGACGAATGTAATTTTTGTGGGAAGTCTGGACATTTTCAGAAGAATTGCATAAAATGTAAAGCTTGGTTTGAAAAGAAGGGTGAGGATAATGCTTATGTATGTTTTGAATCAAATTTAACTGAAGTTCTCCATAATACTTGGTGGATTGATTCTGGATGTACAACTCATGTTTCTAATGTGATGTTACAACCTGGACCACAAACCCAAATGAGAAGTTCGTCTTCATAGGAAATAAAGTGAAGGTTCTAGTGGAAGCTGTCGGGACTTATTGTTTAATCCTTGACACTGAATTTCATTTAGACTTGTTTGATACATTTTATGTACCTACTATTTCTAGGAATTTAGTTTCTTTGTGTAAACTTGATATTGCTAGATACTCTTTTAGGTTTAGGAATGGTTGTTTCAGTTTATATAAGCGTACTTGCATAATTGGATCTGGTACACTTTATGATGGCTTTATAAATTGAATCTTGATAATTTATATGTTGAAACTCTTATGACCTTGCATCATAATGTTGGCACTAAACGTAGTTTAGTGAATAAATGTTCTGCTTACTTGTGGCATAAGCGTTTGGGACACATTTCCAAAGAAAGAATGCAAAGATAAGTAAAGAATGAAATTCTTCTGGAATTTGATTTTACTAATCTAAATATATGTGTGGATTGTATTAAAGGAAAACAAATAAAACACACAAAGAAAGGAGTCACAAGAAGCACTCAACTTCTTGAAATTATACATACTGATATATGTGGACCTTTTGACGTAAATTTTTTCAATAAAGAAAAGTACTTTATCACCTTTATTGATGATTTTTCACGTTATAGGTATGTCTATTTGCTAAATGAAAAATCTCAAGTAGTGAATATATTGGAAATTTTTATAAATGAAGTGGAAAGACAATTAGACAACAAGGTGAAAATTGTAAGATTAGATAGAGATGGCGAGTATTATGGAAGATATGATGAAAGTGGACAACATACTGGTTCATTTGCTAAGTTCCTTGTGAAGCGTGGTATTTTTGCTTAATACACAATGCTAGGTACACCACAACAAAATGGTGTGTCAAAAAGGCATAACCAAACTTTAATGGATATGGTTAGGAGCATGTTAAGTAATTCATCTTTGCCTGTATCGTTGTGGATGTATGCTTTAAAAACTGCCATGTATTTGTTGAATAGGGTTCCTAGTAAGGTAGTTCAAAAGACACCTTTTGAGTTGTGGACAGGGAGAAAACCCAGTTTAAGACACCTGCATATTTGGGGTTGTCAGGCAGAAATTAGAATATACAATCTGCAAGAAAAGAAATTGGATGCAAGAACAATCAGTGGATACTTCATTGGTTATCCAGAAAAATCTAAAGGGTATATATTTTACTATCCTACCCATAATACAAGAATTGTTGAAACAGGAAATGTCCGATTCATTAAGAATGGTGAAACCAATGGGAGTGAAACTTCACGAAATGTGGAGATTAAGGAAGTTAGAGTACAAGTTCATCTAGCTAGCACTTCTACTTCAAGAATTATTGTTCCACATGTTGAAGAACCACACAATAATCAAGAGGAACAATAAATTAATGGTTCTGAGGTTAACAATGAACATGTAGTAGAAGAACCACAAGAAACAATATTAAGAAGATCTAAGAGAGAAACGAAATATTCTATTTTGAATGATTATGTGGTTTATCTACAAGAATAAAAAAATGACTTAAGTATTGATAATGATATAGTTTCATTTTCAGAAGCCATTTGGTGATAATTCTGATAAGTGGCTAGATGCTATGAAAAATGAGCTTAAATCGATGGCATAAAATGGTGTTTGGGACCTTGTTGGTCTTTAAGACTAAGCATCACTCTCATGGAAATATCGAACGTTATAAGGTCCGGCTTGTTGCTAAAGGTTTTACTAAAAAAGATGGCATTGATTATAGGAAACATTTTCTCCAACTTCTAAGAAAGATTCTTTTAGAATTATCATGGCATTAATAGCTCATTATGATCTCGCGTTACATCAAATGGATGTCAAAATTGCCTTTCTGAATGGGAATTTCGAAGAGAATGTTTATATGGACCAACCAGTGGGGTTCATTGAAGAAGAAAAGGAACACATGGTGTGTAAACTTAAGAAATCAATATACGGACTTAAGCAGGCTTCTCGACAATGATATCTTAAGTTTAATGATACTGTTGAGAAAAACATTGTTGATCAGTGTATAAGTATGACGGTAAGTGAGAGTAAGTTTATATTTTTTATTTTGTATGTTGATGACATCTTGCTTGCAACTAATGATTTTGGACTATTAAGTGAGACTAAAAAGTTCCTTTCTAACAACTTTGAAATGAAAGATATGGACGAGGCAGGCTATGTGATAAGAATAAAAATATTCTGTGATAGATCACAAGGAATGTTGGACTTGTCTTAGAAAACATATATTAATAAAGGTTTAGAGAGATTCAGGATGGATAAATGTTCAACATCTCTCGTTCCAATACAAAAAGGAAACAAATTTTGGTCTCATACAATGTCCAAAATATGATTTGGAATGGAAACAAATGGAAAATATCCCTTATGCATCTGTTATTGGGAGTTTGATGTATGCTCAAACTTGTACAAGGCCAGATATCAACTTTGTAGTTAGTATGCTTGGTAGATACCAAAGTAATCCAAGATTGAATCATTGGAAAGCTGCAAAGAAAGTTTGAAGATACTTGCAAGGGACAAAGAATCATATGCTTATTTATAAGAGGTCTGATCATCTTGAGGTTATTAGATATAAAGATTCAGATTTTATTGATTGTGTAGATACAAGAAAATCTACATTCAGTTATGTGTATCTTTTAGCCGGATGAGTGATTTCATAGAAAAGTGCAAAGTAGTTAGTCATTGTTGCATCCACTATGGAAGCTGAATTTGTGGCATGCTTTGAGGCCACAGTTCAGGCTAATTGGTTGTGGACCTTTATTTTTGGACTTGGAGTAGTTAACAGTATTGTCAAGCCGTTGAAAATTTATTGTGATAATTCTGCAATTGTCTTCTTTTCTAAAAACAACAAGTATTCCAAAGGTGCTAAACATATGGAATTGAAATACTTTACCATGAAAGAAGTTCAGAAACATAGAGTGTCAATAGAACATATTAGCACTGATTTTACGATTGCTTTAAGAATATGAACATTATGACTACTAGTGAATGTTGAATGTTAATGTTGTTATTAATGTCTATTTAACACTCTGAGTTCTTTGACGTATAAGTTTATGAAATTTTTGTTTTCTACTTTATATATATACATGCAAATTATAATGTGGAAAACAAATTATGTTATTGTTGATGAAAAATGACTTTATGTTTGAACCCATTATGGACTTTTCATTTTAAAGTCATATTAGGGAGAAGGGTAATATAGTAGTACATGGAAGGGAATATGTTAATTGAATGATATGTAACCGCCATGACTCTTATTATTTCATCATCCTTAATTATGATTAATGATGGAACCAATTTATTTAAGGTCTTTAAATGCACATTATGATTTATGTAATTATTAAATCATGAAATATTATGGCATCACATGAGTCTAAGTTGGAGAATGTTAGAATAAATAAATTAATTAAATAAAGTGATTCATGTGAAATAAAATTATGGACCTAAATATGATTTAATAAAATTATAGGGACCTATTAGTAATTATGGAAAGTTAAATTAAAATTAAAATATACGGTAACCAACCTGATGGATGTTGATTAAATCAAGAGAAAATAAGGTTCTGCGTCATTCGAGAAAAGGAGTCTCATGGTTAGTTATCAAGAAAGTGAAGTGAGAAAGAAAGATACAGAAAGAGGTAGATTAGGGAATTCTTTGTGATCACCTCTTTCTGTATTATAATCAAAGGGTTTTGAACCCAAGTACACATTCTTTTCACTATGCTTTTATTTAAATAGGAATTAGTGAAGTAATTTTTATCAATCATAATAAAAGCTAATTATTATATTATCAATCATAATAAAAGCTAATTATTATATTATCAATCATAATAAAAGCTAATTATTATATTATAATAATTAGCTTTTATTATCATAATTAGCCAGATTGTTCATATCTGTTTTCCTTTATTATGTTATCAGTTTGTATATTTATACTAGTGTAACTCAATCACAAAAATATCAATAAAATTCATTTTCCTATGTGGTATCAGCCTAATACGATCCTCTTCCAGGTTGGGAAGATTGAATAGCATATAAGTGAGAAAGTCACACAAACTCTTAGCCTTAAGGTTTTGGGTAAGAAGTGGAGTCGTATTCACTTATATGGTTGTGGTTTATCCGAGAGTGAAAAACAGGATTAGCGCTGAGAGTTGTGGCACCAAGATTGTCACAATAGATAACCAGATTGGCTGTGGGCATGTGACCAAGTTTAGTGAACAAGGATAGGACCCATAGAAGCTCACTGGCCGTGTCAGCCAAGGCTTTGTATTCTGCTTCGGTCGAGGAATGAGCAACAGAGCGTTGTTTCCGGGAGCTCCAAGAGATGGGATTGCTACCAAGATATAACAAGTAACCAGTGGTGGAGATATAATCATCCTTATCACTCGCCTAATCTGCATCGGAGTAAGCATGAAGGGTTAGTGGATCAGTTGCCGAGATGAAGATGCCTTTGTCACAAGAGCCCGCCAAATAACGAAGCACCCATTTGAGGGCAGACCAATGCGCCGTTCTGGGGTGTTGCATGAACTGCGCAAGTTTGTTGGTGATGAAGGCGATATCCGGATGAGTAATACTTAAGTATTGAAGACTTCCCACGAGAGCGCGATACTCAGTTGGGGAAGGTAGGAGATCACCTGAATCCTTGAGTAATGGAGCACTGGCGGACAAGGGAGTGGATGCTGATTTGGTGTTAGCCATGCTTGATTTATGGAGTAGATTAGTGATGTATTTCCTTTGCGAAAGAAAAAATCCTATAGCGGAAGGAATTACTTCGACGCCCAAGAAATAGTTAAGACATCCAAGGTCTTTCAGCGAAAACTGAGTAGCAAGGGTGGAAATAAGGTTGGACAGCTCTGTAGAGGAACTCCTAGTGACAATGATATCATCAACATATACTAATAAATATAGTGTGGAACCTGATTTCTGGTAGATGAAGAGAGAGACATCTGCAGTTGAATTGACAAAGCCAAGAGAAAGGAGAAACGCGCGAAGCTCCGTATACCAGGCGCGAGGTGCTTGCTTTAGCCCATAGAGTGCCTTTTTGAGGCGACAAACATGATCAGGGAAACTTTTGTCGACAAAACCAGGGGGCTGAAGCATGAATACATCCTCTTTGAGCGTCCCTTGAAGAAACGCATTGTTTACATCAAGTTGGCGAATGGACCATCCTTGATGAACTGCAAGTGTCAGGACAATGTGAATGGTGACTGGTTTAACAACCGGACTGAATGTCTCTGTATAGTCCTAACCAGGGCGTTGGTGAAAACCTTTGGCAACTAGTCGAGCCTTGTATCGATCAATCGAGCCATCCGGGTGTCGTTTGATTCGAAAAACCCATTTGCAGCCAACCAAATTTGGAGTAGAGGACCTACTGACAAGTTCCTAAGTGTTGTTACGGTGTAAGGCGTCAAACTCAGCTTGCATAGCTGAGCGCCAATCAGGGTCGCGAAGAGCTTGGGTGATGGTGCTGGGTTCAAGTGGAAGAGAGGGTTGGACATGGAGGTTAAGCTTCTTGAGGGGCTTGACAATATTGTTTTTAGACCGAGTGATGATGCCACCCTCATCGGGTTGGGATCTCCTGTGAGGGTTGACAGCAAGTTGAGATGGTGGCATAGAACATTGTGGGGATGGTGTTGAGGATGGAAGTGGGTGAGGGAATTTGGAGTAGCTAGTGGAGGGTGGGGCCGGTGGGTTTAGAGTGGGACTAACCATGGGTTGGTGTATGGGATTAAGTATGGAGAGCTGAAGTGGGCCTTGTTGTTGCTCTTCACTCGGACTGGCTTGAGGGACTAGAAAGCTGTACGGAAATTCAGATTCAACAAACCTGACATGGCGAGAGGTGTAGATCTTTCTAGTAGCTGGATCGAGACACAAGTATGCATGTTGATCAGCCGAGTAACCTACAAAAACACACATAGCAGACTTTGGTGCAAGTTTATGGTTAGCATATGGTTTAATCCAGGAAAAACACAAACAACCAAAACACTTTAACTTATGATAATCTGGGCTAATTTTGAGTAATTTGGAATAGGGTGACTGGTACCCAAGAATTGGTGTTGGGAGCCGATTGATGAGATAAGCGGCTGTTGTCATGGCGTAAGGCCAATATGTGAGGGGCAAACCCGAGTGATGAAGAAGAGAAAGACCAGTTTCAGCAATGTGCCGATTTCGGCGTTCAGAAATTTCATTATGTTCAAGTGTATGAGGTGGGGTGGTGTGATGACTTATGCCATGAGTGTTTAAAAAAGGACGAAGACCAATATATTCGCCACCATTATCTGTGTAAAGAATTTTGATAGTATGATTAAAGAAATTTTCAACAAGCGATTTAAATTTGGGAAACAGAGTTTTCACATCAGATTTGCATTTTATCGGATACAACCAAATATAGCGAGTAAAATGATAAACAAATATGCAATAGTAGCGAAGACCATCAATTGATAGAACAGGGGAAGTCCATACATCAGAGAAAATTATTTCCAAAGGATAAGATGATTTAAGAGTGGATTCATGGAAAGGAAGTTTATGACTTTTATTAATCTGACATGAGTTACAATCTGATTGCTGGAATTTATTTGAACCCAAAGAAAAATGCTTCTGAATAAAAGTGAAGATAGAAGAGGAGGGATGCCCAAGTGTATGGTGCCATGAAGCAGAGGAGTCTGTGTGGACAGAATGGACGGACGGGGAGTTGGCTGGCCAGAGATAGAGTCCATCCACACATGAGCCTTTATGGGTTGTTTGACCTGTCTGCAAGTTCTTCACATGAAAAGAGTTTGGCTTGGCAAGAAAACAACAACAAAGTTAGTTTGTTTGGTAAGTTGAGAGACATAAAGGATGTTCTGTTGCATGGAAGGAACACACAAAGTATTGGAGAGGGATAAATCATTAAGTAAAAGTGTTCCAGAATGAGAGATGTTTAAACCTGAACCGTTACCCATAAACAGTGAGTCTGGACTCGTGTATGGATGATGAAACACATAGCCTTAGCCTATCATTTTGTTCGTGAAAATGTTCAAAAAGACAAGTTTCGGGTGTCTTTTGTGTCTACTGATGATCAGCTTGCTGATATACTCACAAAACCTCTGCTTCGCCTCGGTTTGATTCATTACTGTCCAAGTTGCGTCTCTCTTCCAGATCGTTCAACTTGCGGGAGGATATCAATCATAATAAAAGCTAATTATTATATTATCAATCATAATAAAAGCTAATTATTATATTATCAATCATAATAAAAGCTAATTATTATATTACAATAATTAGCTTTTATTATCATAATTAGCCAGATTATATATATCTGTTTTTCTTTATTATGTTATCAATTTGTATATTTATACTAGTGTAACTCAATCACAAAAATATTAATAAAATTCATTTTCCTATAATTTTTCTTAAACAAAGATATAAAACTCATGTGATCAAGTTATGATACTTTTGGGCATATGAAATGGAGGTAAATGAGAACATATCGAATGTTGTAGACAGGATATATGGGCTGGGGCTGGTTTGATGGACTGCGATTATGAGAGTTCAATTGAATGGTTGCTGTTTATTTATTAATTTCTTTCTTTTTCAATTATTATCAACTAATTATATTGTAGTTTTTTTGTTAACTTGTTTCACTATTACTAAGCTAAAATCTTATGAGGTCTCTTTATGTTTTGAAGTTATGCTTACAGTTCACTATTTGAAACTGTGTTTAAATTTCAATTGCTACATTCCTCTGCTGGATGATAGTAACGATGAATAAGAAAAAAAAAAATTTGAACTTTTAATAATAATATAATAAAAAAAACTTTAAAAAATATAACACATATAAAAAATATAAATATGATAATATATAAATTATTTTTAATTAATAAATATATAATATTTTAATATTTCCTTAAACTCACCGTGTATATTAGTATTAAATATAATGAGACTGTTAGTTAAAAAAATAAAAATATTTAATAAAATAAGATTTTTAAACAAATCAACAATATACATAATTAAATAAAATAAACGAAAGATAATTAAATAAATAATTAAAAACCTTTACTTAAATTTTAGACAATGAATTTTTAATTGTAAAATATATAATTATAGGTTTTATTTAAATACAATAACTTTTTTACTAAGAAAACACTTTTATTTAAAAATATTATATTAATATATTACAATTCGTATTTTTTAGGTAAACTTTTTTTTCATAAATTTTTTAGATCATGATTCTTCGAAGGTTGTCCTTCGTTTAAATCATAATATTTTAAATATTTTTAATTTTTAAGGTAATATGGATGTCTAAAAAATAATTTAAAAGTTTAAATATATATTTTATCTAAAATTTAAGAGATTAGATGATATAAAAAAATAATTAAAAAATCATATTTATTCTACATTTTAAATTAATTAAAGCTTAATATTCAAATAGAGATAAAAATATAATAAATAAAATAGATTTTATTATATTTATATATAATAGTCATTAAACGATTGAATTTATCGCTTTCTAACAAAAAAAATTTCTTAAAAAAAATAATTTATAAACATTGCATAAAATCCATTTTGTAATTCATAACATTTTTGCTAAAATTAAAACAAAAGTTATAAATGGTTTTTTTTCAATGTTTTACAACCATGTTAGTCATCATTTTCTTCTTCAAGATTATCTTCAAATTGCAACCTATAAAAATGTAAAAAATACACAATAAGAACCATATTTAATTAATCTATAATAACTAAAAAGTATAATGATAAATGGTTTTATAAACTTAAAGGTTGAAATTACTTTATCATAATCAGGAACATGAGTTCAAGCATAGGAATGTGGACCAATTGCATTACTTTGTTTTCTTAAATTTTGTGTCATCATTTGTTCTATATATTCCTCATCCATATTAGAATTTTGTTGTTGAAGCATGAATTTCATGATTGCCTCTAAATCTTCAATCTTCTTTGTCATACCATGCATCTCAATAACATGTTCTTTTTTAATAACATCAATTTTTTGATTTATTTTTTCAATAGTGTCAGTGTCATAGTGCTTCCGTAGCAACAAACTCGTCTAGGTTTTTTTTTTCCAAAAAATTATTCAAATGTTTGTTCCACAATTTCAGTTGAGTTTTTAATTGAACATTGCAGCTTAGATTAAGAAAAATCAATATCAATGAGTAAAAGATGAAAATTTTAGACATTTTATAAATACAAATAAACTTACAATAGTATCTAGTGTTTCTTCATCCATTGTTTTTCCTTTTCGATCTTGATGAGCCTTACAAATTTTAATAAACATTTCAACGACTTATTCTCCAAGCTTTTTCTCAACACTCTATTAATTAAAAATTGAAAAAGAATAGTAAAACATATTAATGACAAGTATTAGATGTAGAAAATGAGACATAAGCAAATAATATCATACCAATTGAACTTAGACTCTAGAAAAGTTGATTGGCCCCATGTGATGCATATACTTTTGCTTAATCCTATTAATTGAATTGTTTTTACCAATTCTCTGTATTTTGGAGAGAAAAAGAAAGTAAAGTAAGATGATCATACAAATAACTTTGAATACAATAGAGATACTAAGACATATAAAGTATTTGTACATTTTAAGGATAATCAATAATCTAACTAGTTTTTAGTTTAACCTCACAAACCTCCATACACAGAATTTACAACTATAAGGTATATAAATTTAATTCTAAGCAGAATAACCAAAAATCATTAATAAAGGTGATAAAATACTTTTCACCGCCCCAAGATGGAGCGTCAAACGGTCCACAAATATCAATGTATTAATTCTAAAAGCCCATTACTTCTTGTAGCAAAATTCTTTAATATTTGTTTGGTTTGCTTTCCTTTAATGCAATCCAAACATATATCCCAGTCATCAAAATCCAATTTAGGTAAAATTTCATTTTTCATTAACCTGATTATCCTTTCTTTGGATATGTGACCTAATCTCTAATGCCACAAGTAAGCAGAATTATCATTATACACATTACGCTTACTACCAACAACACATTCAACATTAAACAAGGATTCCATAAACTTTATATCAAGATTGAAACAATACAAACCATCTATTAAAGTACCAGATCCATAACAGTACATATCTTTAAATAATGAAAATCATTGTTTCCAATCTTAAAATTAAATCCTAATTCATCCAACTTTGCAACAGAAACTAAATTTCTAGCACATCTAGGTACATAGAGACATCCTTCCAAATCTACATGACACCTAGTGTCCAAGATCAATCTGTATGTCCCAATGCCCTCTATCCTTGCCTTCATTCTGTTACCCATGTAAAGAAACTTTTCAGTTCCTCTTATGGGTTGGATTGAAAGGAATCCCTGCAAAATATGTGACACATGAGTAGTAGCTCCAGAATCAAGCCACCAAGTATTATTAGGTATTTCAACGAGATTTACTTCGCAATTTACATATATATAAAATATACCTTTCTTTTCAAACCATTTCTTTCTTTTAAGGCAGTCCTTCTTGAAGTGACCATCCTTGTTACAAAAATAGCACTTCTTGTCCTTACAGATTCCACCTTCCTTAACCTTTAATTGGGTCTTACCCTTATCTTTTTTACTTGACTTGTTCTTATTGCTACGAGCTCTATAACACTCTTAAATTTAGGCATAAATTTTTTTTTTGTGTTGGATTAAAATTAATAAAAATGAATATTATTATTATTATTAATAAAAAAAAAATAAAAAAAAAATAATAATAATAAATAAAAAAAACGAAAAAAAAAACAAAAAAGAAAAAAAAAATTTGGATAAGTATTAAAAAAAAAATATATTAAAATATTTAAAACTTCCCTTGGAAGTTTTCTTTCTCACCCCACATTTAATCCTTTTTCTCTCCCATTCAATTCATTTTTTTTCATCTTTCTCTCTCCCCTAGGACATGCCAAATTCTTCTTCTCCTCCACCTTCAATTTTCTTCTTCAAATTTTACTCTTGTTTCTCCGTTTCTTCTTAAATCAAGGTAATTTTACTTAAATCTAAGCTTTCAATTTCATTATTATCAATTCAAATTTTAGATTAACGGTAGATTTTATTGATTTTTGAAGGATTGAGTTAGGAAACTCAAAGTTATCTGTTTTTGGATTGTTTGAAAAATTTTAAGGTAAGGGGAGTTTATTCCTTACTCTAATCTACAATGTATGATGTTTTATGTAAAAAATAAAATAAAATAAAATAAAATAAAATAAAATAAAATAATTATTTGTACCTCGTTTTACTATTTGTATCCTGTTTTTCCTATTTGCACTCCCAAAGTGATTTTTATTATTATTAAATAATATTTAAAGATGAGGAGTTGGAACTAACTACCTGGAGAGGAGGAAAGTTATGAGATTTGGATAATAATGTTATTCCAAGTTTAATTTCCGTGTGGATTAGTTACAGAGATACACTGGGGTGTAGTTCAGGAAGGTTCAATAACTTGGGGGAAATGAAGGGTGGTGAAGTGGCCCGACCTAATTAGACAAAATTGGCCTTAAGAACGAGTAGCTAAAGCATTTCATTTCTCTGCACATGGCTTTCAAGAATTCGGTTATTTCGGTTAGTGTTTCTTTGTGTTCTTTTACATTTCAGTTTCAATGAAAGTCATAGTTCTTCATTCTTATGTGTTCTGCTGCCTCTTCTTATTGTTCTTTACATTTTCCTTTACTGTTTTCATGCTTTAATCAGTTTTACTTCGAAAAAGATTCAATGGAAATGAGTTTGGTTGTTACTCAATGCTTGGGATAAAACTTTCTCCTTGGTTTTCTTTGAATAAACTTCTGGGTTGAGAGTGGAAGCAAAGCAATAATTCTTTTACATTCTTGAATGAATTCTTGATTGGTTAAGTGAGTTTTCAAATGGAGAAAAGCTTTGAAATCCAAGATTGGCTAGAACATAACTACTCCCCAGCAACTGGTGTGATCCCATGTTCTGCTGTCTTTCTTGCCTCGGGCTCAAGTCTTCACTACTGTTTTTGTGTTGTTGTGTTTCCACTACCTTAGGCAGCTTCTACCCCGTACCTTTCCTCAAGATCCTGGTAATTTCTGGGTCAAATGGGAGTAATGTTTCCCTGGCTAACCGGGTCATATAATGCTTCAGATCTCTTGGAAGGTTTAGTGCCTTAAGCTGCAACAATAGTTAATGTAACACAGGTATTTTATGTTGTTGTAATGTAGTATGCAATGAACAGTGAATGATAGATGTATGAATCGGGATGGATGATCTTAAACAATCCCTTTACTCCCCGGAAACGACGCCAATTTGATATAGAGAATTTTTCAGTTGCCTTTACTCTCTTTTCAAATGATGATTCCCCTTTAAATGTAGTATAGGAATCCAAGATATCAATGCAAGGAGTAATGAAAATGAGATAGGCACCGGTTAAGATTGAATGCAAGATGGGGAATGTGTACAAGATTGATGAATGGACGTTGATGCAATGGATGTTTTTCTGTGTTTAGAAATTAGATGAGCTACTGATTTATAGCAGATGATGTAGAATAATGATTTGAGATGAATGAATTGCTTATGATTTTATGTGTGTTGATAATACTGTGTGAAGTGAGAAAAGTGTCCAATGACAATATGATGAGTTGATGAAATGAATTAATGATGAATAAAAGCTAGCAATGAAAGATGGATGTGTGTGTGACTCTTTATGGTTTTTTGTATAGAAGAAAGGGGGTTTTTGTTTTCTGGAAAAACTAGTGTAGTAATGAAAATATAAAAATGTTGGAATTGAAATGCAGAATTAAAATGAATAAATGGAATTCATGCAGAATTAAGGATAGCTCGAAAGCAATGCAGAAGTTTAGATGCTAAAGCTAATGTAAAATCTCAATAGAATTTAAATGCAAAGGCTAAAGATGTAAGATTGAAACCAATTCAGAAATGAAAGCTAGAATATTACCAAACTAAGAACATTGACCAAATAAAGAACATTATGAACAGTAACCATGATCAAGTAGCAGATGAAATTGATTTTATTTGAATGTTGAAAGAAACTATGATAACGTTGCAGAATTGAAACCAGAAGTAGAGAACAATAGCGGATCAAATAAAAGAAACTACAGCAAGCATTGAAATGAAACAACTATAGAAAGCATTAAAATGAAACAACTACAGAAAGCATTAAAAGAATGTTCTGTGAGTTTAGATTGATTTAGAAGTGCTAGATTTTCTTTAAAACTCGAAGCTAGAATGATTTCGATCAACCACTCACTTAGAAGACATCTAAGCGCTCCAAGCTTCTAAGAAAACACTAAGAAACCTTTCCTTACCAATTAGAGATTAACAAAACAATCCAAGAACTACACTAAAGAAGCATTAAACGATTGAATTTAAAGATCATTTACTAAACTATGAACTTCGAAAATCATAAAGCACGAAGTGGAATTAATAGTCACAAACGCAGTGCTCTAGCCAATCTTGACTCTTAAAGATTCCTCCATTTAGAAACTCGATCAACCAATCAAGAATCCATTCAAGAATGTGACAAATTCATTGGCTTCGATTCCACTCTCAACGGAGAAGCTTTCTCGAAGAAAATCAAGGAGAAATCTCAAGTCTAAGCATTGTGTAGCATGTGCCTTCGTTTCTACAGATTCTAGTTCGGAGTAAAAACAATTAAAACGTAAAAATAGTAAAGATCAATGCAAAGAAGGAGGAGAAGAGGCATCAGAACAAAGAATACCGAAGATCCATGACTTTTATTGCAAGAGAACGTACCAAAACATCTAAGAACACACTAACCGAAATAACTACCGAAGTAAGAACCATGTGCGAAAATTGAAAGCACTTTTACTGCAAATTCTGAATGTCAAATCTGCGTAATTATAAAGTATAATCTCCTACTAATACTATAAAATTATTACATTTCACTATACGGGCCTTAAATCACTTGAGGGAGCCCAAAATTTGAGGGACGCTTCTCCCGAACTGAAGCTACTGTGAGCTCACTTCGAACACGTGTAAAAAATCCGATTTAGCTCCATTTTGTTTGATTTGATTTCCATTAAAAGATAATTCAGTCCCCTTTCGAGTGGTACAGATTTTGTGATTTTTGGATCTCAATTGAGCCTTCTGGACTAAAATCTCTAAGACGGATTCATCACCCGCATCAACTGAAGGCAGCTGCTGATTGGCCCAATTAGATTAAACCCAAAGAAGATTCAGTTACAAATCCTCCCACTGTCCATGAACATACACTAGAGAAAGAAGAAGAAATACAACCAAATGACAGACCAGCAAAGGTTTTGATTCCTACTCCCTTTCTAGCCAGAACTAGAATAACCTAGCCAAAGGAAGTGGATCCTAAATTGCTGGAAATCTTTAAGAAGGTAGAGATCAAATCTTCCCTTGCTAGAAGCTGTAAAATAGGTGCCCAAATATGCCAAGTTCTTGAAGGAGCTCTATACCTATAAGGTAAACTCAAAGGAACTAATCTTGAAGCTGTCTCCACATTATCTCAGCTTCCATTGCCATAAAAGTGTGATGACCCTGGCTCTTTCTCCATTCCTTGCACCATCGGCCGCATGACCTTTGTCAATGCTCTAATTGATTTAGTGGCAAGCATTAATGTCATGCCAACTACACTGTATAAAATGCTTCAGCTAGGAGAACTCAAGGAAACCAACGTGGTAATCCAACTTGCAAATAAAACAATTGTCCAGCCACTTGGAATTCTTGAAGATGTGCTTGTAAAGGTAAATCAACTGATTTTCCCTACTGATTTTTACATCATTAACATGGATGATGAGAGAAAGATCAGCCAATCCACAATCATACTAGGCAGACCATTTTTTATGATAGCAAAGACCAAAATAGATGTATATGTTGGGGTTCTTACAATGGAGTTTGGAGAAGAGAAGGTGACTTTCAACATTTTTGCAGCAATGAAGTTTCCCATAGAAAGTCACACAGTGCTTTATGATCACTCTTTCTTTGCCATATATGTTGTGAACTCTTTGAATTGTACAGATGTAAATACCAAACTAGATTGTTTGCTGAATGGTAACATTGAATTGTACACAGTGTTCGGCCATCCTGGCCAGTTTGCTGAATTCACTTCTAACCATTCTATAAATAGTCCATTAGAGTTGTTTTTCACAGGTCTATTCGAAAACCAACAAAAAATGAAGAAAAGGAGGAAGAAAATATAAAGAAGGAGGATTTAAGAGACTATGAGCAGCAACAGCAAGGAGATCTATAATTAAAACCATTCCCTACTCACCTCAAGTATATTTTTCTAGGTAAGTTAAACACTAAACCTGTAATTATATCTAGTGATTTATCCACTGCAGAAGAAGCAGCCCTTGTTAAGATATTGAAGGAGAATGTGAAGGCTATAGGATGGAGCCTCAAGGATATTCTAGGGATCAGCCCTGCAGTGTGTATGCATCAGATTCTACTGGAAAATGATGCCAAGACCATTAGGCAGCCTCAAAGGCGAGTTAACCCCACCATAGCCAAAGAAGTAAAGAAAGAAGTAACTAAATTATTGAAAGTTGGCATCATCTACCCTATCTCGGATAGTAAATGGGTTTCTCCTGTCCAAGTGGTGCCAAAGAAATCCGGAACAACAGTGATTGAAGGTAAGAACAAAGAACTATTGCAGGCCCGTGTAGTGAATAAATGGAGAGTGTGTATAGATTATAGGAAACTCAACCAGGCAACCAGGAAGGACCACTTTACCTTACCTTTCATTGATCAAATGCTGGAGCGCCTTGTAGGTAAGTCTCACTATTGCTTCCTTGATGGTTTCTCTGGGTATATGCAAATACACATAGCACCCGAGGACCAACACAAAACCACTTTTACATGTCCATTTGGCACCCTCGCCTACTCAAGGATGCCTTTTGGTTTATGTAATGCTCCTGCCACCTTTTAAAGGTGTATGATTAGCATATTTAGTTATTTGATTGAAGAATGTATGGAAGTATATATGGATGACTTCACTGTATTTGGTTCTACTTATGAATCTTGTTTAAATAATTTATCCAAAGTGCTACACAGGTGTGTGGAATCTAACTTAGTTTTAAATTATGAGAAGTGCCACTTCATGGTCAAGGAAGGCATAGTCCTCGGCCATTTAATTTCAGAGAAGGGCATTGAGGTAGATAAAATAAAGATTGAAGTCATAGCAGCTCTGAAATATCTAGATTCAGTGAAAGAGGTAAGGTCCTTCCTCGGGCATGCAGACTTCTATAGGAGATTCATCAAGGATTTTAGTAAGTTAGCCTCTCCTCTATCTAAATTACTTCAAAAAGATGTAAAATATGTATTTGATGATCACTGCAAAGCTGCACTCGATGAGCTTAAGTTTAAATTAATCTTTGCACCTATAATGTAGCCACCTGATTAGAAATTACCTTTTGAATTAATGTGTGATGCATCAGACTTTGCATTAGAAGCTGTACTTTTGCAGCGAATAGATAAATTAACTGTTACCAAGTAGCATCAAGAGGGGGGTGAATTGATGGAATACAAATTAAAACTTTAACGTTTAATTAATTCAAATTTTAGCCCTCTTGAATTAATCAGTCTTAGCAGATATTTAATATAGCGCAACGGAAAAATAAAGAGATAAGGGAAAGAGAAAGATAACACCAGAGATTTATACTGGTTCGGGTTAAACCTTAACCCTACGTCCAGTTCCCAATCACCTCAACCTGAGATGATCACCCACTCTCACTATCTTTAATTTATCACAATTTTACAACCACTAATCACAAGTGAAACATGCAAAATAGAAAATTAAAGATAAACCTCACAATCTCTTGAAACCCACAAGAGATTATCACACATTCCTTGAGTCCCACAAAGAATGAAACACCTTCCTTGAGTCACACAAGGAATGAAACACTTTCCTTGAATCACACAAGGAAAGATAAAACACCTTCTCTGAACAGCCTCAGAGGATGAACACAAACAAGGAAAATAACACCTGGAGTGAAGATCTCAAATTGTAGCACCTGCTCTGCTCAGAGTTTCCTCAAGATAAAATATTAAAACACAAAGAAATATTTTCTCTTTTCAAAACTTGAAATTTCGTGGCTCAAGAAACTCAGAGAAAATGTGTAAAGCTTTTCAGAAAGAATATTGCTTAGAATGTTTCAGTCAGGTGTATTTCTGAAAAGCCCTAATATGTTTATTAAATAGACAGAATTCCCAAATGAAATGAAATCTTTATTTTAATTTGAAATCAATATGATTTACTTTTTCAGAGCCTCACAACGTTCACAAAATCAAAATCAGATATTCCATTAATTGTTGGAGGATTTTTCGCAACATTTGATTTTCAAAAATCTCTGAGCATAATCGATTAAGTTTAGGACATAATCGATTATTGCCGCAAGTAATACATTTATAAAATTCACATAATCGATTAAATAATCGATTATTGCCGCATCTCATTTATTTCCAAAATCCATAATCGATTATGTAATCGATTATTGCAGTGTTTTATAGTTTTTCTCGAAATAGTTTTCTTGAGAGAATACTCTGTTCTGAGTGATGATTACCTTTTGATTTCATTCACTCACAGCTTATCAACTAAGTCTTCAATGTCTTTGAGCTTGCTTCCATCTTGAGTTTTCTTGTAAATCTTTGAGCTTCCTTTAGTCTTCTTGAGTTATCTTTGATGTCCTGATTCTTGATTTTCTTGATCATTATTAAAACACTTGAATACTTGAATAGAGTTGTCCAATCTTCAAATAGTGCTAACATAATCTGGTAGCTAAGAATCTGTAAGGTCAAGATTAAATATATTTGAATAGAGTTGTCCAATCTTCAAATAGTGCTAACATTAACTCTTGTCATTGCTTATGCCTCTAGGACCTTAGACTCAGCTCAAATAAATTATACCACTACTGAAAAATAACTCTTAGCCATAATATTTGCCCTGATAAGTTTAGATCCTATCTATTAGGAATCAAAATAACTGTTTTCACTGACCATGTAGCCATTAAGTATTTATGAAAGAAACAAGATGTCAAACCAAGACTAATTAGATGGATTTTATTACTACAAGAATTTGAATTGGTAATCAAAGATAGAGCTGGTCTGTGCAACCAAGTGGCAGACCATTTAAGTAGAATTCAGTGTAATAACTTTGCTAATCTTATTAATGAAAGCTTTCCAAATGAGCATCTATATGAAATTAAGATTATTCCATGGTTTGCGGACATTTCTAATTACGTAGCCTCTGTAGTGTTACCTTCTAATGCAGATAAAAATTATTTGAATAAGTTAAAAGCATATTCCAAGTATTATGTGTGGGAAGAACCATATTTATGGAAATTTTGCAACGACCAAGTTATAAGATGATGCGTCACTTATGAAGATAGCAAGCACATTTTGGAGTTGTGCCACAACTCACCTGCTGGAGGCCACCTAGGATAAAAAAGGACTGCCATAAGAGTCCTAGAATGTGGGTTCTACTGGCCTACAATATTTAAAGACTCACATAATTATGTGAGGGCTGCGAGCAATGTCAAAGAGTAGGAAATGCCATTTCCCGAAGAGATGAGATACCTCAACAACCTATCTTTTTCTGTGAAGTGTTTGATGTTTGGGGAATTGATTTTATGGGCCTCATTCCTGTATCTAATGGTTATAATTATGTCTTACTTGTTGTTGATTATGTTTCTAGGTGGGTCGAGACAAAGGCAGTAAAGACCAATGATTCAAAGACTATCTCTAATTTTATTAGAACTAACATCATCTGTAGGTTTCGAATCCCTATTATAATTAGTGACAGAGGGAGCCACTTCTGTAATAGGACATTGGCTGCACTATTTAATAAATATGGTGTCTCACACAAAGTGTCCACGACCTATCATCCACAAACCAATGGCCAGGTAGAAGTGTTTAAAAGGGAAGTTAAGAATTTACTACAAAAATTGGTGCAACCAAGTAGAAAAGACTAGAGCCAGCTCTTGGATGATGCACTATGGACACAAAGAACTACACTCAGAACGCCCCTTGATATGTCTCCATTCAGGGTAATTTATGGGAAATCATGTCACCTCCTAGTAGAGATCGAACATAAATCATATTAGGCAGTCAAGGCTTGTAACTTGTCAATGAATGAAGTTGGTCAGCAGAGAAAATTGGAGCTTCAAGAGCTGGAGAAAATCAGACTTCAGGCTTATGAAAATTCTAAGATATATAAAGAAAAAGTCAAGAGATTCCATGATGATAACATATGCCGAAACAGTTTGAAAAGGCCAAAAGGTATTACTCTTTAACTCAAGGCTTAAGCTTATTGTAGGTAAGTTAAAATCCAAATGGAAAGGCCCTTACATTATTACTAATGTGTTCCCTCATGG
Source organism: Macrotyloma uniflorum (assembly GCA_016859785.1). Lineage (NCBI taxonomy): Eukaryota > Viridiplantae > Streptophyta > Magnoliopsida > Fabales > Fabaceae > Macrotyloma > Macrotyloma uniflorum. Next base: position 237,149 of record BDMB01000019.1, read on the forward strand.
GGCTATTGAGATTACTACGGGTTGAAGAGACTGCTTTGTAAGACTAATATATATATATATATATAAATATTTTATTAAATTAATTTTTTATATATATATATATATTTGTTTTTCTTTTATTTTAATTATTAATAATGGTGTTCTTCTATTACATGTCTATTGGCTCTAATTTTGATTTTTTTTTACCAAAATAAAAATATGTATGTTATCATTATTATTTTCTTTATCTTTCTTTATTTATTTTTTTGTTTCGCTTAGATAATTATATATAGATATTTTTTATTAATTTTTTCAATTTCTTGTTGGTTTGTCATAGAGAAATTTTATTTTTCGTATGTAATATCAAAATTTTCATGTAATATATTATGGAGCAAGTGAGGCGGAATGAACTCTAAAAAATTCATCATGTGTTTAGGTATGTTATGTTCAATAAATTGTGTTAGGTTATCAATTAAAAGTACACGTATTTGGAATGAAATTACAAGGTTGAAGTAAATCATAAATGTACTTACTATATATATATATATATATATATTCAGTTAATTATGTTAGATGGTAAAATAAAATTACAAGTATTTGGAATGAAATTACAAGGTTGAAGTAAATGTATTTACTGTGAGATGAAGACAGCCCTTATAAGACTAATAGGTATATATATATATATATATATATATAACCATTTTATTAAAACAATCTTATTTTATTTCAGGTATATTTGTATTTATTTTGCTTTAATGATTAATAATGGTGTTCTTCTATTATATGTTTATTAGGTCTGATTTTGATTTTTTTGATGTACAACAATAAAAACCTGTTTGTTATCTTTATTATTGTTCTTTTTCATTCTTTCCTGTCAGTTATCTTTATCATTGTTCTTTTTTGTTCTTTCTTTATTTCTTTTTTGTTTCGTTTAAATAATTGTATACAAATATTTTTTAAAAAATTTTCAATTTCTTGTTTGTTTTACTGGTTTGGCATGGAGAAATTTGTTTTCAGTAAATATTATTAGGATTTCCATGCAATATATTAGAGAATAAGTGAGGCTTATTATATTGTCAAATAAAATTAAAGGTATTTGGAATGAAATTACCATGTTGAAGTAAATCATGAATGTATTTACAATCTTCTGTTATCATTATTTTTATTTTTTTTCTTTCTTTATTTATTTATTTTGTTGTTTTTTCAATTTCTTGATTGCTTTGCTGATTTGGCATAAGAATGAAATTACAAGGTTGAAGTTAATCATAAATGTTCTTATTATGGGTTGAAGAGTCACCAAGAAGATTAATATATATAACCATCTTTCAGTAAATTTGTATTTCTTTTGTTTTAATTATATTTTTATTTCTTTTGTTTTAATGATAAATAATGTTGTTCTTCTATTGTCTATTGTTTTTTATTTTGATTTTTTTTTGTTGTGTAGAAAAATAAAAATATTTCTATTATTATTAATATTGTTCTTTTTCCTTCTTTATTTTTTTTTTTTTCCTTAAATAATTGTATACAAATATTCTTCATTAACTTTTTCAATTTCTCTTTTATTTTGCTAGTTTGGCACATAGAAGTTTTGTTTTTCATATGTATTATTAGGATTTTCATGTAATATATTAGGGAGTTAGTGAAGCTGAATGAACTCTAAAGAATTTTCATGTGTATATTATATATGAACTCTAAAAAATTCATTTCATGTGTTCAGAATGTTATATATGAACTCTAAAGAATTCATTCATGTGTTCAGAATGTTATATATGAACTCTAAAGAATTCATTCATGTGTTCAGTATGTTATATTCAGTTAATTATCTTAGGTTGCCAAATAATATTACAAATGTTTGGAATGTATTTTGGGTTGAAAAGATCTTTTAGAAAAAAAATCAAAATCAGAACCAATAAACAATAAAAGAACAACATTATTAATATAAAATATAGTAAAATATATATATATATATAAAACCATTTTACTAAGTCAATTTTATTTTCTTTCATGTGTATTTGTATTTCTTTTGTTTTAATGATTAATATTCTCCTATTACATGTTTATTGGCTTATTAAGACTTTCAAATAACCTTTCGGCAAGTGTACCGAATCAAGGGTTGTTGAATTCAGGAATTTGGTATAACTGTGCAAATTTAAGTACTTGTGTATGAAAACTGTTTTCCATGAACAATTTGCAGTGCTTTCAAAATAAATGAAATTTAAACTAAGAAATTAAAGATAAGATGACATGTGTAGGAATTGGACTCAATTGCTTTTACTGACCATAACCCACATATTCAATCATATAACTCCTGCTTTTAATCAATAAATGTTACCACTATTTGAAGATTGGACAACTCTACACAAGAATTCAAGTGTTTTAATAATGATCAAGAAAATCAAGAATCAGGACATCAAAGCAATTCAAGTATTTTAATAATGATCAAGAAATTCAAGAACAGGACATCAAGAAAACTCAAGTTGGAAGCAAGCTCAAAGACATAGAAGACTTAGTTTATAGTTGGGAGTGAATGATATCAAAAGGTAATCATCACTCAACTCAGAGTATTCTCTCAAGAAAACTTCTTTTCGAAAAACTATAAAACACTGGAATAATCGATTATGTAATCGATTATGGGATTCTGAAATTAAATAGCATGCGACACTAATCGATTATGGAATCGATTATGTGATTTTGAAAATACATAGCTTGCGGCAATAATCGATTATGTAATCGATTATGGGATTTTGAAAATAAATAGCTTGCGGCAATAATCGATTATGTAATCGATTATGTGATTTTAAAAATAAATAGCTTGCGGCAATAATCGATTATTTCCATAACATAATCGATTATGCTCCGAGATTTTTTGAAAAATAAACGTTGCGAAAAAATCCTCCAGATTTTTGAAAAATAAACGTTGCGAAAAATCCTCCAACAATTAAAGAAATATCTGATTTTGATTTTGTGAACGTTGTGAGGCTCTGAAAAAGTAAAACATATGATTTCAAATTAAAATAAAGATTTTATTTTATTTGCGAATACTAGTCTATTTAAGAAGCATATAAGGGTTTTTCAAAATACACCTGATTGATACATTCTTTAAAACATTCTTTTGGAAAGCTTTACACTTTTTCTCTGAGTATCTTGAGCCATGAAATTTCATGTTTTGAAAGTGAGAATATTTTTCTGTGCATTAATCTTTCTGTGAAAAATCTTGAGGATACTCTAAGCAGAGCAGGTGCTACAGTTTGAAAGATTCACTCCAGGTGATATCTATATTGTTTTTGTGTTCATCCTCTGAGGTTGTTCAGAGGAGGTGTTGTCATTCCTTGTGTGATTCAAGGAAGGTGTTTTCATTCCTTGTGGGATTCAAGGAAGGTGTTTTCATTCCTTATGGGATTCAAGGAAGGTGTTGTCATTCCTTGTGTGATTCAAGGAAGGTGTTTTCATTCCTTGTAGGATTCAAGGAAGGTGTTTTCATTCCTTGTGTGACTCAAGGAAGGTGTGGCAATCTCTTGTGGGTTTCAAGAGATAGTGAGGCTCAATCTTTAGTTTTTCTATTTTGCATGTTTCACTTGTGATTAGTGGTTGTAAAATTCTGATTAATTAAAGATAGTGAGAGTGGGTGATCATCTCAGGTTGAGGTGATTGGGAACTGGACGTAGGGTTAAAGGTTTAATCCGAACCAGTATAAATCTCTGGTGTTATCTTTCTTTTTCCCTTATCTCTTAATTTTTCCGTTGCGCTTTATAAAATATCTGCTAGACTAATTATTTCAAGAGGGTTAAAATTTGAATTAAATAAACGCTAAAGTTTTAATTTTTTATTACATCAATTCACCCCCCCTCTTGATGCTACTTGGTAACAATAAAGTTCTAAAATAATTCTCAGCAAATTTCTTTACTGAAAATCCTAAGAATTTCTTGCGCCCTTTTCAATTCCTTGATAAGACTACAAGAAACCCTTGCATTAAATTCCACTTTGCAAGTCCAAAGAATCCTAATTTCATTCCCAAAATTAAGGAGAGAGGGGAAAGGGTTTCGATTAGAAAGGGGTAACGTCTCCCAACATAATCCCAATTCACAATAAGAACTTGATTCCTCAAATTCAAAATATTAAATGCAAACCCAAACTTTAATTAAAAATAAAATTCATATAAATGAATGAAGAGAAATGACAGAGTTGCAATTAAAACCAATCCCTACACAGAAAGAATTTAGTCGCTCATTGGGGCCTGTTCCATCTAACCGTTACAAGAGAAATTGAAGAAGAAAATGGTAGCAATTGTGCTTCGAATGCCTTTTCCAAGTGTGAACCCCCTGTTGCGTCCGATGTCTCGGTCTTTTTCTCTCCCTTGTGCTAATGGAACTATTTCTCTCTTCAAAATTCGTGTTTTTAACTACCCTACATGTGCAGTTTTAAAATCCTCCGCTTAGTGCATCTAGGATCTGTTGAGCGGATTTTTTCCCGAGACCACTCTAGAATTTTGAGATCATCCGCTCAACGTCTACTAACTTCGCTCAATGTCTACAACCACCACTCAGCGCTAGTAATCCACTGAGCAAATGTCCATTCAACTAAGCGGATAATTGTAGATTCAGCGAAATTCAAATGGCCAATTGACACAATAGGGTTCCTTTCACAATGACACCAGTCCCACAATTCAAGAAATACCAAAAATAATTAATGAGGTCAAACAATTTCTATATCAAAACCCTATTACCCATAAAATTAAATTAGGGAAATTTGAAAATAAGAACCCTAATGCATAGATTGCTCCTATGCTGACCAACTATTAAAACATGAATAGAGAATGGATATATAACACAAACGAATGTGATTCATGCATTAGAATACCTTACCCTTCTACCTTGGCCAATGTTTCCCCATGAAAAAGATGAAAAAGAGACTTACCTGGTATGAGCAGTGAATCAAAGTGCAAAGGGAAAGGCATTCTACTAACTCTAGCACATAGTGAACCAACAAGTGTGGCGCTTAATGTAGGTTTAGGGTTTCTATGAAAATTTTGAAAGTTCAACTTGATTTAAATAAACCCTCCCTGAAACTTTCGCTCAACGCCACCTAGATCTACTAAGCGAATCTGGACCCAAGGCTACCCTTCTAATGAGCTTGAAGGCGCTGAGCGCGAGCAATTCCGTTGAGCGAAACGCAATTCCGATGAGCACCTCCTTCTTCCGCTCAGCGCATCCAGGATCTGTTGAGCGAAACTTTTCTCGAAAACATCTTGTTCTTGTACGAGTCATCCGCTAAGTGAATCTAAGTCCGTTGAGGGCCTGGCTTCAACCCTTGAACTTGTCTCTCCATCAAAATCCAAAAATAACAAAACTATGCATAGAAAAGAAAACATTAGGTTGCCCTCCCAATAAACACTCGTTTAACGTCATTAGCTTGATGCATGATGCTCATTGATCCCGCAAATGAATGATGGTGGTGAGTCTTTCAACATCCCCACCCAAGTAAGCTTTCAATCTTTGACCATTGACAGTCCAACTTCTTTTAGTTGTTAGATCCTCAACTTCAATTGCTCCATATGGCTTTACATCCTTGACCACAAAAGGACCAGACTATTTAGATTTTAGCTTCCCATTAAAGAGTCTCAATCTGAAATTAAATAACAACACTAACTGGCCCGGCTTAAACTCTCCCTTGAGGATCTTGCTATCATGATACCACTTGATCCTACTTTTGTACAACTTGAAATGATTATATGCTTGTGACCTCATTTCTTCCAACTCATGGATCTATAGCTTTCATTTTTCACTAGCATCTTTGAAATCAAAATTGAGGGCTTTTAAGGCCCACAAGGCCTTATGCTCTAGTTCAACTAGTAAGTGACATGCTTTGCCATAAATTAATTGAAATGGAGACAAGCCTATGGACGTTTTGAATGCTATTTTGTAGGCCCACTGATGAGACTTTATTTTAACATATTTTATTTAACTAATAATTATGTTTAAGCATTCTTAAATAAGTTAGAACAGCTAAATTAATCCTAAATTACATTCTGCAAGAATTATAAAGCTTAAAATAAATTCATTGCAAAACAGTATAAAATCACCATATTTTTGACACATTCACAACTTGACGTTCACTGACTGTTTCACTCATATCATTTGCTACAAAACTCCTAAAATCGTGATTCTTGATGCAGATTAAAATAAACACATGAAGCTTTTCATAAAAACTAGAATCGTGCAATTTGGTTCAGAAATGGATTTTTCACAGTCAACCCAAGTCAGGTCAACTACAGTTTGCGAGTCCAGGAGAGTCAACCTGGAAGAAGTGAATCTCCAGAACGCATCAATGCTCCTAAAATTGTGAAATCAAGACCAGATGAAAGTAGAATCAGTGGGCTTCAATTTAGATCTCGAATCATACAATTTGGACTAGAATTGGATTTATGGTAAGACATTTAAGCAGGCTCGATAGTAGCTGACATCAGTTGGCACATGTGATAAACCTGTCTCAGTGATTGAAGCCCGTCAAACTCGTCCAAGCCCCTAAAATCGCGAAACCAGTCTTAATTGAAAGTAGACTCATGTATCTTAACTAGGAAACTTGAATCGTTTAATTTGGTGGAGAAACGAGTAAACTGCACACGCTCTAAGTTCACCCATGTGCAGACTAAGGCGTGGAAAACGTGACTTAAAGAAAGCTGGGCCAGTTCGTGCAAGGGCCCATCCATTAAGCCGAGTTTGTGTAATGTATAAATATATTTAGCTTCTTTGTAATAAGTAGAGAGATTTAGCAGATGAGATTAAGCATAGTTTCGCACAGTTTCTAGTTTACAGTTTTCAGTTGAAATGAAATTAGAGTTCGTTAGCTTTCTTCGTGTTCAAGTAGCCTTCACTTCTACGTTTTCAGCATAGTTCAAGTAAGTTCTTTGTAGTTTCATTGCTTTATCTCTCTCATTTTGCATTCACTTCTTCATCCATCACATTCATTCGCGTTAATCTTACACCTTCGCGCCACGATTGAATCTTCTTTCATAGGATTGTTTAGTTTCTTGCCTTGCGGTAATGGTTTCTTTGATATCTTAGTTTCTAAATTCTGTTGTTTTTGGATCTTTGGAAGTTTCTGAAGAGTTGATCCGCAAGAGAACAGTCGCTTGGTATCTTGTAAGGTTAAAGAGTAATTGAATGTCTTTCAATGGTGTAACAACCAGCTCTAAGATTTAGCAAGGTCCAGCACAGTTCCCCGTGGCTCTTCTCCTTTAGAAACCTTCACTGAGATATCATATTGCATGTTCGTTTATTTCTTTAGTTGTTATAATTCCAGTTCTTTTAATTGATAGATATTTGTTTCAATTCTTTGAATATTTCCATTTAGTAGATTAGTTACATATTTTTGTTTCATAATTGATTGAATATACATAGCTTTGCCTCAGTTTCTGTTCAGTTCAATTTTTGCTTTCACATAGTTTAACTATAGATCCAGTTTCATTGCATCGTTTAAATTTTCATTCTGCATTAGTTGATATTAAGCTCTAGAATCATTTTCAATTCTTTTCAAGATTTAATAAATAGTTTAGTTGTTAATCTAGGATTTGCATTGCATAAAATCATAGTAGCAATTTAGCTTTTAATCGTGCATTTCCACTGTTCATCTGATTACCTTGCACTTGCATTCTAGTTTTAAACTTTAGATCCTAGCATTCCATCTTGCTTTACACCATCGATTTGCATCTGCTTTCAATTTAAATACCAATATATTTGATTCAATAGTACACGGTACATAATTCAATCTTAACACTGCACAACATTTAATTCATTTACTAATACACTTCATCCTACATTCGAAATTAATCCATTGCATCAACCACAGTCTAGTTGCATTATTTGATTTCATTTTAATAAATACAGTAGTCTACTCATTTTCGATCCATTGATTTTTCTTGCATTGTTTCACAGTAGCATAATTCAATCCCCTTCACATTGTCATTCCAGTTTTAGCTTCCTACATTTAGATTCATTGTATTCTATCAGTAATAGTTTTAGTGCATCGCTCAAGTTTGCATCCTCCAGCATAGTACAATAGCTTATTCAGTATAATGCATTAGTTAGCTTGACATTTTTGCAATTCAAATTCACATTTCAATTCCAGATTAAAACCCCCTATAGATCATATCATTTCCAATTTCCATCCATTTATAAACCACTCATTCATCCACAACTCAAAACAGCATCATATACTACCATTCATTCATCAAAAATTCTGCATCATTCACTTCTATTCTTACATCCATATTGACTAATTCTGTTGCTGCATTTGCATCATTAAATTCCCACTGCATCTGCACTGTTCACCGCATATCAAACATAAACCACATCAGTTTTCATTCATCCATACAGATTCATAAATTCACCAAAACAGCATTGTTTCATTCATAAAGAGAATCAACTAAACCTCTCAACTTGCTCCTTGGATTTGACACTCAAGGTCTCCCTACTACTACATTAAGTGGATTTGAAAATTGTTTGAGAAAACGAAACATGATAAAAAGGTTCAGTCACCCACAAAGTATCATCCAATTTCAATTCGTAGTCTTTCCTTGAACTTGTCAGTGTCTTCTCTAAAATTTTCTTCAGCTCTCGATTGGAGATTTCTGCCTGACCATTCGTTTACGAGTGGTATGCAATTGCAACCTTATGCCTCACATTATAACTCTCTATAACTTTTTTTCAACTAGATATTGCAAAAATGCGTACCACCATCACTAATGAGAACTCTCAGAGTGCTAAACTTGCAGAAAATGTTCCGCTTCAAAAATTTGATTATTGTTCGTGCATCTCCCTTCTAAGTCGCAATGGCTTCCACCCACTTAGAAACATAATCTACGGCCACCAGAATGTACTCATTGGAGTAAAAAGATGGTAAAGGACCAACAAAATTGATACCCCAATAGTAAAAAACTTCAACCTCAATGATACTTTGCAAGAGAAGCTCATGGCGTCTAGATATGCCCCCACTCCTCTAACACTTATAACAACTTTGACAATGTGCATGAGTGTCTTTGAAAATGGTAGGCCAGTAAAAACCTGATTGTAGTATTTTGGCTATTGTTTGCTCTCCATTAAAATGACCCCCATATAGTGAGTTATGACAATGCCACATAATTTTTCTAATCTCGTCACCTGCAACACATCTCCTTAATAGGCCATCTACATCAATTTTAAACAAATGAGGGTCATCCCAAACATACTAATTGGCCTCTCTAAAGAATCTCCTTCTCTAATGCCAGTCAAAATCTTCTAGAATAAGGCCAATAGCTTTGAAATTGGCTATATCCGCAAAGCAAGGTCGTTCCTGAACTGCAAATAATTTCTCATCTAGAAACTCTTCAAGGATTTCAACTTCTTTGTTGGTCACCTCCTCATTGACCAATCTAGATAAATGATCAGCCACCAAATTCTCACAACCCTTCTTATCTTTAATTTCCAACTCAAACTCTTGTAACAAGAGAATCCATCTGATCAATCGAGGCATGCAGTCTGGCTTAGTCAACAAATATTTTATTGCTACATGATCAGTATAGACAACCACTCTGGATCCAATCCGATAAAATCTGAATTTCTCTAAAGCAAACACTATCGCCAACAACTCTTTTTCTGTGGTAGCATAATTGACTTGATTGTCATTCAACACTTTGCTTGTATAATGTATAGTATGAAAGATTTTTGCCTTTTGTTGACCCAAAATAGCCCCAACGACATAGTCACTTGCATCATACATCAATTCAAATTCCAACCCCCAATACGGTGCTATGATAACTGGAGCAACACTCAATTTCTGTTTAATCAACTCAAAAGCATACAAACATTCCTCATCAAAATTAAATTTTGCATCCTTGTTGAGTAAATTACTTACGAGTTTGTCTATTTTTGAGAAATCTTTAATGAAACGTCTGTAAAAGCTAGCATGCCCCAAAAAACTCTTGAGTCCCTTCACATTTATAGGTGGTGGCAACTTTGAAATTACATCCACTTTGGCAAGATCAACTTCAATTCCCCTAGAAGATATCTTGTGGCCTAAAACAATGCCTTCAATCATCATGAAATGACATTTCTCCCAGTTAAGCACCAAGTTAGTTTCCACACATCGTTTTAGCACAATATCTAGATTCTTCAAACATAAAACAAACGATGATCCAAACACGAAAAAATCATCCATGAATACACTTCTCCACTAGCTCTGAAAATATGGTCAACATACATCACTGAAATGTGGTTGGGGCATTGCACAACCCAAATGGCATCTTCCTGTATGCAAAGACACCAAATGGACATGTAAACGTTGTCTTTTCCTAATCCAAAAGGTCCACTACTATGTGGTTATATCCTGAAAAACCATCCAGGAAACAATAAAATGCTTTCCCTCCTAGCCTCTGCAACATCTGATCTGTAAAAGGAAGTGGAAAATGATCTTTCCTAGTGGCTTAGTTTAGCTTCCGATAATCAATACACATGCGCCATCCAATGATTGTGTTTGTTGGACTCAACTCATTCTTTTCATTACAAATAATTATCATCCCATTTTCACTAAATCAATTTTATTTTCTTTCAGGTATATTTGTATTTCTTTTGTTTGAATGATTAATAATGTTGTTCTTTTATTTTTTACTAGCTCTGATTTTGATTTTTTTTTGTACAAAAATAAAAACCTCTCTGTTATCATCATCGTTGTTCTTTTTTCTTCTTTATATATATATATATTTGTTTCGCTTAGATAATTTTATACATATATTTTTCTATTAATTTTTTCAATTTCTTGTTTGTTTTGCTGATTTGGCACAGAGAAATTTTGTTTTCCATATGTATTATTAGGATTTTGATGAAATATATTATGGAGCAAGTGAGGCTAAATGAACTCTAAAGAATTCATCACGTGTTCTAGTATGTTATATTCAATTAATTATGATAGGTTGTTAAATAAAGTTACAAGTATTTGGAATAAAATTACAAGGTTGAAGTAAATCATGAATGTAATGTGGGTTAAAGAGAGCTCTTGGAAGACTAATATATATATATATATATATATATATATATATATTACTAAATCAATTTTATTTTTTTAGGTATATTTGTATTTATTTTGTTTTAATGATTCATAATGGTGTTCTTCTATTACATGTCTATTGGGTTTGATTTTTTTTCTTGTTGTGTATAGAAATAAAAATCTCTATTATCATTATCATTGTTCTTTTTTCTTCTTTATTTATTTATTTTATTGTTTCTCTTAGATAATTGTATATAAATATTTTTTATTAATTTTTTCAATTTCTTTGTTTGTTTTGCTGTTTTGGCAAGAGAAATTTTGTTTTCTATTAGGATTTTCATGTAATATATTAGGGAGAAGTGAGGTTGAATGAACTCTAAAGAGTTTATCATGTTTTCAAGTATGTCATATTCCGTTAATTATGTTAGGTTGTCAAATAAAATTACAAATATTCAGAATGAAATTACAAGGTTAAAATAAATCATGAATGTACTTACTTGGGTTAGGAGAAGAGTGACACTAGAAGACTTATATATATATATATATATATATATATATATATATATATTATTAAATCAATTTTATTTTCTTTTAGGTAACCTTGTCAATTACATTTTTCTTGTTATTTGTATTGTTGTTGTTTTAATGATTAATAATGATGTTCTTCTATTATTATTGGCTCTGATTTTAATTTTTTTTCATGTTATGTACAAAAATAAAATCATGTATGTTATCATTATCATAGTTCCCTTTTTCTTTCTTTTTTTTTATTTATTTTTTGTTGCCACTTAGATAATTGTATACAAATATTCTTTACTTATTTTTTTCAATTTCTTGTTTGTTTTGTTGGTTTGGCACAAATATTTTTTTTTCCATATGTATTATTATGATTTTCATGAGATATATTTGTGAGCAAGTAAGGTTGAACGAACCCTAAAGAATTCTTCATGTTTTCATGTATGTTATATTTAGTTAATTATGTTAGGTTGTCAAATAAAATTTTAAGGTATTTGGATTGAAATTGCAAGGTTGAAGTAAATCATGAATGTATTTACTGAGGGTTAGGAGAAGAGAGCCACCTAGATGACTAATGCATATATATGAATTTGGATTTGAAAAAGTGATTTTCATCAAAGTTGTAGCAAAGGATAAGAATATTCTATATACTCATTATCATCGACTTGGACATGACTTAGATAGTTGTTTTCAAATCATAAGCTATCTAGATTAGTGGGGATCGTCCTTGTGGAATTAGAAAAGGTGATCTTCATCAAAGTTGTAGTCCTAGATGTGAGCTAACTAATGACGCTGATTTCACGCAAAAATAATGTGTATAACTCATGATATGAATTTTTTAGTGATTAAAGGTCATGCTATTAAGAAATTATTTCACTTCCAAATTACGGTTCCATTTTGACATGTTTTCGTTACGAATTTGGAAAAGTAATATTCATCAAAGTTATATCCCTATATGTTATCTACCTAAAGGATTGGTTTTTTGCACAAATATAATATGTATAACTCATGATATGGATTATTTAGTTATTAAAGGTTATGCTATCAAGAAATTATTTCACTCCAAGATTACAATTCTATTTTGACAGGTTTTAGTTACAAATTTGGGAAAGTAATCTTCATTAAAGTTGTAGCCCTAGATGTTAGTTACCTAAAGGCTCTTGTTTCACACAAAAATAATGTGTATAACTTAAGATATGAATTTTTTTTTTATAATTAAAGGTCATGCTATCAAGATGAGTAAAAACAATTTTGTTATCTTTAGAGTTATTTTTGCTTGAGCAAAAATTATCTCACTAGAGTGAAAATACACTGTGTATGGAGAATTAATTATGTTTAATTTGAATTAAATATAGTTAGAGTCATTTGATATATATTTATATCAATAAAAATCTATATAATAAGTCACAAAGATACTCATTTATACTTGAATCTCATAACTTTCTATTAACATTTAAAGGAACCCTTCTTGGATAAAAATATTAACTCATGGAGGTAGAAATCGCTAAGACCTTTCGAAAATCCTCACCAACTACATGTAAACATTGGATAAATGCTAATTGTCCAAATGTTTATGCATGTCAAAATTTACATTGGTGGATTGACACCACCAACAACCTTAATACTTACTAGGTAAATATTTATTTATAATTTTTTTCTTATCAATAATAATAATAAAGTGATAGGGGGTTGTCCTAATAATATAAATAACCCTCCTTCATTATTTTCAGAAGAATGGAAGTAGGGAAGATTAATTAGTTGGAGAGCACCTCCAAGAGGATTTGTGAAGATTAATTATGATGGAGGTTTCAAGAAAAATCAAATGAAAGGGTCTACAGGAGAGCTAGTGAGAAATTGTGAGGGTTAGTTTATTTTTTCCTTATCTAGCCCTTTAAAAGGAGTTTGTTCAGCAGCAAGGGATGATCTATATGCAATAAAGATTGGAATGGAAATAGCCATATCAAGGGGATACAAAAAGTTGATTGTTGAAAGTGATTCTCAAACTACAGTCCAACTTATTAACATGAGACTCATCAAACAAACTCATCCTTTCTATCATCTTGTCACTTCAATAATCCAAATGGTTGACATGGTCGATCACATTCATTGGAATCATGTGTTCAGAGAAAAAAACTCAGTCGAAATGTTCTTGTCAAATATGGATTATCTTTATGTCTCATCTCTCCTGTAGTCTTTTTTCAATTTTCTCCCCCATTTCTTCTCTTATCTTTGTGTAATGATCAACTTGGAACAATATACTCATGTTAGTTTCTATTTCTCGTTCCTTTTTATGCCAATTTATTCATAAATACAAAATAAAAATCAAATATGTCTTTCTTTTTCTTCCCTTCTCCATTTACTAAAAATATGTATTCAACATTTATGAAGAAATGTATATTATCTTTCCAATATTTTAGACACTTATTTTAAATTTATCAACTAGTTTATTGGAAAAAGAAAATAAATAAATAAATATATATATATATATATATTAAACGATAGTATATCTTTACTATGTTCTAAGAGAATATTGTCATGGAGAATTTTGAAAGTAAATTAAAAAATTAAATATATTAGAAAATGTAAAATAAATATATTATATGTTAGATTATTAATTAAAATAAGGGTGACTATATGAATTAATCTTTCTCATTTTCATTCATCTTGAAATTTAATAGGTAAAAAGATAAATGAAACAAGTTTGTTTATTAATGATATCTTCACAACTACTACTGTAACTATCTTCCCAAGATAATATAACCTCTCTCGTTGTTCACCCATTCCAATTAATGTATCTAAAGTGCGATCTCAGATAGTAAAAGATTTATCACTAAAATAAATCTCGCAATCTAATTCATTGATCAATTGAGACATTGAAATAAGATTGCAAGTTAAAAACGAAACATAAAGGACATTAGTTAGTGTTAGAGTATCACTAAGTAACACTATACCTTTCTTTGTAACGGTTATGTGTTGACCATTAGGAAGACCTACCAAACTCTCCATAATATCTTAATATCAGTTAGACATGCTAATTTTCCAATCATATGATGTGAAGTCCCTATGTCAAGAATCTGTAAAGAACTGCATTTACCACTCAATTTTTTAGTAACACTCATTTTTCACTGGCTCCCACTTTGATATTGTTTAAGAGACTCACTAGTTTTTTCCATTTCTCATCAATGATATCTTTAATATCAGATGAATTTGTTTGTGCAACATGAGCATTGATAATTCAACATCCTTTGCCAAGTTGTGTGTTTTTTTCTCTTTCATATCCTTTTCCTGTTCTACATGGATGATCCCCCACCAATTTGGATACCCTATGATCTGCAAACAATTATCTGAATCATGTCCAACACGATGACAATGAATACATAGTACATTCTTGTCTTTTGTTTAATTTCGAGTTCCATCAATGAAGACAAATTTCTTTTGTGCTCGTAGTACTATTTTCACTAATTGAGCCATTCATCATAGTTTTGTTCCCTCAACTACACCTGAATAGGATTATCATTGGAAGTGAGATCGTTAAAAGAAATCGTTCTTCTTTTGCCTTCACCCCCATTGTTCGATTTATTGTTTGTTTCTGTCATGATGATAGAGAATAAATTTTCAAGATTTCTTTTGGTATGGCTGTGATACCATATCAGAATACAACGAAATATTATTTTATTTTAGTCATCATTCTCAGGTAGGTAGGTATATATATATATATACACACAAATATATTATTACAAATTAGGTGCATTATTTCTATCATTTATTATTTTTGTTATTTTCTTCTAACAAATCTATTAAGAAATATCATATAGATAATAATAACATTATGCACATAATTAGATTACATGATTCTTATCCCATCAATGATTTTTCTATAAATAATAACTCTCAGCCTAACATATTAGAATTAAAATGAATTAAAAATCATGAAACAAAAGAGGAGAAAAAGAAAACCCTGAGAATTTGCATTAATATATGTTCGTATATCTTCAAAGAAGGTAGGTTATATATATATATATATATATATATAACCATTTTACTAAATCAATTTTATTTTCTTCCAGGTAACTAAATCAACAACATTTTTCTTGTTATTTGTATTGTTGTTTTAATAATTAATAATGGTGTTCTTCTATTACATGTCTATATAAAGAAACTTGATTTTGACTTTTTTCTTCATGTTGTGTGTAGAAAAATTAAATCCTGTCTTTTATCATTATTATTTTTCTTTTTTCTTCTTTTTTTTTTATTTAGTTTTATTTTCGCTTAAATAATTGTATACAGATAATATTTCAAGACAATGAATTTATTTTATAAAGAAACTTTCCTATACAAAAAAGATATATATATCGCCACAAATTTAATAATCAACACATTTCTTACATTTATACACTACAAAAAAAAAATTATTACCCATGGAATATTTTCTATAGAATTTTTTTTGTGGAAAAAAAATTAATTACCCATTAAATATTTCCTATAAATTTATTTTTATGAAAATTTTTTATAAATTTATTTATGAAAATTTTTTATAAATTTGTTTATGAAACAATTTCCCATGGATTTGTTTGTGGGAAATTTCCCATGAATTTTTGTAATTTTTTGTGGGAAATTTCCTACTAGCCTTTTTACCTACAAATTTGTGGTGGTGGAAAATTTGTGACAAATTTGTGGGTAAAAAGCTAGTAGAAAATTTTCCACAAAAAATTCATGGAAAATTTCCCACAAACAAATCCATGGAAAAATTTTTCATAAACAAATTTATAAAAAATTTCCCATAAATAAATTTATGAAAAATTTCCATTAAAAAAAATTGTGCAAAATATTCAATGGGTAATTAATATTTTTTTCCACAAAAAAATTTCATGGAAAATATTTCATGGGTAATAAAATTTTTTTTGTAGTGATAGTTATATGTTTCTAATTTTATAATATCTATTCATATACAGAACAAATAGAAGAAAAAAAAAAACATTCTTAAGAAAGAATTGTGCATACTTGAATGAATACTTTAGAATGCCTAATGTCGAAGCAAGTCGATTTTTGTTTTGTTGACTCTACTAATTAAATTGGAAATTCTTCTTAGGACTTTCGAACCTTGATGTGGTTTTAGAAATATTGTTTGCTTCACTGAATAGATGATTAGCACACAATGAGGTAAGATATCAAAATTTCAAGTGCCAAACAAACAAAACCACCAATGATAACTAAATTAGTTTGGCGAACTATTCTCTCACCTCCTTGATACTCAAACAATGAAATCATTTTGTTGAAGAATGGTACTACAAAGGCCCGCTATCATAGAGTTTGCACAATTTCATGTACATAATGTTAGAAAATTAGAGCACTTACCTAGATTCATAAGATCCCTTTAATGAAGAAGTATGTTTTCTCTTCTCTAACTTCTCTTTAATGGCTTTCCTGATGATATGGAAAATGTCTGTCACCTTTTTGTTTCCACATATGCATTTACTTTCAAGAAATTTGCAAATGGAACAAGACATTGTCCTTTTTTCATTAAATTTTTCATAAAATTCACCACCTTTATTAGATCTTATAACTTTCACTTTTCTATCTAACTGCCTTTCCACCTCATCAATAAACACCTTTAGGATGTCCATTGATTAAGACTTTTCATGCAGGAGATATAAATAACAATAACGTGAAAAATCATCAATAAAGGTGATAAAACACTTTTCACCGCCCCAAGATGGAACGTCAAACGGTCCACAAATATCAGTGTGTATTAATTCTAAAAGCCCATTACTTCTTGTAGCATAATTCTTTGGTATTTGTTTGGTTTGCTTTCCTTTAATGCAATCCAAACATATATCCCAGTCATCAAAATCCAAATTAGGTTTTCATTTTTCATGAACTCATTATCCTTTCTTTCTTTGGATATGTGACCTAATCTTTGATGCCACAAATAAGTAGAATTATCATTATACACATTATGCTTACTGCCAACAACACATTCAGCATTAAACAAGGATTCATAAACTTTATATCAAGATTGAAACAATACAAACCATCTATTAAAGTACCAGATCCATAACAGTATATATCTTTAATTAAAGAAAAAATATTGTTTCCAATCTTAAAATTAAATCCTAATTCATCCAACTTTGCAATAGAAACTAAATTTCTAGCACATCCAGGTACACAGAGACATCCTTCCAAATCTACATGACACCTAGTGTCAAAGATCAATCTATATGTCCCAATGCCCTTTATCCTTGCCTTCATTCTGTTACCCATATAAAGAAACTTTCTAGTTCCTCTTATGGTTTGGATTGAAAGGAATCCCTACAAAAATATATGACACATGAGTAGTAGCTCTAGAATCAAGCAACCAAGTATTATTAGGTACTTCAACAAGATTTGATTTGAAATTTACAGATATATAAAATATACCTTTCTTTTCAAACCATTTCTTTCTTTTAGGGCAGTCCTTCTTGAAGTGACCATCCTTGTTACAGAAATAGCACTTCTTGTCCTTACGGAGTCCACCTTCTTTAACCTTTAATTGGGTCTTACCCTTATCCTTTTTACTTGACTTGTTCTTACTACTACAGGTTCCATCATGAGTCATGAGATGAACAGAGTTGTCCTTCATTTTCTTTAATCTCCTTTCCTCCTGAACTAACATGGCCTTAATTTCTTGAAAGTTCTATTTTTCCTTAAGGGTGTTATAATTCACATGTAACTAGCCAAATTTAGGGGGAAGCGAGTTCAAAATGAATTGTACTAAGAAGGACTCACTTACTTCCATTCCCAATGACTTCAACTTTGTTGCCAAATTGGACATTTTAGTCACATGATCATGAATTGATTGAGACCAATCAAACCTTTTATGTGTTAGTTCACTTGTCAAGTTTCCCGTAATTGACTTGTCAGTAATGTCTGAATGTGAGAACTCCTTGACCAATTTCATGAACTCCTTAGCATCATCAGTTTTGGACATAGATGGCTTAACATTTTCAACCAGAGATAATCTCATCAAGTTCAATTCCAATCTATTAGATCTTTCCCATGCATCATGAAAAGACCTTTATGCTTCTATACTGGTCTATGTAAGGATTGTGGGCCTTTCATCCATTACCAACGCAAGATCTAAATCCATCATACCCAGTTGAAACCGGATCATTTTATGTCAATCAGCATAATTCAGACCATTGAACTTGATCAAACAGTTTTCCAAAGCAATCATGTTAGACATAGCTGCATAATTTAAACATACTCAAACATTAAAGTTTTGAAACATTTAATGGATATTAACTTTAATCCTTTATCTAAAATCATCTTTGGGTAAAATAAATACATTCCATATTCATAATGATGCCAACTAAATGTACTTTAATGGACAATAACTTGTACTATTTGACATGCATGACATCTTTGCATAGATTCACATTAAACAAGTATGAAAATAATCTTTTATATTATTAATTATAAGTAATAGATCATGTTTGGATGATCAAGTAAGCCTTAAATTTAATAATTTAATCATCCCAAAATAGTCAACATTCTTCCAATTCATCATGTAAAATTTCCAAATTTAATCACTTTGGTGATTAAAACAATATATAAATTTCCAAATTTAATCACTTTGATGATTAAAATAACATATAACTTTGTTAGATCTAATAAGGATCTAATCAGACGCTCTAACAACTAAGGTATACGGGTCCTAGGTTAGAATTGTCTCTGATACTAATGGTTAGAAAATTAGAGTACTTACCTGGATCCATAATGTCCCTTTGACGAAGAAGTATGTTTTTCCTTCTCTTACTCTCTTTAATGGCTTTTCTGATAATATGAAAAATGTCTGTCACCCTTTTAGTCTCCACAAACAAGACAACATATGTTCGTTGGAGAGAGAAGTTTTAAAAAACTAACTACTAAAAACTTCTGACAACCTCCAACGTTGACCTCTTTAAATTTAATAAATAAATTAAATTATTTATTAAAAGACCATCTTATCCTTAGAAATGAGAAGAGAGGAAATTAATTTTAATATCTCTAAAATAATCCTCATAATTTTAATCCAATTATAATCTAATAATCATCACATTAGATACTTTTACATTAAAATTATTTTATAAATTACATGAGCCATTATTAACATTAAAATAATTTAACACATAATTCTCCCAAAAAAAAATATAAAAAGTTGTCACCTTATTGAAATTTGAAACCTTAAAACCTTGTAACTTATCTAATTAACTTTATGATGACATTCAAAAGCAAAACATGCTCCTAACTTTCATAAAATAAACATAATCACTCAATTCTTTTTTAAGAGTAAAACTCTAAAACAAAATTTTTTAAATGAGGAATAGATTTGGCATAAATTATAAAGAAACTAAATCAAAAAACACATATGTGAATACCCATCAAGAAAAGGGTTAAGATAGAAAATAAATTGACTCTTAGAAGATGAAGCAAACCTATTGAAGCATTCTCAAGTTACCTAAATCCTCTATGTTAGGCTGAAACCTTCAAATATCACCTCGGAGGTACTCGCTATGACTCAAGCTTGCTAGTAATTCCTAGAACAACTCTAAAGTGATAATGACAAAAAGTAGGTCATTAGGGTCCCATGTCTCTTAAGGTTACTGTTTGCGTTTGTGATGGTGGGTTCGTATTCGTGAAGGTTAGGATTCATGTTTGTGATGGCTATAAAGCTCACATTCTTGAGGGTTAGAGCTCACATTTGTGAGGGTTAGAGTTCACATTGAAGGTTAAGGTTTAGATTCAAGCTCGTAAAGGTTAGGATTGATGTTCAAGTTTGCAAAGGTTATGGTTGATGTTCGAGTCATGAGGTCTAGGATTAAGGTTTGATCTTGCTAGAGTTTGGGATTAGGGTTCATGCTTGGGAGGGTGAAGGTAAGTTCAAATTCTATGGATGGTAACTCACAATAGTTATGAAGGTTGGTGACAATGGTGTAGGCTAGAGGGTGTTGTCTATATTCAAGGAGTTAAAATATTGATAAGAACGTCTTGGGTAATAACAAAGTAATAGGTTTGGGGTGGAGATGATAGACATACAAGGGAAAAGATTAAGAAAATGGTAAAAATATTTGTACAAAAAAAATTGGAATGAAAGAAATATTAATTTGAATATTTTTTTAATTAATTAAATTGATAAAATAAATAAATAAATATAATAATATAGTAACTAATTTTTTGTGACTGAAAATTTGGTTATAATATTGATTACGAATTAGAAAAAAAATATTTGATCATTGATTAAATTAGTATTTCACAATCCAATTTAAATCATAATACATTACTAGATTACACATCATCTAATTCAATAGTTTAATTATACAACAAATATCTTATAATATTTTATTATATTTCAAATATGTATATTCTTTTGATACAAATTAGAACATGAATAATTATCCAAAAATAATTTCGAAAACATTTCGCTCACCCTTGTAGCATGACCTTTAATCACTAAATAATTCATATATTAAGTTTTACACATTATTTTCATATGAAATAAAAACCATTAATTAGTTAACATCAATGACTAAAACGTTTATAAAAGAAACTATCCCAAATTCATAACAAAAACATTCCAAAAGGGGTTTGTAATTTAAAATCGAATAAATTTCTTGACAGCTTGACCTTTAATTACGAAAAAAAATTGTATCTTGAGTTATGCATATCATTTTTATGTGAAACAAAAGCCATTAATTAGATAACATTTTAGGCCTACAACTTTCATGCAGATTAATTTTTGAAATTCGAAATAAAAATAAGTCAAAATAGGATCTCAATCTTAGAGTGAAACTCAATTCACAATTTCACATTTCAAAATAATAAAATTCTCATCAATATCACATAAAAAAACATCAACACACATAATCATCCGATCAATCATAAATAATTTTGTTTACTTAACTTCCCTTACCTTTAAAGGATCTCAAAACAAAATTTTGTTCGGATAGGATTAATCTACTCTTCACGCTCTTTCCCCCACTGTTCTCGAATTTTCAAAGAGATAAGAATTGAAGATTAGGATTTTCTAAAAACAATAGTGAAAATGATAGGATTATGGTTAAATAGACTACTTATAATCGTTCACCTTCCTAAACAAGTTGGTTTAGGGTTTACCTAATTCTTGGCCCTTATAGTTTCCCCAATAACAAGAATTTTCGTCCTCGAAAATTGTACTCCCATAAAAGAGAAAGAGATAATATCCAGCTTTTACACATTTCTTACAACTTCACTTTTCTTATTGTTTATCTTGTCTGCTTTGTTTTGCATTTTTAAGAGTAATTCTAAATGCATTGTTTAGATTACTCTTGTCTTTTTAAATTGTTTTTCTCTTTGTCATGTTCTTAGTTTTGTCACATCTTTTACTCCCTTTGTATAACCTATTTCTTGATTTTTGTCCTTTTCTAGTTTGTCATTCTAAATTCTTTGGTTTCATCTTAAAGTTTTCTCTTTTCTTAACCTCAAGTTTAGTGTGGATTTGTTACATCTTTCACTTTGAATGTAGAATCCTTGATAGGTTGATTGAGAGTTCTCCTTAAGAACTAAAGAGAGAATTGAGTGAGTAGAGTGCAAATAGTCTTTCAAGAGTGATACATAAGTGGTTAAGTGTAAACATTTAGTGAGTGGTGAGGTCCATATTGTTTTTATTGTGCTAACCAATGCTTTTTTTGTAGGTATGTTTTATCTTGGTGAAAAATAATAAATTGGATTGGAAAACATGTAAAATTCCTATTTTTAAAGGAAATGATGATTCCGCACTATATCTTGAATGGGAGAGTAAAGTGGAATATGTCTTTTCATGTTTTGATGATATTTGTGAGTCTCAAAAAGTTGCTTTGTGTGTATCCTCATTTGTAGATCATGCTTCAAGATGGTGGGAAGAAAGGAGATATAAGGTGACAGTAGGAAGAAGATCACCCATTCGTATATGATATGATTTAAAGTCTTGTATGGGGAGAAACTTTTACACATATTTCTATGAGAGAAAGAAGTGTCTTGAAGAAGAAGAGATGTGGAAGAAAAAGGATAAAGAATCAAGTAGGAAATGTAATGAAGTATTTAAAAGGGCAAAAAGTGAAATAAAATAATATATAGAAAACAAAGAAAGAGAAATAATAACATATAGAAAGGAGAGAAAGAGAGAAAGAGAGAAAGAGAGGAAAAAGGAAAAAGAGAAAGAGATGAGAAAGAAAAGATCGAAAGAAAAGAGAAAGAAAAGAGAGTCAACGAAGAAGAGACTAATGATAATATTTGCTCTTATTTTGACTCTATACTTGTTTGTATAGATTCTCCTTTACAAGAAATTGATGATGATGAACTTCCAAATGAGTCCTGCAAAAATTTTATAATAAAAATTTGATAAATCCAAATTATTACACATTTATATATGTTTCAATAAGAAGTAATCATAATGGAGAATTTGAACTTTTAATAGTTTTGTGGAAAAGAAAAGGTATCTAGCATAATTTTTTTAACTCCTAGAACACTTCATCAAAATGATTTATCGAAAGGAAAAATAGGTTTTTATAAGAAATGATAAGAATCATGTTAAATGCTAAATCCACACTTGAACACTTTTAGATTAAAATAGTGAATACAACATAAGACCTATCATTAAGAAAACTCCAAATGAGTTGTGGAAAAATAAAAAGCTTAACATATCATATTTCCATCACTACTAGAAAATTGTTAATTTACATCGGTTATTTTAGGTTATTTACATCGGTTATGGAACCGATGTAAATAAGGCCGATGTAAATTTAAAAACAAATTTACATCGGTTCTAAAATAACTGATGTAAATTTGCTTCCAGATTTACATCGATTGTTTCAGAACCGATGTAAATTTGTTTTTAAATTTACATAAATTTGCTTCATATTTACATCGGTTCTTAAACAACCGATGTAAATCTGAAGCAAATTTACATCAGTTATTTAAACAACCGATGTAAATTTGTTTTTAAATTTACATCGGTTATTTTAGACAACCGATGTACATTTGCTTCAGATTTACATCGGTTGTTTAAATAACCGATGTAAATTTTCTTACTTACATCGGTTTTTCAAACAACTGATGTAAATATTAAGCAAATTTACATCAGTTATTTAAACAACTGATGTAAATTGACTGCCAGCGTTGCCATTTGAAACATCCAGTTCTCCATACATTTTTTGCAACCTGAACCTGTAACATTTCCAGCCAACCATAACAATCTTTTTTCCAACCAATATCTATCCAGTGATTCCAGATAACAATAACAATCCAGTAATTCAAAATAGACAAATAAAGTAAAATATGTAAATAGATAAATTTATTAAGAAACAATTTGTAATATGAATTAATGGATTTCTAACCTGAAACTATCCCTGTAGTAGGATGCACATCAAGCTAAATTTTGTCTCCTTGCATGCGTTTACGGGCTAAACCCTTCAGCCTTGTTGGTGCTCTCTTTTTTCTAGATGTAGCCTGTGAACTAGATGATGTAGGAGGAGTAGAGCTTGGATGATTATCCATGAGTCTGTAAAAACAAAGAAAACAAATAATCAATGTCAGTTACTAAAAGGATAATTAAAATCAATTTGAAACATGAAAAATATAACTTATCAATGGTAATTAGGTAGTAAATTAAATCAAATATTAATAAACAAGTAAACAAACATAACTTATATTTTTGTACTTGATATTTTTGTACATTTTTATACATGATATTTTTGTACATTTTTATATTTTTGTACATGCATCAAAATTCCACAAGTGGCATAAAGTATTACACCTCAATACCTAAAGATAAATGGCATATCCCGAAAATTCAGTGACAAATTGACTTTAATTTTTGAAGTCTTAATTCTTAAGAAGAAGAACTTGGAGGTAATGAGCCACACATTCCCTCTTATATTTTTTCAATCAAACTTATGCATAGAATAGTCAAGTTTTAGTTCAATAAAAAATCAGGTCTTTAAAAACCGATTGTTGTTGCCAAGGAGTGATGAAGAAGGCTGAAAAACCATCAAGATTGAGCATGCTAGTTGCCCATGTTTTGCTACGTATGCATCCCTCACACAATTTTCCGAAATTATAAGTTCTATTTCTATCTATATACTATCAATAATTTAGAAATTATAGGAATTGTGTTTTTCAAAATCAACAAACCTTATATGACAATTTATTCTTGAATAACAATAAAAAAACTAACCCTGTTTTACTCTTTGATTCAATAGTAAACCGTACAAGGGGATAATTTAGTTTAAAAATCACACTTCCAACTAAGGTTCACCCATCCTCTACTAGAAGCAATTTCTATAACTCTTATAGCCCCCCATAAATTCAACAAAAAAGAGCAAATTTCAACCCAAAAAAAAAATACACTGTTATCCCAAAATATCCCACTACAAGTTGCCTACAGTTTTACTATCAGAATTACATATCATCACAGGCAACCATGTAACAAGTATGATTCACAATGCCTTAGCAAGATGTACAGTGATTCCAATGCTCTTCAGAAGAACTGTTATTGAGACTCATCAGTTCTTAAAGTCGGACAATGGCTTCAAAATATGTTACACTGGGTAATGTTTTATGTTATCAAAAAGTGAAAGTTTTGGTTAAAAAAACCCTAAACACTACTAATGGGAGGAAGATGGCTTCAAAATATGTTACATTGGGTAGTAATGTTTTATGTTATCAGAAAATGAAAGTTTTGGTTAAAAAAACCCTAAACACTACTAATGGGAGGAAGAGCAGTGTTACCTGAGACACAGCACGAGAGAGAGCAACTGATGGAGAGAAAGCACGAGCACAACAGAGAGGACGAGAGAGCACCAGTGATCGCCGCGGCCTGAGAGACAGAGAGGACGAATGTGAAATGAGAGGGCTCAGTGCGAGAAAGAAGGTTAAGAAACACATTTACATCGGTTCTTTGAAGAACCGATGTAAATATGCGATCAGCTTTTCTTTTATTTACAAAAATGTCATCATTTTCATATTTACATCGGTTTACCTAATAACCGATGTAAATTTAACGATGTAAAATGTTATTTTTCTAGTAGTGCATCCTTTTGTTTGTGAGTTCTTCATATTGAATACCAAGGAAAGCCTTGGAAAATCTTACTCCAAAAGTGATAAAAGAATTTTTCTTAAATATCATGAAACATCTAAGACATATACAGTCTATAACTCTCAAACATCTTGTGTTGAAGAAACTATTCATGTAAGAATAGTGACTATAAGCTTAATAATAAGGAATTAATAGAGCTAGATACTACATTTTGTAAATTTAAGGATAAGTGAAAAGTTGGTTCAATAGGAAATCCATCAGATGCATATGACAAACCATTAAACAATCTAAAGGAAAGACATGAATCTATTAGAAAGAATACTTTCCTAATTAGATATCATTGAATAGATGTCATCATTAGGAATCCAACTAAACATGTAAGAACTAGATTATCATTCCATTAAGGATAGGGTGTCTTCATATCAAATATTGAGGCTAAGATAATCAATGAAGCGTTAAATGATGAAAACTAGGTCAAAACTATGCAAGAAGAGTTGGACCAATTTTAAAAGAATGTTGTTTAGAAGCTTGTGGAACATCCAAAGGACAAGTTTATTGTTAGAGCCAGGTCTTTAGAAACATGGTAGGCAGACAAGGTAATGTGATAAGAAACAATACTAGATTAGTGGTTAAAAATTACTCACAACAAGAACATATAGACTGTACAAAAAAATATCATCAATCAATAGACTTGACCTTATTTACGTTTTAATCTCATTTGTTGCTTTCAGTAAAATGAAATTGTTTCGAATAGATGTAAAGAGTATTTTCCTCAATGGTGACATAAAGTAAGAGATCTACATAGGACAACACTTAGGATTGGAGAGTACCACTCTCATTCACCATGTTTTTAAACATAATAAGGCCCTTTATGTTCTGAAGCAAACTCTAAGAGCTTGGTATGAAAAATTCAACATGTTTCTAATTGAAAATGGTTTTTCAAGAGGAATTGTTTACAACTTTATTCTACAAAGATCATAAGTCTAACTTTTTTATTGTTAAAATTTATGTAGTCAATATTATTTTAGTGCTACTAGAACCTCTTTATTTTTCTATGTTGATGCAAAACCAATTTGAGATGAGCATAATGGGCAAAGTAAAATTCTTCTTACGACTTCAAATCAAGAAGATGAGGGACAACGTCTACATACACTATACTACAAAGTATGTGAAAGAGTTTCTAAAAAAATTCAAGTTGGATGATGTCAAAGAAATTAATACAAGCAAATAAATACATCTAATCACTTTACTAGGACTAGATAAAGACTATAAAAAAGTGGACAACACAATTTACAAGCAAATAAATACATCTAATCACTTCTATATCTCACTATGTTTAGGCTTGTAATAATATTTAGTGTATGTTTATGTGCTTTTTTCCCGTCTGATTCACGAAAAAGTTCATTTAACTACTATTAAATGAATCATTCACTATATCATAAGAATTACTAACTTTAGTTTATGATTTAGAGGATGAAACTCTTTCAAGTTAATTGGTGAGTGTGTGTAAACTATGTTGGAGATAAAGTGGAATGAAAAATAACAAGTGGAGGTTGCCACTTCATTGGAGAGAACTTGGAATCAAAGATAAACAAGAATTAATTAATGCATGGTTAGAATAGGAGTTTTGTAATTTTTTCGAATTGCTCCCCTTCTTGGAGAAAATTCAATCTCGGATTTTAACTCTTTGTTACCTACACCCGAACATAGCAATGTGAGTCTAAAAGAACTCAAGTTTAAAACAACTCAAAACAAGTAGAAGAAAAGTTATCAAAATCGAGATATGATTTCCATAAGAATTCAATCTCTTATTTTCAAGGTATGTTGGATCTCTTTCTCCAGGATCAAAGACAAACCTGCAAAACTTATCAAACATTAACAAAATCACATAACTAATTACAAATATATCAAATACTTCAATCAAATTTAGATATTTAAGATTTTCTTTCTCTTTTAATCTATAAATCAAATTTAAAGATCTAACAATATTATATTCAATCTCTTCATTGACTTTCTTATCACTCACATACATGGACTTAACTAAATAAATATTTAATAATTTGGATTTATCAATTTTTTTTTATAAAATTTTGACATGTTTTATAATAAAAAATTCAAATTAAAAGATATGTGATAAAAATAAATCTTAAATAATAATAATAATAATAATAATAATTATAATTATATTCAAAATTTAACTTACTTATAGATTTAATTTAAATAATAATAATAATAATAATATTGTTATAATAAATATGTTGTAAATAACAATACATATTATATATTAAATTAAATAAACATGCTTAACTTTACATAAGTTGATATTCTAAATCATAAAAATTTAAAATTATAACATGAAATCATAATAATTAACAATAAATTTGGTTAATAAATATATCTTTTAAAAATTAAAGTATATATTTATTATAATTTATAAAAAAAAATATAATTAAAGTATGTACTTGTTTATTCAAAAGTATATTATTTCAAAACTACAAAATTTAAAAAAAATATATAATATTTATTTTTAATGGGTGTATATTTTAATTATCCATTCTATTTTTTAAGTAAGTTATTATAATATCATTTCAAATTTCAACTTTTATTGTCTACCGTAATAATAAAAACTCTATCTATTAACTAATTTTTCAAATATTAAGGTTTGTTAATTATTATTTAATTTAAAAATATATAATTTTATATTTAAATTAATTTTACTTATTTTTTATTTAAAAATTGAAATTCTAAAAAAAAAATTCAATTTTGGTTAGGTTTTTATTTTTAAACAATTCTCGGTTATTTTTTTTAATTAGTTTGATTTTGAACCCTCCTATTATTTTAAATTTAGACACTATATGATATCAATTTTTATTTTCAAAGATCTTTCGTATTCCGTTATTTTGATATTAATTAAATTATGTATACTAATGTTTTGATTAAAAAAATATATTCTAGAATAAAGAAAAATTAGAAAAAAAATATTTTTACTTGCATGTGCCGTCTACTATATAAGATTATAAGAATTTCTTAAGTTATTATTTACCTCGTTAGACCGTCTTGTACCTATAGTAATATTGAAGATGATCTTGACATCTTTACAAGTCAACTATTTTATATCAAGACAATGAGCAATGTTGTATATAAAAGTTGATACTATCGTAAAAAAATCATCACCATTTTAGGAAAATTGAAATATAAGCCTGAATTTGTTGTCTCATGCTTTTGCTACACTCAAAAATATTAAACTTATAAAAATAAAAACGGCTACAAGAAAACAATACCAAGCGTGCAAGCTCAAAGCAACTAACTTTTTGAAAATTCTTATAAAAAGATGAAACTTGTATGCATTTTAAAAAGACTTTTTACATGAATTCATTTTAAAGTGCATCCAATCAAGTTAAGACTAAAAATTTTCTTAGTTAATATACTCCGTCTATAGGCTAATTTTTTTTAAAAATATTCTCATTCTAAACTCTTTCATTAGTAAAGTTAATCTCTATATTTAAGAAAACATATATAAAAGTGAGTTAGGAATATTTTAGTGCACTTGTAAAAATTAAAAATAACTTAGTATAAAATAATTTTATCCTTTATCTCAAGAGGGATTTAGAAGGTTAGTTATGAGTAACTTTGTATACTCGAATAAATTAAAAAATAGTAATATAACAATACTTGTTATAATGTGGAACCTTTTAAAATTTTCTTAAAGGAGATTTAGATATAATTTAGTTAGAATGAACCAATATGAACAAATTTTTTACTCTTCTTTCTATTATACATTTATATATGTATCTTTGAAAAAAAAAAAATCTCTTATAAAAGGTTTTAAAAATCATCTTGTAAATATTTTTGTAGAAGCATTAGATAATAGATGATCAGACTATTTACCTCTACTATCTTCAAACGATATTGTGAAAGGTTTTGAAACTCTATTCAATCCTCCCTTCTAAAGTTAACATGTTATTTCAGTTGGTATCAAATTTAGTTTCTTAGAATTATTTCTTTTGCATTGCTAGAGGAAAGATACTTACTCAATTCTAAAGCATGTATGGACTAATGAGTAGTAGCAAAGAATGATAACAATCTTCAAATCCTAACACATAGACATACGTAATGTAGTTAAGAATGATGATTATATCTTCCTATATAACTTGAGAATCCTTGTCGTAGAAACATATTTACTGATTATTAGAAGGAAAGGTATCTACTCAATTCTAAAAAATTTAAGCAAAAATTGCAACATTCTAAAAATATAATTTAATAAACTACATTCAAATTTTAATATGAAAGAATATACAATACATTTAAACAAATTTCAAAAACTATAGAAGAACTTATCTATAATAAAGCATCCTAAAGCAATAGATGACCTACTGTATGAAAATGAAACACTTGGAATGATCATGTCTAGATTTGAAGAAGGAAACAAAAGGCTAAGTGATGTAACACTAGGCACAAGTGTTATTCAAAATCTCTAAGTTCCCCCTTTTAATATAACAGGGAAGTGACCTTAAGTATCAATCCAGGGAACAATGAAAATTCATTCTGTTAAAGTTGATTAGTTTGGTCCATCATCATCTACACCTTTGGTGTCTTGACGAATAAAAACTAAGGAGAAAAGACTCTAATCTATTTTGGTGCCTGAAAAAAGTTGCAAATTTACTTAGTTGGAAAAAAGAAACTTCTAACTTGGTACTTAGACAATGATTGCTCACAACACATGATGGGAGAAAGATTTATGTTCAAAGACATGAAGAAGAAGAAAGAAGAAATAATGACATTTAGAGGAAAAAAGAAAAAAAATAATAGGAGTTAGAAGAATAGGTACTCCGTCTTTACCCTCAATAGATAATGTTGTTTTAATAGAAATCTCAAACATAATCTATTTAGCATAATCCAATTATGTGACAATGGATATAATGTTTTCTTTAATAAAGATCAATGTATAGTTAATATATCAATGAGAAGTTGATCTTTTCTACTAAAAGAGAAGGTAACTCGTACAATATCAAACTTAGTGAGTTATAAAATCAAAAGGACTCTTGCCTTGGATCTATCAAAGAAGATCCTTAGGTTTGGCATATGAAGTGTGGATAGGCAAATATAAGATGAATATGAAAGCTGTGAAAACACAAACTCGTAAGTAGATTTCCAGTAATGTCATTCAAAGAGAAATTTATTTTATGAAGCATGCACGAAAGGCAAATAGGTTAAGGAGTATTTTAAAGTAAAAACATATTTTCCATTTAAATACCTTTTAAGTTGCTACAAATGGATTTGTTTAGCCCAACAAAAATCACATATACTATTGCCAAAAGATATGGTTTAGTCATTATAGATTACTGATAATCTACTTGGTGAGTATCTGATAACCATTCAATAGGGAGAGAGATAATTATCTAGTTAACTATTTAGCTTTCTGCACACTTTTACTCAATTATATCTTGTAATTGTTTTTGGTACTTCTAGTGCCAATTTTTATTAATATATATGCCATTGCCGATTCAAAAAAGAAAAAACTATACTAGATGGATATGGCTAAAATTTTAGATTCCAAAAGGGAGAATCTTTGACGCCTTTTACAAATTCTGTAAAAATATTCAAAATAAAAAGGGATTATCTATTGTTTCAATCAAAAGTAATTATGATGGAAAAAATTCGATCTCGAATTTTAGTTCTTTGTTACCTACACACGAACATAGCAACATAAGTCTAAAAGAACTCAAGTTTAAAACAACTCAAGACAAGTACAAGAAAAGTTATCGGAATTGAGATATGATTCCCATAAGAATTTAATTTCTTATTTTCAAGGTATGTTGGATCTCTTCCTCCAGGGTCAAAGACCAACCTGGAAAACCCATCAAATATTAACAAAATCACATAACTAATTACAAACATTTCAAATAATTCAATCAAATACAGATATTTAAGATTTTCTTTCTCTTTTAGGCCACAAATCAACTCTAAAGATTTAACAATGTTATATTCAATCTTCTCATCAGCTTTCTTATCACTCACACATAGACAAAAGATAATCATTAACATTCAAGTATAAAGGATATGCATGCATCTCAAAATTTAAGGACTTGACATCACCATTTAAAATAATAGTATGCATATAAAAAATAAAAAAAAACAATTCACATGGCTTTTTAATTTATTTTTGCGACACATCAATTAATTTCAAAGAAGTTGTAGATGTTGGTGAGTAATTATTTGTACTAACTCCTGAGATTGAGTTTTTTGGTTTTGTTTCACACTCAACAACTACTTTCAAACTAGACACAACATCCGCCGCTTCTGTTTTGCTTCTGTTTTTTGGGATACTAGTTTGCCTCAGCCTGATACACAAATCAATGTTTTGGCCGAAAGCAAACAGAATGACAATATTGGTACGTGGCATCATATGCAAACTGGTATGAATAGTAAAAGTGTTAGAACACAATCGAATATTATTTTGTCTTATTCATCCTTCTCAAATAAATATATTATTGCACATTAGGTGTGCATTATTTCTATCATTTATTATTCTTTATATTTCCTTCCTACAAATCTGCTAAGAATATTATGTACATAATTATAATATTATGCACATAATTAGATTACATAATTCTTACCCAATCATAGATTTTCCTCAAAATAATATTTCTTAGCCCAACACCCACCCTCAAGTTGGTGCATGCGCCCAACTTGGGAAGAAAGGAATCGAATTGATGTTTTTCGAGTGCTTTAGTGAAAATATCAGCAAGTTGGCTAAAAGTAGTAACATAACCCGTTGTAATAATATCATTCAAAATTGCATCTCGTATGAAATGACAAATCAATATCTATATGCTTGGTGCGCTCATGAAAAATGGGATTGACAACAATATGTAGTGCTGCTTGACTATCACAATAAAGCATCATAGGACGTGGGTGACCAATACCCAAAGAGGTTAAAAGACCTTTCAACCACGTAAGTTCACATATGGTGTTGGCCATTGAGCGATATTCCAATTCAGTAGAGGAACGAGATACAATATGTTACTTCTTAGTTTTCTAAGAAATAGGTGAATTTCCAAGAAAAATAATCCACCTTGTAAGAGAACATCTTGTTAAAGGACAAGTAGCCCAATCTGAATCACACCAACCATAGAGTTGAAGATCACAATCTTCACGTAACATGATCCCTTGTCCAGGAGTACCCTTAAGATAACGAACCACACGAAAAGCAACATCCCAATGTTCCTGAATAGGAGCTTGCATGAATTGAGCGAGCATATGAACACTATAAGAAATATCAGCCGAGT
The DNA here is from genome assembly GCA_016859785.1 of Macrotyloma uniflorum. Taxonomy (NCBI): domain Eukaryota; kingdom Viridiplantae; phylum Streptophyta; class Magnoliopsida; order Fabales; family Fabaceae; genus Macrotyloma; species Macrotyloma uniflorum. Next base: position 270,017 of record BDMB01000019.1, read on the forward strand.
AACTGAAAGGTAAATCAAACAACCAACTAGTCTCTAGTATTTGGCTGGACAAGATAGAGGACTCCATGTAGCAAGCAGAAGATGACGATTTTGATCAAGGGGAAAGTTAACAGGCTTGGCACCTGAAAGAGTGTTTGTCAAGCACACTTCAAAAAGATTCCCTCAACAAATAGGATGTAGTATAATGGGAACCAGAGTATCAATCCAGGGAAGTAGTGAGTATGGGTGATGAGAAATGAGTGATTCAAATGAGGGAAATGTATGAAATGCAACCTAAATGCAATATAAATCTACAAATGAACCTAAAATGGGGTTAAAATACGGTATGTTATGCAATGGAATGAAAAAAGAATGCAGAATGCAAAACAGTACAGATTTCACTAAATTGACCAAAATGAATAGTAACACAAGGTTAAAAAATGAGCTCTCGATCAACTATGATGAAATGGATGAATGCTTCGGTCAAAGATGGTCCAATATGTTTTATATGGAATATGAATGATGTGATAAAAAGATGGGTGCAGAAAATATGAGCATAAATACAAGTTGGCCAAGAACTATGCAAAAATGGCTAAGTTAAGCACACTAACCTTGGTCAAAAATTGAAAGTGGTCAAAACAGTGAAGTAGCTGCACAAAACGTTAGTAAACACAAAAATATGGATATTTTACAAAGGCATGGTCGAGAGAAAATGTACAAAAAAGGGTCTTGACCGAGAGTTAATGAATCTGGTCTAGTTTTGGTGCACAAATGGTACCTCTCTCGGTCAGAGACAAAACTGTTTACAATTTTGAAATTTTAGCTGGACAGAATGGTCCAAATGGATGAAAAATAGGGGTATGAAAGTTCTTGACCGAGTGAAAATGAAGATGGCTAAGTGAAAATGCAAGATTATGGTCTGACCGAGCCAAAAATGAGCCAAAATGGGGTGGTCTCAGTCAGAGGTCAAATGGTTGAATTTTGCTCGGTCAAGAATGAAATGGCATGCATAAAATGTATGGTTGGCCGATGGAAATCAATTTATTTTTGTGTTGAGTTTTCTAAATGGGTGATGACCGAATGGGTGTGGTTTTGGTACGTTTTGGCTCAAATTTGACCGAGTAAAATGGCTAACTCTGGTCCAGATTCAAAACAGTGGCAAATGCAATGTATGATCAATGAAATGAATGCACCAATGTATATTTATGTGTTTTCCAGTATTTTCCAGGGGGTTTGGGGTATAAGAAAATTAAAATGGAATTTCAAAGCAAAGTAAGCTAACCTACACTACCTAGTGCATAAAACCATATCTAAACTAATGTCTAAACTGAACTAACCCTGAAATATCATCCTAAATCATCTAAGAACAGATTAAAACAGTAAAGGAAAGCATAAATTTTCGGAATTCATAAAATCTCTACACTACAAGACATGAAAATTAAAGAAAACATGAACTCAAATCAAGGAAAATGACTTCGGTGCCCTAGCCAATCCTAAGGTTTGTGATTCTTGACATTATAAAGGCTTATCAACCGATTAAACACTTACCATAAACTGCACAGAAATGCTTACAAGCTTCAACCTCCAACCGGTAGGTTTCCACAAGTTAAACCAAGTCAAGAACACAAAACAAGGCATTGTGAAACATGTGTCATCAATTTCCCTAATCTTTGTTCAGTAAAACCTAACCTAAAGCATCAAATCTTTAAAGAAAAACAATTAAGCATGGAAGACAAAGAGAAAACAGATCCAAATCAGCAAGAGTCATGGCGGAATTCAAAGGAAACATACATGGAAATGGAAGAATGCAATGGAATGAAGAAATCTAGGGGTGTTCGCGGTTTGGTTTGGTTTGGTTTTTGGCTAAAATATATCCGAACCAAATATAAAAATTATTTGCAGTTCCGTTTGGTTCAGTTTGAAATAAAAATAAATCCGAACCAATCCAAACCAATTTTAGCGGTTTGGTTTGGATCGATTTTTGCGGTTTTTTTTTTAATTTTTAATTTTATTTTTTTATTAATAATTGACTATTTTTAACCTTTAAAACTCTAAACTTGACCCACAACCAAGTGTTCCATTGGGTTAGAACAAAATAAAATTACAGTAATGGAGTTTTTCAAGTAAAGGGACACTAAGATGCGTTTAACAAAATATAAGCTGCAACAGATGAATATTACTACAAAAAAATAACCCTAGTAAAAATGAAATTAATTGAAATAAGAACCCTAAACCCTAAACTGAAACCGAGAATCCTAAATTCTAAACCCTAAAATGAAACCGGGAAATAATAGAACATTTATTCAATGAAAATTGAAAATGAATTATAAGACAAATTGATGTGGAATTAAAATTAAAATATGAAAAACGAAAGAGGAAAGAATAAGAAAGGAAACATATTAATGAGTGAATGAATTAAAAAAAACCTTACCACTTGGGATAAAAAGAATAATTAGATAGAGAGTGAAATGGTGTGATGAAGATGGATTTGAATAAGAGTTAATGATGAGATAATGAAATCAGAGTAAGAGAGTTTCAAGTAAACAACCCTAAAATGCGTCTAACAAAATGAAAGTTGTAATAGACAACAATAGGTTTTCTTTACAAAATAAAATTAAAAATAAATATAATATTATTTAATAATAATTGCGGTTTGGTTCAGTTCGGTTCGGTTCGATTTTGAAATACCAAATTGCAAACCAAATCGAACTGCGCGGTTCTGAAAAAAAAAATCCAAAGTGATCCAAAAACTTGCGATTTTAATCGGTTTGCGGTTTTTTGGATCGGTTTTCGGTTTTTTTTTTATCGGTTCAGTTCTGAACACCCCTAAAGAAACCCATGGTGCAGTTGGAGAAATTTGAGAGAAAACGCTTGGAATGATTCAGATCTGAATTAAGCTTCATCAACCACGTTTTTTTACATTCAGAAAAGTCATTTATACTTAAGACTAGTGTACAATTAATTATTACAAGGAAATCACCGTAGGTGATCCAAATAGAAACTCCAAGAGACGCGCTATTCTCGCTTCAGTGCAGTAGCGTACAATTAAAACATGTGCAGTTTTTTCATCTCTTCTCCAAATTGAGCACTTCAAATTCCTTCTGAAAGATACACGTCTTAGCTTCAAAACGCCACTGTTCTCACTCAAATTGGAGATCTAGCGAATTTTGGGCAATTAATTTACTGAAGTATGTCAGCTGGGCCGGCCTAGCTTGGTGAACCCCACTTCAATAATTTATGGAAAATTAAAATCATGTCCAAATCAAGCGTTTCCAAGGCTCAATTTAATCCCAATAAGTTAGCTAATCAGAAAATCAAATTTCATCCAAATCAGAGTCCAATTGAGTTCTGGAGCTTAACTTAAGTGTTGATGACTCGTGGGACGCGTGAGCTGCACTTGTGCCAACTTCAAACGTGTGTGGAGACTTCAATTTTGGTCCAAATCACGTGACTTAAATTTTGGCTGAAAGCTGCACGTGTCTAGTTTCATTTGCAACTAGAATCATGAATTTTGGAGTTCTTTAGAAATTACAATAAATAAAACAGTAGACTATGTCAGTATCCGTTTACAATTAAACAATGATAATTTACTATTTTTATGCACATTTTTATGTTAAGGCCTCAAATTGTCCAATAACTCAAATAATGCTTAATTTATCTTTGTTAACAACTTATAAACATTAAGATAATATTATTAGACACTTAAATTATGATAAAAATCAGTCACATCAGCACCCAAGAGACCAATTTCTGTAATGATGTCAAAAGCGTATTTTCGTTGGCATAGGAAGATACCAGTGGGACTTCTAGCCACTTTGATGCCTACAAAATACTTTAAGAGTCCAAGATATTTCATGTGAAAGCAATTACTCAAATAAGTTTTGAAATACTGAATATCTTCTTCATTATTTCCGGAAATTACAAGATCATCAACATAAACTAATACATTGAGGTGAAGATCATTATGATGGAGAATAAAAAGAGAGTAGTATGAGTAGATTGTGTGAATCCATATTTCTGTAATGCACTCTTCAACTTACCAAACCAACAACGGGGAGCTTGTTTCAAGCCATATAGAGATTTATGTAACCTGCAAACTTGAGTAGGATGATGAGATTTGAAACTTGGAGGTGGCTTCATATATACTTCCTCATCAAGTTCACCATATAAGAAAGCATTGTGAACATTCATTTGATGGAGTGTCCAATTTGTAGTAGTTGCAACTGCAAGAAAAGTACGAATTGTGACCATCTTTGCAACTAGTGCAAAGATTTCATGAATATCTAATCCTTCAACCTGCTCATTTCCCAAAATAACAAGACGGGCTTTAAACCTTTCAATAGATCCATCTGCATGATATTTGATCCGATAAACCCACTTCCATCCGATAGCCTTTTTATTAGGAGGCAAAGATACTATAGATCAAGCCTCATTATTTTCAAGGGCTTGAATTTCTTGTTGCATTATCTTTCGCCAATGTTCATGTTGAACAACATCAACAAAAGTTTATGGTTTAGTTTCTATAATAATGACTGCCAAAAACTGCCTATGACGGGAAGAAAATTTCGAACAACTGACATAATTAGTTATAGGATAGGGGTACCTGAGGAGTTGGATAAAGTAGATGAACTAGGAGAAGGATTAATCTTGTAAATAGTATGAGTCACATAGTCATGTAATATAGTTGAAGGGATTTTTGTATGATAACCACGACCCAAAGTTTCTGTGCGCACCCTTGTCTATAGCACTCTATGATTCAATATCTAGTGTGATATCAGTAGCATGTGGGGCTCTAGTATGGGAATAGATGAGAGACTATCTTATGTTGGAATAACTTCATTGTTTGGTGAAGTATTTTCATTTAAGTGTATCTCAGATATAAGAGAAACATCATCATCATCAATGTAAGCATGTGTAGTAGAGAAAGAATTAGATAAAGTGGAATCCGTTCAAGAGATAGGTTTAATGCAAATAGAAATTGATCTTCATAAAATACAATATCGCGTGAGACAAAAAATATTTTTGACTCAACATATAATTTCTAACCTTTCTTACCATAAGGATAACCCACAAAAATACATCTCCATGATAGTGATTGTGAGCATAACATAAACATCCAAAAACTCGAAGATGATTAAGATCACAAGGTGTACCGTACAAAACTTCATAAGGAGATTTTCCTTTTAATACTGTCGTGGGAGTACAATTTATTAAGTGACATGCAACCAAAGTGCAACGTCCCAAAAAATTAATGGGAAGATTACCCTAAAAAAAGCAAGGCATGTGCAACATTTAGAATATGTCTGCGTTTACGCTCTACTCGCCCATTTTGCTGTGGAGTTCCTGTACAAGAAGTCTCATGCACTATACCATGATTATGAAAATATGTTCTCATGGAGATAAATTTTGTACAATTATTACTTTGAACAATTTTTACCTTTTTATTGTATTGGCATTCAATCATGACAATAAATTGTTGCAAATACATGGATACTTCTTTCTTGTCACTAAGCAAATAAATCCAAACAACCCTTGAATAATCATCAACAATAGTTAAAAAATATCAAGCATCACAAAAGCTTGCAGTTCTATAAGGTCCCCATAAGTCATAGTGAATTAACTGAAAAATTTCATTTGTTTTATTTTCACTGATAGGAAAACTTTCCCTTGATTGTTTTGCTCGAAAACAAATATCACATACTTGGTTATGGATTTATTTATTCTGTCATAATCCATCTTAAATAACATATCAATAGCTTTATTAGAAGGGTGCCCTAACCTTTTATGCCATAATTCACAAGAAGTTTCCGTTGATGATGTCTTTACCGTTGCTACTATGACTATCTTCCCAAGATAATATAATCCTTCTCGTTGCTCACCTATTCCAATCAATTTCTTTGAAGTACGATCCCGGATAGTCAAGATTTGTCACTAAAATAAATTTCACAATCTAATTCATTGTTCAATTGAGACACTGAAATAAAATTGCAAGTTAATGACGACACATGAAGAACATTAGTAAGTGTTAGAGTATGACTAAGCACCATTGTGGCTTCCTTTGTAACTGTTATGTGTTCACCATCAGGAAGACTTACCGAATATCCTTAATATTAGTGAGACATACTAATTTTCCAATCATATGATGTGAGGCCCCTGTGTCAATAATTTAAGACAAAGAAGTGCACTTACCACTCAATTTTTTAGTAGCACTCATTTTTCACTACCTTCCACTTTGATATTGTTTAAAAGACTCACCAATGTTTTCCATTGCTCATCAATTATACCTTTAACATCAGACAAATTTGCTTGCGTAGCATGAACCTTGACAATTTCACATCCTTTTCCAATTTCACGAGGATGATCTCTCCACCAATTTGGATAACCTATGATTTGAAAACAATTATGTGAGTCATGTCCAAGACGATAACAATGAGTACATAGGACATTATTGTCCTTCACTGAATTTCGAGTTATATCATAAGAATAACTATTTCTCCTTATGATCCTCCCTTCATTCTATTTCTGTCATGATGACAGATAATAAATTTTTTAGTATTTCTTTTGGTATGACTCTAATATTATGTCAGAACATAATGGAATATTGTTCTGTCTTATTCATCTTTCTTAAATATATATATATATATATATATATATATTTTCCTGAAAATAATATCTCTCAACTAAAAAAAGCAGCAACAACAACAACACTATGTTAAGTGTCAGACATAAGGAAATTGGCTATCGTCTCCCCATTCTAATTGTCCATCTCATTTGTTTCAAGACACAACATATGATAGCAAGAGTATCTCAGCTTGGCCTGTTTCAAAGCCTCACTCGTCCAGATTGAACAATGAGAATGCGCTTGACCAAGTTGACAAGGAGAGCAAAGTTGAGACTGCTACAAGTTATCGGTTGTTTGGAATTGATCATATTAATCATTCTAGGAACTCACCTACTGTTGAGAGTTCATCTTCGCATGCAGTAAATGTACCCAAAGTTACTACTGAAGGATGTACTAGCACCTTGTCCCAAACATATGCTAGCCATAAGTCGGAGGAACCAAAGGCTTCTTCCAAGGAGAGGAAACAAGAACAGCTACAAGTATGGCCAAAGGCTACTAGAAGTCGCACCAAGGTGTTGAACATAGATTGTTTGTTTAGATAAACTGTTAGATGATTTACATTCTTTGAAGTCTAATAAGATTTTTATTTCACTACACCATTTTTTACATTAAACAACAATTAAAAAATCATTGTTTAAAATTAAAAAACCGTTGCTTAAACTTTAGGCAACAGTTTGACAACGAATTTCTAGCCGTGGAGTATGTAGTCGTGGGCTTTGCTTAAAGGCAACAGTTTTTTTCTAAGACAACACTTTTATTTAAAGCCGTTACTTTAACATATTACAATAGACAACGGTTTTTTTATAAACGTTTATACCACAGTTTTATTCATACTTATTAGGCAACACTTTTTTTTTGTATCATATTACAATAGGCAACAGTTTTAATGATATTTCTTAGGCAATATTTTTTTTTCATTGTTTTATTTTCAAACCACAGTCCTAAATATTTTAACCTTTTAGGAAACATTAATGTCTAAAAAAATAATTTAAAAGTCAAAATAAATATTTTATTTAAAAATTAAGAGATTAAATAATGTAAAAAAATAAAAATCATATTTATTCTAAATTTTAGATTAATTAAAGCTTAATCTTCAAAGAGAGAAAAAATACTTGTAACAAAATTGATTGTATATCAATATATATAATAGTCATTAATTTGCTGAATTTGTCACTTTCCAACCAAAAAATCTCTTAAGAAAAATAAATCCGTAAACATAACATAAAATCTATTTGTAATTCATAACATATAATTTTTTGCTGAAATTAAAATAAAGTTCTAAATTGTTTTTTTTCATGGTTTTGCAATCAGGTTAGTCATCATCATTTTCTTCTTCAATATTATCTTCATATGTAACCTGTAAAAATGTAAAAAATACACAATAAGAATCATGTTTAATTAATCTGTAATAACTAACTACAAAATATAATCATAAATGATTTCATAAACTTAAAGGTTAATACTTTATGATAATCAGGAACATGAGTTGAAGTAGAGGAATGTGGACCAACTACACTACTTTGTTTGCCTAAAACTTGTGCCATCATTTGATCTATATCCTCCTCATCCATATCAAGATTTTGTTAGCGAAGCATGAATTTCATCATTGCCTCTAAACCTTCAATCTTCTTTTCCATACCATGCATCTGAATGGCGTGTTCCTTTTGAATAGCATCAATTTCTTGATTTTTTTTTTCAATAGTGTCGGTGTCATAGTCCTTCCATAGCAACAAACCCGTCCAGGTTTTTCTTTTCCAAAAAATGATTCAAATGTTTGTTCCACAGTTTCATTTGAGTTTTTAATTGAACTTTTCAGCTTAGACTATAAAGAAATCAATATTATCAGCATATGATGAAAATTTTAGACATTTTATAAATACAAATAAACTTACAATAGCATCTAGTGTTTCTTCATCCACTACTTTTCCTTTTCGACCTTGACGACCTTGACAGGTTGTAATAAATATTTCAGCTCTACTAACCTCTTCTCCAGGCTTTTTCTCAACACTTTATTAAATTAAATTTGAAAAAGAATAGTAAAATATATTAATGATAAGTAAAAAATGCAGTGAGACAAGTAAAATATACAATATTAGAAACATGAACAATAACATCACAAGAACAATATGTGTAACCAAATCTAACCTAAGCGGGTCGCATACAGTGAGACAACGAGACGACGAGATGACAAGACGGTAAGACACTAGACAGGGAAGCACGACACACAGTGAGACAAGTAGAAGAAGATGACCTACAAAGAAGAGAGAAAGCACAAAGGAAGGATTGAGAAGAAAATGTGCAGGTTTAAGAATTTAAGTTTCAGGGGTTAAGAATATAGGGTTTTAAGAATTTGGAGAAAAAAATTAATTAAAAAAAATAACATTAAAAAAATTTAACTTCAAAAAAATTAATTCACATAAATTTAATTAAAAATAATTTAATTTTTATGATAACGTTATATCAAGTATTGTCTTTTTAAAATGAGTTTTGGCCGCACTTTTTGTATCTGTTGCAAATTAAGTGTGGTCTAAAATAAAAAATAAGAGGTTTTAAGAATTTAGGGAAAAATTAATTAAAAAAATTAAATTAAAAAAAATTAATTAATAAAAATTCAATTAAAAATTTAAATAGAAATAATTTAATTAATAAAAAATTAATTAAAAAATTCAATTATTTAAGATAGATTAAAAGTAATTATAAATAATTTGATTTAAAATAATAACTCAACCTAAATTATAATAACGTTATTTATTCATAGTTTAGTTCACACTTTTTTATTTATCGTAAATTAAATGTGGTGTAAAGTAAAAATTGGTGTAGTGTTTTTCTAACATGGGCTTTTCAATGATGAAAACCTACCAAAAGGTTCAAATGCAGGATGTTGCAGTGGGTCGTGCTGTGGATTTAACCATGTTGGATGGGTATGAGCAACTTATAAATGAATTAGAGGAGATGTTTGACATAAAGGGACAACTTCAACACAGGAATAACTGAGAAATTGTCTTCACTGATGATGAAGGTGACATGATGCTTGTGGGAACTGATCCATGGCCGTGAGTATCTATTAAACACAATTATAGGAACAATAGTGCTGATTCAGTAAAGGATTTGGACAGGAAAAAACAAAGAAAAGTAGACGTAGATGATATCATAAATCAGTGTAACCCCATGCTCATTGATTTCATATTTTCTTGCAGTGAATTCTCTAATATCGTGAGAAGAATCTTCATTTGTTCCAGCCAGGATGTGAAGAAGATGAGTTGCGGAAGCAAACTGCCAATCTCTCTTTTTTTTTCTATCTTTCCGTTGTAATAACTGAGCATAAAAATTATCTCTTAAAGGTATAAAAGTCCTATTTTTAACTTCCCGGAAAATTAAATTCATGTTCCAAGTTTTTTTTTTTTCATTTCTTTTAAGAAAGAAAAAGAAGAAAAGTAGTTCTTACATTTATAATTTGTGTCTGACACTTCAATTACTTAAAAAAATTAGTTGTAATATAATAAGTATGGTTTGCATTGTTATTTAATTAAATTTAGAGTTCCACTTTTGATAATCTATATAATCAAAGATTTTATTAAATACTAATATGTATTAATAATATAAAATTTCAATTCTGATTAAACAAAGAATATTTATAATCTTAGATAAAGGTGAATTGTAGGTAAATTGGATTAAGGATAATCGATTACTATTTACTTAATAAGGAACCCTAGTAAACATATGTGAGAAAATTTTCCTCTGACCTTTTGAGAGAAGCCAAGAGTCAAATTAATATTTTTTGGACTATAATATCGTTATTATATTTTGTAGGGAAAAATTAAAATAAAATGGTACAGCTACCTGTCAACATTTATTGTATCATGTCACCATCGATTTTATTTCAACAAATATATTTATTGATCTTAGTGAATACATATATTTATTGATCTTTGTCCAATACCATTAAATGCTTAAACCTTATTGGTTTTCCATCATTTCTAAAATTTATTCATTTAATAAAAAATGCTTCTATTATTTATCCAACTATCAATTACTTCTTAAAATTAACTTCTTTCAGTTTCTTGAATTTTACTCCATTAAATTTAAAAAATCTTTTTTTTTCTGACATTAATTAAATAATTTTTACATTTATAAAATAAATTTTATCTAAATTTTGAACTTACTCTTTCTTTTTAAGCAATTCTAATATTTTCTACTTTTCTCCACAAAAGTCCTAAATCTCTTTTTAGTACTAACTCTTTTTCACCTCCATATTTTTCCTTAACGATCATCTCTTATGAAAAAAAGTTTCATCTTCTTTCATGACATGTGAATCTTCAAATTAAAAAAATTCGATTTACTAATATAAAGTTCATATCAATTTTATTACTATAACGTTTAAGATATATAGAATTAATCTAATTCATAAAAAATAAAATTATTTAAAATGGTTAGATAATTTTTTTAAATTAAAACTGAACTAAGTTAAATCATATTTAATTTGAATAATTTTTTTATATAAAATCAAATTAAACGGTACTGCAAATATTTAATAAGATAATGATTTAATATTCTCTATTTCTAGTAAGTATTTAAAATGGCAAAATTTTTAGTGAGTATAGTTTAATAATTTATGGAGGCTCTTGTCAGAAAAACGATGCTTTTTTTTTTTTCTCTTTTTTCGTTTTTAGTACCGAAAACTATTACAAACATAATTTTCAACACCCGAGTTTTATAAAATGAATTAGTCAATAATTTATATATTGAAGTATTTTTATTTCAAATAATTTTAATAAGTTGTGATTTTAATATTGTATTTATTTAGATCTAGATATGTTTTTAAATTTTAAGTCTCTTTAATCCGTTAGATTCATGAAAGAGATATTTTTAACATTAAAAAATATAAATAAAATTTAATGTGCATAAAACACTTCAACTCAATAAAAAATATAAATAAAATTTAACGTATATAAAAGAAAAAGTGAATAGTTAGAATCCTTGCTTTCTAAATTCGAATTTATAAAGAGATAGAAAACTAACGGTTTATACCTCCTCGTACGAATGTGAGACTATCGTGGGACATAAACACATTTTTTTAATCGAACGTGAACAATAATTGTACTTTTTGCTACTTCTAAATCTGCATAAGAGGAAATTCAGCTTCTCCCAGAAAAAGGGAAAAAATATACAAGAAACTTCAGCTTCGAGGATGAGCACGATTTCAATCATGTGTTTCAATTTTCACGTTATTTTTCTAATTGTTGTTGCTCTATTAGTACGCATATCATCTCAGCTTGTTCCAAGGTAGAAGTGCTTCCTGGCTTCGAAGGACCTCTTCCTTTTGAACTCGAAACAGGGTAAGTAACACCACTTTCCCTTTTCTGATTTCAACGTTATTCAATGAATGTTAATTTGATAGTCATAAAGCAACAACAGGTATGTAGGATTGGGAGAAACAGATGATGATATGCAAGTGTTTTACTACTTTATTAAGTCAGAGAATGACCCTGCAAAAGACCCTCTTATGCTTTGGCTAACCGGTGGTCCCGGTTGCTCTTCATTTTCGGGTCTTGCCTATCAAATAGGTAATTTCGAGATGCAAACTTTCTGATAGTTCCTACAATAACAACAGATTTGGATTATAATATCCTTCGATCTGACCGACTAATTACATCCGAGTAAATTCCGATATAAATAGTAAGAGTATTCGCGATACAGTTTGGTTCGATTTTTCGTTAAAATATTTCTCAATTAAATATAAAATTTATTTGCGATTTGGTTTGAAATAAAAAAAATCTAAACCAATCCAAATCAATTTTAGCAGTTTGATTTTGATCGATTTTTATGATTTTTTTTATTATTTTTTAATTTTATTTTTTTATTAACAATTGATTATTCCATGCGGTTCTGAAAAAAAAAATTCAAAGTGATCCAAAAACTTGTATTTTTTTTTTATCTTCTGAACACCCCTAATAGATTGTATTGCACAATGTGAGTATCCTGTGACAGAATTTTCTGGTCAAAAACCTGATTTGGAAAATAGATTGTACTGATCCACTTTAGAAGATAGAGTAGAAAATGAAAAATGTATAATTCATTTCTGACTCCTAAAATTGCCTCAGAGAGTGTTGCCCGAAACATACGTATCCCTTTTTGTACACATTTTGTAAAAAGTGATTATGGGTCTAACTCACCCCTAAAACCAGTTCAGAAGGTATTTATATATTATAATTTAGCTTTATTTTTAGTGAATGAATGTGGGAGATAAATGACTAAATCTAAGCTCAACAATCTTGTTAACCTGACTTTGATACTATGTAAAAAGTGATTATCAGCCTAACTCATCCCAAAATTTATTTAGAAGGTAAAATTTACACTTCATTTATATACTATAATTCGACTTTATTTTTAGTTAACGTGATATTTTCCCAACACATTTCAATCTCTGTCGTCTTGTTGATTTTCTACTTTTGGTCATCTGGGTCAACGGCTCTCTTACCACATGTTCTAATATTATTTTTTTCATGCCTTACCCTCTCAAGTCCCACCTAGGTCTTCTTAGATCATTATGTATGTTGAAGAGACAATCGCTGCTCCATGAGATAGAATTTATTAAAGCCAACCTTTATCTCCATTTTAGATAGTTTAAAACGATGTGATGGAGTGCATTCAAAAATTGACTTCACTAAAAAATGAATCCATTGGATGTAAATAGGTCCACTTCAATTCAAGATTGAGGAGTATGATGGTAGCCTGCCAAATTTGATCTTGAGGCCACAGTCCTGGACAAAGGTATAGATTTCATAATGCATCCTCAAGAATTTGATCTTGATTTCATTTGACAATGTTAATCAATATTTATATAATTAATAATTATATTTATATTAAGCATAGCTAGCAATACTAGTTCTTTTTTCCTGATTCTTTTTAATATGTTGTTACTCGAGTGTGATGTATTGCTCCTAATTCTTTTTATGTTTAATTTTTGACAGGTAGCTAGCATTATTTTCGTAGATTTGCCTCTTGGAACTGGCTTCTCGTATGCAAAAAATGTCACTGCTCAAAGGAGTGACTGGAAGATAGTTCACCATGCCCATCAATTTCTTAGGAAGGTACATTTGTTGAGAATGTGATAATGTCACTCTGATCATAGGTCGTGCAAACAGGAAAGTTTTCCTTTTTCCTAAAACTTTTAAAATCAAGCTATTCAAATTTTGATAATTATTTTATTAAACTAAAATCTTTCGTATCTTTGTAGTGGTTGGTTCATCACCCAGAATTTCTTTCAAATGAATTTTACATGGGTAGTGATTCATATTCTGGCATACCTGCCCCTGCCATTGTTCAAGAAATTTCAAATGGTATGAAAGTTAAAATTACTTAATCTATAAGATGAATCGGTTATTCTTAATGGTTATTCTTAATGGTTATTGTCTTTACAATTTATATTGAAAATGTGGCATAAAAGTTTGTTCATGATGCGAAATTCGCGGTAACTGAGTTAGTGGATTGAGGACACCTCTTCATGCGAATGTCATGAAATAAGATTGTCGTGGGATTAACCGATGCCTATCCGGTAGAGAGTTATATATTTTTTTTTTTTGTTTCAAGAGTAATATTAAAATTTTAATGTCTTTTTACTAAACATTATGAAGTAATTAACATATTAAATTTTGAACTTAGTTATCAATTTTATTTGAAAATTTGATTCACATCCTCCTCTAAAGTATATTAACTATAAAAATCCGTTAAATTTAATTTTACAAATTAAGGACAGTTATTTTACATGATTATTAAAGTACATCACTTTACATTTACCTAACATATAAAAAATTTAACATACATGCATGGACATATTTATCGTAAAGCTTACAATTATTCTTCGATTTCCTTGATTAACAGGAAACGCAAAAGGTCTTCAACCACCGATAAATCTCCAGGTTTGCAATCAATATATCTTTCTGTGCTTTTACTACAGACAAAATAAAATTCTACGCAGTTCAATTTTCAAAATTCCAAATCGCACGCTTTTCATCTTTTCAAAGTTGTAATGTTATCAATTCTTCCTATCGACACTCTGAAGCCAAAGTTGATATTAAGATATTTTCAGGGATATCTGCTAGGGAATCCCATAACAACACGAAAAGAAAAAAATGACCAAATTCCTTTTGCTCATGGGACTTATTTCTAATGAACTCTACGCCCAATGTTTGTTTTTTTACGTGTAATAATCCTATTTGCATTGTAACTTTTAGTACTTAAATTTTTTACGAATATATATAGGTATTAGGTATTTCAGCGGAGTCTAATCAACAATTTATGCATAGCTCATTTTTTTAAAATAAATGGTTAAGGAAATGACAGTGACTCTTACTCATCATTTATCAAGCATGAACATGTTAAATTATTTTAATATCAATGATGACTCATGTATTTTATAGAATAACTTTAATATAAAGAAATCTAATGTGATGATTATTAGATTATTATTGGATTAAAGTTATGGAGATTATTTTAGAAATATTAAAATTAATTTCCTCTCTTCTCATTTCTAAGGACAGGATGGTCTTTTAATAAATAAATTAATATTTATTTATTAAATTATAAAAGGTTAACGTTGGAGGTTAAAGAAGTTTTATTTATTTAAATTAAATAAAATTTAACGTTGGAAGTTTTGAAGGTTACAGAACTTCTTTTAACGTTAAATTTTTTCCCTTTATATCTTTTGCATGAAAAATCTCAATCTCAATCAGTAGACATCCTAAAGGTGTTTATTGATGAGGTGGAAAGACAGTTAGATAGAAAAGTGAAAGTTGTAAGATCTGATAGAGGTGGTGAATTTTATGAAAAATTTAATGAAAAGGGACAATGTCCTGGTTCATTTGCAAAGTTTCTTGAAAGTAAAGGCATATGTGCACAGTATACTATGCCTGGAACACCTCAACAAAATGGTGTTGCTGAAAGGCGGAACCGTACCTTAATGGATATGATTAAGTCTATGCTAAGCAATAGTGTTGTACCGTTATCTTTGTGGATGTATGCATTAAAGACCGCTGCATATCTGCTTAACAGGGTTCCTAGTAAGGCAGTTCCTAAGACTCCTTATGAACTGTGGATAGGAAGGAAACCCAGTTTGAGACATACCCACATTTGGGGTTGTCCCGCAGAAGTAAGAGTATACAATCCACATGAAAGGAAACTTGATGCAAGAACTATTAGTGGTTTCTTCATTGGTTATCCTGAAAAATCTAAGGGGTACAGATTCTATTGTCCAAATCATAGTACAAGAATAGTTGAGTCTGGTAATGCTCGATTCATTGAAAATGGCCAATTTAGTGGGAGTGAGAAATCACGGAAGGTGGATATTGAAGAAACTCATGGTGAATCTTCTTCACCTAATGTTCCTTCTCAGGATGTTGTCCCTTTGGTTGTATTACGGTCAAATAACAACAAGAGACAACAAAGTGATATCCAAAACTCACGGGATGAATATATGGCTAATGAACTGACAAATAATATGCAAGTCACTAATGAACAAGTGATAGAAGAGGCACAAGAAATAGCACCAAGAAGGTCTAAAAGGCAAAGAAGACCAGCTATTTCAAGCAATTATGTTGTGTATTCACTTGAACATGAATGTGATTTAAGCATTGATAAGGATCCAGTCTCATTTAGACAAGCCATGGAAAGTAACAATTCAGAAAAGTGGCTAGATGCTATGAAAGAAGAGTTGAAATCAATGGATGATAATAAAGTATGGAATCTAGTTGAGTTGCCTAAAGGTTCAAAAAGGATTGGTTGTAAATGGGTCTTTAAGACCAAATATGACTCAAAAGGCAATGTTGAAAGGTATAAAGCTAGATTAGTTGCCAAAGGTTTCACTCAAAAAGATGGCATTGATTACAAAGAGACCTTCTCTCCTGTTTCTAAGAAGGACTCTTTGAAAATTGTTTTGGCTCTGGTGGCTCATTATGATTTAGAGCTTCACCAAATGGATGTAAAGACCGCCTTTCTGAATGGTGAATTAGAGGAAGAAATTTATATGGATCAACCTGAAGGTTTTGTTTCCACAGGAAAGGAAAGCATGGTGTGTAAATTAAAGAAATCATTGTATGGACTAAAACAAGCTTCCAGACAATGGTATCTTAAGTTTAATGATACCATTACGTCATATGGATTTGTAGAGAACATTGTTGATCGATGTATCTACATGAAGGTCAGTGGGAGTAAGTTTGTAATTTTAGTCCTGTATGTTGATGATATTCTGCTTGCTACTAATGATCTTGCCATGTTACATGATGTAAAGAAGTTTCTCTCTAATAACTTTGAAATGAAAGATATGGGTGAGGCATCCTATGTGATAGGAATAGAAATATTCCGTGATAGATCACAAGGACTGTTGGGATTGTCTCAGAAATCATATATAAACAAGATATTAGAGAGATTCAGAATGGATAAGTGCTCCGCAGGGATCGTTCCAATACAGAAAGGTGACAAATTTAGTCAAATGCAATGTCCTAGAAATGACTTGGAACGAAGTGAAATGGAGTCCATTCCTTATGCATCAGTAGTTGGGAGCTTGATGTATGCCCAAACATGTACTCGACCAGACATTAGCTTTGCTGTAGGTATGTTGGGCCGATATCAAAGCAATCCTGGAATAGAGCATTGGAAAGCTGCAAAGAAAGTCCTAAGGTATTTACAAGGCACAAAGGATTACATACTCACGTATAGAAGATCAGATTATCTTGAAATGATTGGTTATTCAGATTCTGATTATGCTGGGTGTGTGGACTCAAGGAAATCCACATTTGGATATATATTCCTTTTGGCTGGAGGAGCGAGATCATGGAGAAGCGCAAAACAATCTGTGATTGCCACTTCTACCATGGAGGCTGAATTTGTAGCATGTTTTGAGGCTACAATTCAAGCATTATGGTTGCGGAATTATACTTCAAGATTTGGCATCATTGATAGTATAGCCAGACCATTAAGGATCTATTGTGATAATTCTGCAGCTGTTTTCTTTTCTAAGAATGACAAATACTCGAAAGGAGCAAAACATATGGATTTAAAGTATTTGTCAGTTAAAGAGGAAGTAAAGAAACAAAAGGTGTCAATTGAGCATATTGGTACAAGTCTAATGGTAGCGGATCCGTTAACTAAAGGTTTATCACCCAAAGCATTTACTGGCCATGTTGAAATAATGGGTATGTTGAAATAATGGGTATTATGGATAAGTCCTTGTTAACGATGTAGTTTGCTTTGTATATATATACATTATGGTTATAATGCTCGTATTGTTTGACACTTGTGAATTCAATTACAGTTATAAATTTGTTTCTTTTGTCATTTACATTTCATGGTATATATATTATAGTTATTGTGAAATGACAGGATATATCTTTGTAAAGAAAATTAAAGATATATATTATAGTATTAATTAAAGTTAAATTAAATTTGATGGTTGTGATACATGGAAGGAAAGTGACTTGATGATTTCAATGTATGATGTGCACTTAAAAGTTTGGTATTGAATCTTCAAGTAATAACATGAGCCAAGTGGGAGAATGTTAAATTATTTTAATATTAATGATGGCTCATGTATTTTATTGAATAACTTTAATGTAAAGAAATCTAATGTGATGATTATTAGATTATTATTGGATTAAAGTTATGGGGATTATTTTAGAAATATTAAAATTAATTCCCTCTCTTCTCACTTCTAAGGACAGGATGGTCTTTTAATAAATAAATTAATATTTATTTATTAAATTATAAAAGGTTAACGTTGGAGGTTAAAGAAGTTTTATTTATTTAAATTAAATAAAATTTAAGGTTGGAAGTTTTGGAAGTTACAGAGATTCTTTTTTATTTTAAAAAAGGAAGTTAACGTAACTTCTTTTAACGTTATTGAACTTCTTTTAACGTTAAATTTTTTTCCCTTTAAATAGTCCTTCTCTCCAACGAAACAAATGTGCATTGTCTCATTTTCTCATTCAGAAAATAAAAGAACAAACAAATGTGCATTGTCTCATTTTCTCATTCAGAAAATAAAAGAGAAGGGAAAAATACTTCTTCATCAAAAGGACGTTATGGATCCAGGTAAGTACTCTAATTTAATTTTTGCTAACAGAACAGTCTTTGAAGAGAAATTGTAGAGGAGATTATATATCTGTAGATCGTAGAAATGAACTGTGTTTAAGAGATCTCAACTACTATGATGAGGCAAGTAGTTTTATGATAATCTCTTGTACTTTGTTATTGTATCAGTTTGAGTTTATTTGCCATAATAATAGATATTATTTCTTTTCTTCAGTGCCTCTCCGGAGTATATATGTTCAACATTTTAGATCGCAAATGCGTAGTAGAAAATTCGCTTAAGAAACATGAAGATCTGTGGAGGAGATCTCTGTCTCAAAAGTCTGAGTTCTCTCTTAATTCTCATCTCACTGGGTTAGACATCAGATGCCAAGTAATTCTTGCGTACCTTGATTTCCCTCTCACATTTTTTGTCCACTGTGTTTCAAATTTGATTTCGCCATTTTACATTATTGTAGAACTATGGCTCTTTCCTTGGCACTCATTGGGCCAATGATGAGAGTGTTCGCAAATCGCTGCACATTCGAGAGGTTTGATATAAAATATATATACTTCACTGTGATTAGTCTTTTGGTATCTGATGTTAAATAATAATGTTATGTCACCAGAACATGGGTAATGAAAAAATAAATATATTACATGAACCATGAAAATATTAAACCCTTATATATGTAACTTGGTGAATGTACTGCAGGGAACTATAGGCAAATGGGAACGTTGTAAGTCTACTACTGATTTTGAGTTTCAGATCCCTAGTAGCTTCGAGTTTCATTTAAATCTCAGTGCTAAAGGATATCGTTCTTTAATATATAGGTGAAGAGTTTCATATCTAAGATTTTATTTTTTGTTTTAAAAATTTTGTTTCCATATGTTAAGAGTTTTTCTGTTTTTGAGTTTCTTAAGAATTTTTACAACTAGCTCATTTCTTATGGAAGTTGGTGTTTTGTTGCCAGTGGGGACCATGATGCAGTTGTTCCTTTCCTGTCGACTCAAGCATGGATTAGAGCTCTAAACTACTCCATTATAGAAGATTGGAGGCCATGGCTTCTAGAAGACCAAGTTGCAGGGTGAGAATCAAACATTAACCTTATTATTTTCAATATTTTTTTTTATAAATTTATTAAGAATATTATTTACATGATAGTTGAATTACAAATTTTTTTCAAAATAATATTTCTCATTCCAATATACTATAAAAATAAATTTAATTATTTATGAAATATTTTTTACAAACTTTTTTGTGTGAAAAAAAAATTAATTATGTATTGAATATTTTTCACAGATTTACTTTAATGAAAAATTTTCATAAATTTATTGGTGAAAATTTTTTCATAAATATGTTTATGAAAAAATTTTCTATGAATTTGTTTATTAGAAATTTTCTATAGATTTTTTTAAAAAATTTTTTACTAGTTTTATACCCACAAATTTCTCACCACCACAAATTTATAAGTAAATATGTGGAAAATATTCAATGAATAATAAATTTAAAAAAAAAAAAAAAAATCCGTAAAAAATATTTCATAAATAATTAAATTTATTTTTCTAGGAATACTTTTCTTTCTATTTTAGTGTTTTACTTTTCCTATGAAGAACATCCTAAGATAATATCTGTCTAAATATTTGTGAATTATTTTGCATTTCATGCAGATACACAAGGACATACTCTAATCGAATGACATTTGCAACTGTAAAGGTAAGATAAAAGCATTCAATTTAGATATTGCAACACTGCTTTTTTTTCTAATTCTTTCAGGAAATTGGAAATTGCATGTTGTGGTGAAATATTTACCGATTGTGGGTTGTTCAAATTTGATAATATTGTAACTGATTACAGGGTTCAGGACACACAGCACCTGAGTACAAGCCTGATGAAGGTTACGCCATGTTCAGTAGGTGGATAGTTAATAAGCCTTTGTAACTCCACCACAATGTGGAATCCAAATTTAATATATTTATTACGAATAAAATATGTTATAAAACGGCAATATTACTCTTACATTTGGAATAAATACCAAGCTGGTATTTTAAACAATATAATTATTTTAAATATTTTAAAATTAATTTTCTCTTCTCTTAATTGAGTATATAATAATTTTTTAATAAATAATTTAATTTTAAATTATTTAAATAAAAAATTTAATATTAATTTTGAGGATTATAAGATAAGTTATTAAAAAGTTTTCTGTTTTTTTTTTCTAAAGTTTAGGAGATAACTTGATATTATTAGAAAAATTATTGAAAAGAGGTAAAGAAAGGAGAAAATATTTATTGATTAAAGAAATATTATTGAAATTATTCAAAATGAATCGAGCTAAGTTTCTCAATCTTTTCTAAAAAAATTAATAAAAAAATTTCTTATAACCATAATTATTTAATAGATTTATGTTTTTTCTTTTTTTTTTTTTCATTTTTACACTTAATATTATGGTAATTTATCTTTTCTTGGAATATCGTGAACTTAAATTAATGAATTTGCAATTTTAAGCCAACATAAGAGGTCGTATGATATTAATATTATTCTTTTAATCTCATTGTTCAATAATTTTTTTCTTATTAAAATAACATTAGACCAACGAATAGGATAGAACATTTAAAAGTTTCTTTAGTATAAAAGCAAAAAATCTGAACCTCCTCTTATCTCTCTATNTTCTTCTTGTCCCTAATTAACAAATGGAAACAAAGAAATTTTGTATAGTATGAGCTATATGATGTAACCAATGTGGAAAAACTTGCACATGAGGTCGTTTTATGCTTTTCTCCTTTCTTTTATATTTGTGATTTTCCGTATATATATATATATATATATATATATATATATATAAATAAAAGTATATTATAATGTTCAAGTCAATTATATTATTTAATATTATTTATAAGAAAAAAATATTAATTAAATTTTAAGTTCACTTAATATTATAATTTTTTTTTTAATTCTCTCATTTTATTTAACTTCCCTTTCTATAAAACTTTATCTCCTTATTTTTAATATTTTTCTAAACTTATCTTAAATTTCTCTTAATTCTATGTAAGAATTTTCATTCAATTCTCTTTGAAGAGTATATTAACTGATTCGAATAGAATTTCGTTTTGTGTAAGAACTCGGTGTGAGTTAGTTCTAGTGAGATAGTGACTTAAGTAGTGAAGGATGAAAATATTTGTTAAAATTTTTAAAAGGGTCATAAGTAAAAAAATTAAACCTTTCAACCTTCATTATTTCAAAAACAACTATCTCTCTAAAATTTCTTTTTCTCTAAACCATCTACCTTCTCCCAAACTTTTCTTCCTCCTCCTTTATCTCTTTCAAGATCCAAGTACACCATTGTGAAGTTCTTGAAGAGTAGAACCTTTTGGACTGATTAGAATCTCTATTTGGATAAGTTCTCAGTGTTCTATTTTTCCTTCTAGGGTTTTAATGGGGTTGCTATTTTGGGTGCTTTGGGACACATGCATGTGCCTTCTTTTGCTTCCATGTGGTTCTATGTTAGGTTAGGTCCATAGTGATGTGGTTGATTTGGTATTTCGGCACTCTTGGAGCAATTGGGATTTAACCTTTGGTGGAGACAACAAATTGATTTTGGGAATCTCTTTGAGGTAAGGGAAGTTAGTTGGTTTTCTTAAGAATTATTCTAAGTTTGAGTTGGTAGTTACATTTCGGGTAGAGTAACTTGGGGTTTGAAATTTTATCGTGCTGATATCCAACTTGGGGTTTTTGTGTGCTGCAATGGTTCTTGTGATTTGTGGTGCGGTGTGGAATTGGAATGAAATTGTTTGAAATGATGAAATTGATGACATGTTATACTCATTGGGTATGCTGAAATGTGGGATTGTGGATGTTAATGAAATGAATATGCTACTGAATTTCTGAAAGTTGAGGTATGGTATATGGTATCTAGACCTCAATGTGGATCAAAGTCATATAGACTAGGACCACATGTGGTGAGAGGTCAATGGGAGTTCCGTCAGTTGTTCTGAAAAGACTCAGTTAGTCGGTCGTGATAAGACCCGTGATTCTGTTTTGAGACATCAGGCGTTAGTCTCCCAAAAAGCGTTAGTCTTGTTTGTAATGTGTGAATTTTATTATATGTAAAACCTTAGGTAAGCCCTTATACTTTGACATGTTTGTATTAAATATCTTGAATAATTTATTAATCTTCACATATTCTTTTATATCACTAGCTTACCCTATTTTGATTTGTTGTGTATGTTTGACTACTATGATCGTGTACTTTTGCACAAGAGCAAGTGTCAAGTCTAAAGAGGGTTCATCAGTTGGGAGGTAGTAGATTAGGGCTGATGTATTATAACTTAAGGATATTTTGTGACTTATTTTGGGCTTTATTTGAATATTCTCGAGCATTGTAATAGACCTAGTATTTTAAATATTGAGATATTATGGACTACTTCAGTATAAACTAACATTTTGGGTTCGTTACATTTTGAGTAAGTTATAAGTTCCCTTAATTTTTAGAACACATTTATAAAAATGCTTACAATAATAATTAAGATTAAAAATAACTTCTTTTAGATCCTTAGTAACATAGATAGTTTTATATTCAGATCCTTTAGAGTTAAATAAAACATCTTTCATCCATCTCAATTTGGGGAAAACTTGATTTAGAGGTAAGAGAAACTAATTAAATGTTTTTCTTGTGTTTGATAAAATGATTATTATATGTGAAAGTATGAATTGAGTGAATTAATGGATTAATTGTGAGAATTATATTAAATGGAGTAAAAAATTATTTCACTCCAAGATTGTGATCCCCTTTTGGCATGTTTTTATTTTGAATTTCAAAAAGTGATCTTCATAAAAATTGTAGCCCTATATGTTAGCTAACTAATGAATTTTATTTCACATAAAAATAATATGTATAACTCAAGATGTGATTTTTTTTAATTAAAGGTCAAATTTTTAGAACATTAATTCCCTTCGAAACATGAACCCTTTTTTACATAATTTTTTTTATAAATTTTGGAAAGTGACCTTCATAAAAGTTTTAGCTCTAGATGTTATCTAACCAATACTTTTTGTTTTAGGCAAAAATAATGTGTATAACTTAAGATATGAATTGTTTAGTGATTAAAGGTTATGCTTCGAGGATGAACAAAATACTCTTATAATTATTTTTTTCTTGACCGAAAATCAGTTAGGTAGATCGACCCCTCCGAGCATAATTGGGCAACTATTGGTCACTCGGCTCATTCAAGTATAAATAACATCTTGGTCACTCGGTCTCATCTGAGTATAAATAACATCTTGGTCACTCGGCCTCATCCGTGTTGAAATAAAATCTTTGTCACTTAGTCTCATCCATGTATAAATAACATCTTGGTCACTTGGCCTCATCCGAGTACAACTTGGCAACTCAGACTCATCCCGAGCATATTTCAATAACTCGAGTATAGATAAACAAAATTAATCTTAGTCGCTTCAATTCCTATGAAAGTCTCTAGACTAGGGGGGCTCATGTCTACTTCAAACTAAATTAAACATATATAGCCGAGAATTACATGGCCAAGAACATCTCAACATCTTAGCTTATGCAACGGAGGTATATGTCCCGCCTCTTTTATCCCAAAATTTTTTCTGCCTTCTTCAAACACATGACGACTATTAGTCGAACACATGACAACACATTTCTCAACAAATAGTTGTCTCAACCCTTCGGGTCTCACGACTAGGGGGACTTGTATAGTGGATATTTTCCAACCGAGATCCTCCTAGGCCGAAGTAACCTCGAGATCAAAGAATCACTCGGTCCACCTGAGCTCGAAGAATCACTCGATCCACCCGAGTTCAAAGAATTACTCTGTTTGCCCGAGTTCAAAGAATCTCTTGGTCCACCCGAGTTCCACTATCGCCAATGCGGAACAATCACTCGATCCTTCCCAAGTTTAATTACCGCCAATGTGGAACAATCACTCGACTATTTCGAGTTCAATTAAACCCAAAGTGGAAAAGCCACTCAATCACACCCGAACTAGGTCAAAGCATGCGCTTAAGTCCAAATTAAAGAGGCAAATTAATTAACCACAAACAAAGTTCGTAACACATCATGCCACAAAAATCATAAAGCCAACCGAGAGTCGAGAACCTTGCGGTCGGAACTATTCATTCGTTTCAATCCTACGACCTTTACGACTTGGGGGGCTTGTGTACTAGAATAGCCCAATTCCACCAAATCCAATAACTTGGACCCAACAAGTTACGTCCCATAAGATAAGCATATTAGTTAACATTGCATCTACCAGTTAATATCTACAAGATATACAACATTGGCAAGCCAAGTGGTGTACTTGCCTTCCTAAATGAAGCCTACATCCAGTAATTTTCCAACCTCCTTCTTTACCACTTGTCTTCTCTCTTCACCCATCTTTCTCTTCTTCTGGGCAACTGGTTTGGCCTTTTAGTGGATTGACAACCTATGCGTAATTACTTTTGGATCAATGCCTAACATGTTAGCGACTGACCACGTGAACAAGTCGGCATTCCATTTTAGAACTTGAATTATTTCTGCTACCTCCTCCTCTTTGCAAGGGAGCTCACATAAGTTACCTGTTGCTCACCTTGTATGATGATTGGAATGATTTCCTCTTTTGGTTGCACACGTAAATTCTCATCTATTCTTGGGTCTATGATAATGATGTAACTGTGTGTCTGCTTATCTAAAAATGTTAATTAAGGTTCCAGAATGTTTTTAGGATGTTAATTCAACATAATTAAGTATAAAATAGATTTTAGAAGCATTGGAAGCTAAAAACGAAATTCGCATGAACACAGTACAAAAACATAGTAATTTTATGAACTAACAATCTGGGTCAGGTATAATGTTTTCTTTATATATTTCGCTACAGATATCCAAAAATCACGATTCTGGATGCGTTTGAAACTAGACACGTGCATATTTTCACAGGATATTAAAGCATATAAAATGGAGCTAAATCTGATTTTTGCCAATTGATCAAAGTCAGCTAACCTGCAGTTGACGCGACCAACGAGTCTGTTCCAAAGAATCAAACCACCAGGACTCGATAGAACTCCTAAAATCCTGAAATTTGTGGCATGTGAAAATAGACTTAATGGGATTTCATCCGGATTTTGAATCATGCAAGTCGAAGCCAAATTGGATTTTTGCCATGTATGGGCTAATCATCAGCTGGTCTTCAGTTGGAGCGGTCAACGAGTTCGTCCCAAAGAATTGAAGCTACAGGGCTCAATAGACGTCCAAAAATCACAAAATTGGTACCATTCAAAAGAGACTAAATTATCATTTCAAAGGAACTCAAATCGAGCAAATCGAAGCTGAAACGAATTTTTCATAAGTGTTTGAAGTAAGCTAATAGTAGCTGCAATTCGAGAGAAGCGTCCCTCAAGTTCTAGGCTCCCTCAAGTTAACTCAAGGCCCGTATAGTGATTGTAATGATTTTGTAGTATAAGTAGGAGATTATGCTTTGTAATTACGCAGATTTGGAACTCAGATTTCAGAGTTTTCGCTTTCAATTCTTCTTGTAATGACGTTTCGCGCTCCAAGTTTCACGTTTTCAGTTCTTGCACTTTCTTTGTAGATTTCTTGCGTTTCAATCCATGAATCTCTTTGCTTCTTTGTTCTAGTGCCTCCTCTCCTTGTTTTTTATGTTGTTCTTTACTGTTTTCAAGTTTTAAATGCTTTAGCTTCGAACAAGATTCTGTGAAAATGAAAGCTTATGCTACACAATGCTTGAGCTCGAAATTTCTCCTTGGTTTTCTTTGAGGAAGCTTCTCGGTTGAGAGTGGAATTAAAGCCTGTGAATCTTTCGCAATCTTGAATGAATCCTTAATTGGTTAATTGAGTTTTCAAATGGATGAATCTTTGAGATTCAAGATTGGCTAGAGCATTGCATTCATGGTCACTGATTCAAGTTCTTTCTTTAGTTTCTTGATATTTATTTCCCAGCAACACATCTATTTAAATTCTGCACTTGACCTGCTTTGTAGTGTAGTTCTTGGATTGTTTTTACAGATTTTAATTAGTAAAGAAAGGTTTCTTGGTATTATTCTAAGAGCTTGAGACACTTGGATATCTTTCAAGGAGGTATTTAATTGGGAACATTATATTTTCATGCTTTGAGAAGAGTCCAACACTTTCAACTAGTTTGAGCTGTGAAACTTTCTGAGTTTTAATGCTTCCTGTATATTTCCAATTGCAAACTTTAGTGTTAGTTTCAATTCTGCACAATTTAGAAATAGATTTACTCAAAGTTGAAGTAGTTTAGTTTCTGAAAATTTTCCAGAATTGCACATAGTTATTGTTCACGTTCATAGTTACTGTTCACATTCTTATTTTGGTCTTTGTTTTTCTTGTTTTGATCTTTGTTTTTCCAGAATTGTTAGGTAGAAATAATCCTTGAATACAATCCAGTACATTGCATTTTACTTTCTGTATTTTCATTTCAGTTTTAATCAATTCAAAACCCCCTCTATTGCTTTCAATTCTGCATTGCATTGCATCACCACAAATCTATTTTACAATTGATTTTCCACTGCATCCATCATTCATTCCTACTCATAACAGTTTGCATTCTCTTATTTCTTTTTAGTTCCATGCATCATCATTCCACTGTTTCATAATCCACTGCACTTTAATTTCATTACTACACTTTATGTTCAAATAAACATAAAAACAGTAACATTTTATCATTCATTCCTTAACATCATCAACACTATTCTTTACACTTCTGCATTGCATTAATCTGTTTTCATATTTCATTTCATTTCAAAATAAAATTCAGAAACATAAACATTGCATTGTCATATCAAAACAACATCATTTACACATCAAACATCATCACATAACATTCATTTCCCCACTCTTAACTTGATCTTTGCCTAACTCATTCTCACTACTCCTTGGATTGATATCTTGGTTTCCTATACGACATTTTAAGGGGAATCATTATTTGAAAAAGAGATTAAAGGCAACTGAAAAAAAGATTCTCTTCATCAATTAGTCATGTTTATCATGTTGTCTCTTCTCGGTCTATCTTCTTCTCGTTCCTGGCAAGGTGTGGCTTTTAGACTTGCCATGTAGCACTCTTTTGCTGCTTTTTGATCTCCATGTATAGTTATGGCTGTCTTGTCAAGGGTCGGAAACTTCATGGCTAGGTGAGGTGTGGACGCCTCGATTTGGTTAAGTGAAAGCCGACCAAAGAACATGTATGAGGAGTTTGCTTCAATAACAAGATATCAAACCTTCACTATCCGATAATGTGTGCTCCCTTCTCCAAATTTATTGTAGAGGTCAATGTAACCTCTAACTTCCACCCTTTCTCCTACAAACCCTACAATTTGATCCTTGTAAGGGTGTAGGTGATAAGCAAAGATTTTCAGTCATTTTTTTTTTTTGCCTCAAATAATTGGTTTCCCCTTAAATGTAGTATAGGAACAATAAAAGTGTCAAATCCTAGGAGCAATGAGAGAGTAGGATCTTAATCTAGCAATGAAGGCAATGAATGATGGGGAAAAAATTAAATGTTATGCAAAAATTCAGTGAATGATTTATTGGAATGAAATTGATAGTCAATACTCTAATGAAATATGAATGGTTGATGTCTGAGATGATGTAATGTTAGTCTGTTTTTTTTTTATTTGTTTCTAAATATAGCTGAAATGAATGTTGAATGGATGAATGAATGTTGAAATGAATTTAAATTTGGATATTTTTTTTTTAATTTTTTATGGAATGAATGAAGATCATAATGAATGAACTAAAACTTGGTCGAGATGAGTAGTGGTTATGTAATGACATTGCAGTAGTTATGATAATGAGTTATGAAGTAATTGAATGCTAGATCCAAATGAATTCAAAGATGAATGCAATGATGAATAAATGTGTGAGTGTAAATAGTTGAATAAAACTATTTTTGGAGTTTTTGTAAACTAGATCAATGTTAAAATGTGGTGTGGTCGTGGCTAACTAGAGGAATACAATGAATGGTTACTAGAATGTAGAATATGTTAATAGATGTAGTTTAGTTTGATTTTTTTGTTTTGATAAATGAATTAATGGATTTGTGTATTCAATGGAATGAAAATGATGTAATGGTTAGATGTTTAGCTACTGATGAATGAATGAGTTGCAGAATATAAAACGAGGGTTTTGAGTATTGAACAAAGTGCAAAATGTAGAAAATATCTAGAATAAATGTTATGAAGAATTTTGGAATGTAAAATAAGAACCAAAACAAAATTTCCTAATCTAATTCAATGTAAGATGCTATACATGAGGATTATGCAGAATATAGATTATGAATTGAATCTTATTGAAATTAGAAACAAAATGCTATGAAATATAAAACCAGGAACCAAAACAAATTGAATCAAACAACAACTCAAATTTGGAAAATTTACCAAAACTAGAACATGGCCAAAACAAGAACATTACTATGCAAATCTGAAAAATGCGAATTCATTGAATTAAAGCTAAGGTATGCAGAATTTCAATTCAAATTGAAATGATTCGAACTTTTAAAACTGAAAGTAGTAAAATGAAAACAATAAAACTATCTAATGGAGTTTCACAAATTGGAATCAACTTGAAGGTGCTAGATCAAATCAAGAACATAAAGCAAGAACACCTTATACAAGTTTCCTTACTCTATGCTCTCTTGAAAGACATCCAAGTGCTCTATATTATCAAGAAGATACTAAGGAATCCTCCCTCATTGATTATAAACTGTAAAAAATCCTTGGAACTACTCACTACAAAATTAAAAACAGCTTTGCAAGCAATTAAAGTTGCTAGAATTGAAAATGCAAGAATTAAAGTGCAGAATGTGAAATAGTGGAGAAAATTCTAAGTTCTAACCAATCTTAGAGATTAATCTTCTCTCTATTCAAAATTCCAATTAACCAATCGAATGAATGTTCAAGAAGTGTGAAGATTCACAACTTTGCTCTCACTCTTAACAAAGAAGCAATTGCAAAGTAAGCCAAAAGAGAGATCAACTCTAAGCATTGTGTAACAAGTAAAATTTTCTTCCACAGCTTCAAATTCGAAATGTAAAATATCAAAGCATGAATTAAATGCAAGAAGAACAAGAAGAGGCACAAGAACAATGGAACTCGAAGAGGTAGAACACTTCCTTGAAGAGAAAGCATGAGAATACAAGAAGAGTTTCTAATAGAATTAACCGAAAACGTGGAAGCCATTTACTAAGAATTCTAAACGCCAAAATGAATTGTTCTTTATGCCAAATATACTTAATTACAAACCTTAATCATCTACTTATACTATAGAAGTGATACAATTAGTTCACAGGCCCTAGATAACTTGAGGTAGCCCATAACTTGAGAGACACTCTTCTTGAACTGCAACTGCATTTAGCTTCACTTTGAACACATTCCAAAAGTCCAACTTAACTCCAAATTGCGCGGTTCAACTTCCATATGAAAGCTTATTGAGTCTAATTTCCAACGCAACTAGAATCATGATTTTTGGATACCTGTAGACAAATATATAAATGAAATAGTGTACCTTCCTCAAGTTGTACAACAGAATAGAAAATTATTTTATTTATACTGTATTTTTAAACGAATTTTAATCTTAACTTCTAAATTCCTAAAAATTCATTTTTAGCTTAATTAAGTTAATTTAGGACATTATAAACATGTTAGGACCTGTGTTAGTATTTATTTATAAGCAAAAATCAAGTTACATCAGTAGGGCTTCTCCAGAAAGTTCCATTTTTTGAAACATATGCCAATAAAGGATATCTACTGAATTGCCCTAATCTACTAATGTTTTCTTAACCGCAAAGTTGGTGGTTTCTATTGTGATGACCATGGGATCATCCTGCTAGGGGTTGATCCCCTTGAAATCAACATCTATGAAGGTTATTGGAGGCATTCTCGGCCATGTCCAGCTGGTTGAGTGGACAGATTATATATTTCTGAGGTGATGTTTTCTCGCAGAGCAGGAGGCGCCTCCTCTTGCATTGGTATTGATGACACCTCAAACAGGTTCTGGGCATTTTTCTTCTTCCGACTTTCCTCTCGTCTATTCGTGCTTCTTGGCTTGGATCTACTGCTACCATCTTGACGGCTAGACTGACCGTGTTCGGTTTGTCCTGTGTATTTTCTTTTCTCTCTTTTTACTAGTTTTTTCAAGTGCCTCGCCTGTATTAATTCTTCAATCTTGTCTCTTAGGGCCACACACTCATTTGTGGAGTGTCCATAATTTCATTGATATCTACAATGTTTTTGAGAGATTCGCATTTGGCAGTGTGGGCACTTTCCTTGTTTGTATTAAGTCGGCATTTAACGCTTCTTCTAGGGCTCGTCCATGATTTACCGTTAGGGGAGTATAATGAGGAAATCGAGACACTCGGCCTTCCCTTGGTTTTGGCTGGTGACGCTTGCTTCCTCTGTCCTAGTTTGCCCTCTCGATTTCTCTCTTGATAGGAGGGGGCTGAGGTGGCTCTCATTCTCACCTCGTCTAAGGTCTTGGTGGAGCTTTTAGAGAGGTTATCAAAAAAAGGTGTCCTGGTCTGAGGGTCATGACTAGGTGGTGTCGAGCTATAGGTGCTTCAAGGTCAGGAATCCGTACAAATACTTTCAAATATTTGTCCATGAATGCTCTTAAGGGTTCTCCTTCTTCCTGCTTGACATCTACCAAAGCTAGTTCGGTCAACGGTTGTGGCCAACTTGCTGCGAACTTGGTGCAAAAAGTTGTACGCAGAGTAGGATAATAGTAAATAGAGTTGGCCGAGAGGGCACAGAACCAGCTCAAGGTTGCCCCCTTCAATGATGTGGGGAAGACCCTACACATGATTGCATCATTGGTAGAATAAAAGTTCATGAGGGTTTGGAAGGCATGTAGGTGGGCATCTAGACAGGAGGTGCCATCATAACTTTCCATCATGACACCCCTCTAGGAGGTAGGGAGGGGGGCTTCTACGATTCCATCTACAAAGGGATGAAGACGCTCCTCCTCCTTGCCGAGTCGTAGGGCCGACAAGAGTACGCTGGGGCGAGCGTCCGGTCGGTTGCTGGCGGCTTCAAATTGGGAATCTCCTCAATTGCTCACGGTTGTTGGCACTTCTATGGGTAGCTGAGAAGTAGCCACCTCGATGGCTATAGAGGGGGGGAGGAGCTCTTCTTGACCGAGATGCAACCGGCCTCCCAATTCGAGAGAAGAGCCCTTCATGTTCTTCTATCTTTCGTCGCATTTTGGTATTTTCCTTCCTTAATTGACTCATTTCATTAGCACTCCTCTTCTGACCTTGCTTAATCTCCTGCAATTCTTTCAATAGGGTCTCCATTAGGTGCGCGGGGTTAGGAGGAGGAGTTTCCATAGGTCTACCCACTTCCTCCTAACTCGACTTGCTCCTAGTTATTGCCGCAAGTCTCGAGAATACCTCGGCCTCACAGTGGGGGACAAATTGTACTTACAAGGACCACATATTATCCCGAGATGCCTTCTAGACTTTAAGTCTCCAGAACTCATAGGCCGAGTAGGACCGAATGGTGGGGGTATTTGTGATTATACTCCGACGCTTAAGTCAACAAAAAGTATAAGCAGAATGAAATGTGATTGTGAGACGATCTTACCTGGTTATGATAATTAATATTTATAATATAATAAAATAACTTATTACTTAGAATGGTGCTAACTGACCTACCTTTTGAACGAGATTCATGGTGCCAGATTCATGGTAACTAAATGGATTTTATTACTGTAATTTGTCATGGCCCATGGATTAGTGGGTCTGTGACCCGACCGTCTACTTGTCGATAAGGACTGACAAGATATCAGGGAGGTTAGCTTAGTCCAAGTGATTTAAGGCAAGTGTGTAGGCAATAATACCTATCTAGAACAACTTCCAAAAACAATAACAGGTCATGTGATGCAACGGTTATAACACATGAATTACGTTTACTTCCTTGGCTTAGGACGTATCGCATCCATTTGTTTTCTCTGTTATACATTAAATCATTATTGTAATGACCAATGGACTTTGAAATAACTTTGTGTTAACATAGAAATTTTGTAATAGTTAATAATTTAGAATTTATTAATTATCATTTTAAACGTCGGATTTATTTGATAATTAAGAATTCTAATTTTTATATTTAGTTTTTAATAACTATAATTTGATAATTACAAATTTTATTTTTTAATTAATAATTGGAATATATTGATTATCATATCAAGTTTCGATTTACATGATAATTAAATTTTAATTTTTTATATTATAATATAATAATATTATAATTTATTAATTATCATGTTAAGGTTTATATTTATTTGATAATTAAATATTTATGTACTTACAAGGGTCGAGTATTTTCGTTATTGCTTCTCTTACTCTCCTTCTTGATTTGCTTCTGACTCCTTCAGGATCGCGTAGGGGTACCTATAACTACACTCTGATGCTCAAGTAAGTATAAAGGGTACGCAGATACATGATTTAAAATTAGGTTAAGAGTGAGAGTGTACTTGATAGGTACTACTTATTTATAGTATGATTCTTGTAATAGATTAGTAACATGTTACCTTAGTGTACTTCAATTTATTTTATATTTTGTGAATATCTTTTATTTTGTAAATATTATCTGATAGATACAATATTAACTTATATGTTTATCTTGTGGGACATGTTAGACCTAAATTATTAGATTTGGTGGAGTTGGACTATTCCAGTACAATTCATATTTATTTAATTAATAAATAAAATTTATTGATTATCATATTAAGTGTTAAATTTATTTAATAATTAAAAATCTTAATTTTTATATTTAATCTTTCATAATATTATAATTTATTTAGTATCATATTTATTTGATAATTAAAAAAAATTTAATTTTAATATTTAATAATTAAGGAATTATTTAATTCTCATGTTAAGTATTGAATTTACTTGGCAACCAAAGACTTTCATTCTAACGTATAGTATTAATATATATTCATTATTATATTAAATCCCAGATTCATTTAATAATTAAAAATTATAATTTTTATATTTTATATTTAATAATATCAAATTTATTAATTATCATCTTAAGTCTCATATTTATTTAATAAATAAAATTTTCAATTTTAAAACTTAATAATTATAAAATTCATTGATTATCATGCTAGTTTTAAATTTACTTGATAATTAAGGACTTCAATTTTAATGATATTGAAGTATTTTGATTATCATGTTAAGTTTTAGATTTATTTAATAATTTTTTTTAAAAGAAAAGGCTAGTATGTTAAGAATTAAAGTGGCATCCTAAATACTTCATGATCCATCAATCATTTGCCGCACGTTAAAAAGGAAAAAAAAAAATATAAAACTCATGAGGGGACAAAGTCAAAATTTATAAAGAAAATCAAGAAGACATACATTTAGGTAATCCAAAACTATTTCTAAAAAATATAAAATGTATACAACTTGACATACAATTATAAAAATGTTATTTATTTTCTAAAATAAAATTAATCATTTTACCTGTAAGGAACAAAATGTCTAATTCCAAATCAAATTTGAATGGTAGAAATATATTATAAATTGTGTACCGGATAGGTATCGGTCTGCCCTTATCAGTCATGTCTCGGACATTTTGGCCGATAAGGTGTCGTCCTCAACCGATACTAGCTCGACTTATCCTAACTAGAATTCAGTTAGCGCGATTCTCGCATAGTGGGCAGTCAGTTATTACCTACTCAAGTATTCTGTTACTTATTTCTCCCTTATAAATTGAGGTTCAGGTAGCCAGATAATTCCATTCATTATTATTACTTTACTTACTCTTAAAACCCTGCTGATCCCTTACTGACTTGAGCGTCGGAGTGCAATCACAAGTACCCCCTCCATTCGATCCACAACCGGCCAGGATACTAGAAGAGTTGAAGACGTCCGAGAGGTACTCGGCCCTTGTAAGTACATTTTGGCACCCACCGTGGCCAAGGTATTCTCAGACAATGGCTATTACTAGGAGTCAACCAGTTCAAGAAGAAGGAAGTCGAGTAATGGAAGCTACTCCCCCCAACACGGCACAAATGTTGGAGGCAATAATGAAGGAACTCCAAGATCTCAAACAAGGACTAAAGAGAATGGCCGAGGAAGTGGGACAATTGCATGAGTCCCATAACAAAATGAGGCGTAAGATGGATGATAACGAAGGGTCTGTCTGCTGGACTGGCAAGTTGGCTGCTCGATTCGGCAGAACCCCACCTCTTGCTGGGAGACCTCCACCTCCCGGCTCCCACCCCCTCTGTCTGATAGCAAGGCAGAATCTAAACCAGAAGCTGCCAGTAGTCGTCTAGCTGGTCAGACCGGAGTCCATCCGACAACTCCTCGGATAATGCCACCCGTGCACATGCATCCGTTTGTAGAAGGTATAATGGAAGCTCCTTTACCCAAAGGGTGGAAGAGCCTTGGTATGGAAGCGTATGATGGATCCTCTTGCCCGGCAGACCATCTACAAGCGTACATGACTATCATGAATGTTTACTCGTCCCTCGATGAGATTATGTGTAGATTTTTTCCCATGTCTCTACGAGGACCTGCTTTAAAATGGTTTTACTCCCTTCCACCCAAAATCATAGATTGCTTTGGAGCTCTGTGTCAGGCTTTCCTTGGACAGTTCGCTACCAGCACACCCGTCCCCCTAACTACCATGGCATTGGTGGACGTCAAGCAGCGGGAGGACGAGTCGTTAAGGAGTTTTATGGACAGGTATTCAAAAAGTATGTCTTAAGATCCCAAGGTAGGGTGGTGAAATTGCCATACACCACCTAGCTCTAGCTCTCAAGCCAGGACCTTTCCTAAATAATGTCACCAAGCATCCTCCAGTAACCATGCAAGAGGCACGTAATAGGGCCACCAAGTACATGCAAATGGAGGAAATGAACGAATATCGAGAAGTTATCGGCTTGACAAACCAAACCAACCCAACAGCCAATCCAGCAAACAGGGGAAACAATGACCGAGGTCGAAAGAACCAGGAGCACAAACCTCGCCATCAGAGACCAAGAGAAGGAAGATTCACTCACTACATGCCGTTAACAGTCAATCATGGTCGAGCACTAGATGAAGCCTTGAATGCTGATTTAATGCGTACCAAAAGGATCCCTTCTCTAGTAGATGTCGACCTCAGGAAGCATTGCCGATACCATAGGAATTATGGGCATACAACGGATGAATGTGTGGCCCTACGTGACAAGATCAAAGAGCTGATCCAAGCCGGACACCTCAAGAAGTTAGTAAAGAAGGAAGAAAAGCGATACTCGACCCGGGCCGAGGACAATACCGGTCGACGAGATACGAGAGAAAAAAGGAAGAGAGAAGAACCTGAGAGGCGTCCGGAACCTATCCAAGGAGTAATAAACACAATAGCCGGAGGATTTGCAGGAGGAGGGGCCTCTAGCTCGGCCCGAAAACATCACCTACGAAGTTTGCAGCATGTACATCTGGCTGGCCACTCGAAAACCAAGACGGCAAGGCCGAGGATTCCTCCAATTACCTTCTCCAATGACGATTTCCACGGGATTGATCCTCATCAAGATGATCCCATGGTTATCATAGTCGAAGCAACTAATTTTGCAGTTCGAAAGACATTGGTGGACCAGGGCAGTTCGGTTGATATACTGTATTGGCACACGTTTCAAAGAATGGAGCTATCTGAGTCAGCTTTGCACCCTTACAACGATCAGATTGTGGGTTTCTTGGGCGAAAGAGTAGATGCTAAAGGTTATATCGACCTTTACACTAAGTTTGGTGACGGAGATAGGCAGTACCGGATTGTCATGGTGCGATATTTAGTTATTGAGGCCTCCTCTTCATACAACATGCTTCTCGGTCGACCCTCACTTAACCAAATTGGAGCAATAGTCTCCACCCCTAATTTAGCCATGAAGTTCCCGACGCTAGATGATTCGATTATAACACTGTATGGTGACCAAAAGGCGGTCAAAGACTGCTATGTGGCAAGCGTAAGGGAAACACCTCATCCAGAGTCATCTAAGGAGAAACCAACGAAAAAAGCTATGGTGGCCCTCACCAACATTAATCCCAGAATGGAAGATGGATGTCGGGTAGAGCCGGAAGAAGAGACCATACCGGTCATAATACAAAGGGAAGACCAGGAGACATATGTTAGCTCTTTAATGCAAGAAGATGAACTAGCTAAGGTTGTGCAACTCTTAAAGCAGAACGCTGACTTATTCGCCTGGTCGGCCGATAACATGTCGGGAATAGATCCAAAGTTAATCACTCACAAGTTATCGGTATAGAGAGAAGCCAAGCCGGTTTCTCAGAAGAAAAGGAAGATGGGCGAGGAAAGCCGGCTGGCTGTCAGAGAAGAAGTAGGAAAGCTACTGAATGCGGGCTTCATTCGCGAAGCTAAGTATACTACTTGGCTTGCCAATGTAGTCCTTGTTAAAAAATCATATAACAAATGGCTTGCACAGATTACACCGACCTTAACAAAGCTTGCCCAAAGGACACTTACCCCCTGCCAAGCATAGATCGACTGGTTGACGGCTCATCTGGCCATCAGGTACTTAGTTTTCTAGACACTTATTTGGGCTACAATCAATTACCAATGTACCCGGCTGACGCTAGCAAGACAGCTTTGATAACTGAGGAAGCAAATTACTTTTATGAGGTCATGCCTTTCGGCCTCAAAAATGCAAGAGCTACATATCAGAGGCTGATGGACAAAATGTTTCGGCAATAGATTGGCCGCAACATGGAGGTATATGTGGATGACATGGTTGTCAAGTCGAGTTCAGTCAAGGACACCTTGATGATCTAGCCGAAATATTCTCGGTTCTGCGAAAATATGATATGAGGTTAAACCCTAAGAAATGCGTTTTCGGGGTTCAAGGAAGAAAATTCTTAGGGTTCATGATAACGAATAGGGGTATTGAAGCTAATCCCAACAAGTGTCAGGCCATCCTCGACTTACGAAGTCCTTCGAATATCAAGCAGGTCCAGCAACTCATAGGCCGACTAATGGCACTGTCTCGCTTTACGCCAGCCCTTGCCGAAAAGACCAGGCCCATCCTCCGTCTGTTGAAAAAGTCATAATCTTTTCGGTGGGATGAAGTATGTGAAGAGAATTTTCAAGTTCTGAAGAGGTTCCTAACATCCCCACCTATCTTCCAGCGCCCAGTAGCCGGGAAGGAGCTCATACTTTACTTATCAATGTCAAACAATGCCATAAGTTCAGTATTGGCCCAAGAACAGAATGGAGAAGTTTGCCCTGTGTACTATATTAGTAGAGTCCTTCAGGATGTTGAAACACGATATCAACTTTTGGAGAAGGTGGCACTCGCTCTTGTCCTGGCAGCAAGACAGTTGCGACAGTATTTTCAAAGTCATAGGGTAGTTGTAAAAACTGACTACCCTATCGCTAAGATTCTTAGAAAACCAGAGTTGTCCGGACGGATGGTGGCATGGACGATTGAGCTGTCTGAATTTGACATAGTGTTTGAAAAAAGAGGACCCATTCGAGCACAATGTCTAGTCAATTTCGCAGGAGATTTACAGCCGAAAGCCGATAACATGCCAGAATAGAAGCTATTCGTGGATGGCTCATCCAACAAAAGAGGAAGTGGTGCTGGTGTAGTGCTACAAGGGCCCTCCGGTATGTTAATCGAGCAATCCTTAGTATTACAGTTCAAGGCCTCGAAAACCCAGGCCGAGTATGAGGCCCTCGTCGCAGGGATAGATTTGGCAATGGACTTGGGTATATACAACTTAAAATGTTTTACAGACTCCCAGCTGGTTGTCGGGCAGATAACGGGGGAGTTCCAAGCCAAGGAACCACTTCTGCAACGATATTACCACCTCGCCACTAGGAAACGCAAGAATTTTCAGCAAGCTTCAATGTCACATATCCCCCGAGAGGATAACGGCAGGGCAGATCTACTCTCTAAATTAGCAAGTGCTAAGGGAACAGGTCATCACCATACGATTATTCAGCACACTATCCGACAAGCTTCCGTCTCGATGAACGAATGCTTGCAGACAAACACCAAGGTAACTTGGATGACTTCCTATATCTCTTACTTTACTAAGGGGAAATGTTGTGATGACCCTAAAGAGGCAGTGATATTCCAGAAGAAGGCATCCCGGTTTTTGTTAATTGGTGACGAACTCTTTAGAAGGGGATATTCGGCACCCCTTCTAAAGTGTGTAGCCGAGGACCAATCAACATATATTTTGGAGGAACTACACCAAGGCATATGCAGCTTTCATTCAGGAGGGCGAACGATGGCAGCCAGAGTCCTACGAGCAGGCTTTTATTGGCCCACTCTCCAGCAAGACTGTGCCGATTACATCATGAAGTGTAAAGAGTGTCAGTTCAACGCAGATCTTATCCACTAAGCTCCTGAAAAATTGCATCATGTCACTTCACCTTGGCCATTTGCCATGTGGGGAATGGATATCCTTGGCCAATTTCCCCTAGCAAAGGGACAATGCAAATTCCTACTAGTAGCAGCAGATTACTTTACTAAATGGATAGAAGCAGAACCATTAGCGAAGATAATGGCTCAACAGGTGCAGGAGTTCGTATGGAAGAATATCGTGAGTAGGTTTGGGCTTCCTCACACTATTGTAACCGACAACGGTAGACAGTTTTTAGATGGTTCCTTGGCCGAGTTCTATAAGGGACTCGGCATCCGGCATGTTACAAGCTTTGTCAAACATCCACAAACTAATGGCCAAGTAGAAGCGCTAACAAGGTCATCCTGATAGAATTAAAAAAGAGGTTGGGAAAAGTAAAAGGGAAATGGACCGAGGAGCTCTTGGAAGTCGTATGGGTGTACCGGTGTACTCGTCAATCCACAACACTCGAGACTCCCTACAGCTTGACGTATGGCATAGACACTATGATTCCGGTCGAATTGGGCAAAGCTAGCCCAAGGAGACAACTACTGAACATGGAGGACAATGAGGCAAGCATGAAAGTCGAATTAGATCTCTTAGAGGAGCTCTGAGACATGGCGATGATAAAGTAGGAGGCTTGCCGATTACGAGCCTCAAGACGATTTAATACCAAGATCAGACCGAGAAGCTTCCAAAAAGGAGACTTGGTGTGTAGAGTCCGAACACTGGCCCGGAAGGATCCCGGTGAAGGCAAGTTTGCGTCTAACTGGGAAGGACCTTACAAAGTAATTAAGGTTCTCGGAAGAGGAGCATATCAGCTGTAGGATTTGGATGGCAAAATTTTGCCTCGGTCTTGGAACGCTATCTCGTTGAAGTTTTACTACAGTTAGAAATTAGCAAATTTCTAACATCATTTCCCTGCTTTATGTACAGACAAATGTTATTTCCCTGCTTTCAATAAATGAAGAAATTCAGTTTATTCGACTTTTCGTTTCACTCTTAGGAAAAATCGCTCAAAACGCTAAGTGATACCTAACCGAGTACTTGTCATTTCACTCTTAGGGAAAATAGCTTAAAACGATAAGTGATACCTAACCGAGTACTTATCATTTTACTCTTAGGAAAAATCGCTTAAAACGCTAAGTAATACCTAACCGAGTACTTGTTGTTTCACTGATGAGACTGTAATTTAACACATTTTATTTAATTAATAAATTATATTTAAGTATCTTTAAGTAAGTAGAATAAGCTAAATTAAATGAAAATTATATTTTGTAAAGAATTACAAAGCCTAGGAAAAATTCGTTTTAAGACAGCATAAAATCACAGCCTCACGTTCACTTATTGTTTCACCCATATCTTTTGCCACAATGCTCCTAAAATCATGATTTTTGAAGCAGATTAAAATAGACACATGGAGCTTTCAATAGAAACTGGAATCACACAATTCGGTGCAGAAATGGATTTTTCACAATCAATCCAAGTCGAGTCAAATGTAGTTCACGAATCCAGAAAAGTCAACTTCGAAGAATTGGGTCTCCAGGATGCTACGAAGTTCCTAAAATCACAACATCTGTACCAAAAGAAAGTAGATTCGCTAGGCTTTAATTTAGATTTGAATGGCATAATTTGGACCAGAAATGGATTTTTGGTGAGCCAAACAAGCAGGCTCGACAGTAGCTGCAAATCAGCTGAAACGCGGGAAGAACCTCTCTCAGTAATTGAGGCCCACTGGACTCACCCAGGCCCCTAAAATCACAAAACATGTCTCATTTGAAAATAGACTCGCATATCTTTATTTGGAAACTCGAATCGATCAAATTGGTGAAGAAGCGAGCAAGATACATACACTTTAAGTTAACCATGTGCAGCTGAAGTACGAAAAAAACGTGGACTGAAGAAATACGGGCCAGTTCATACGAAGGCCCACCCACTAAGCGGAGATTATGTAGATTATAAATAGCTATAGTCCTTGTGTAATAGATAGAGAGTTTTAGCAAACAGAGATTAAGCATAGTTCGTACAGTTTCAGTTTACAATTTCAGTTGAAATGGATCAAAGTTCGTTAGCTTCATTTTGTGTTCGAGTAGCTTGTAGTTCTTGCGTTTTCAGTTTAATCCAATTAAGTTCTTCATAGTTTCCTTTGCTTTTTCTCTCTCACTTCGCGTTCATTACTTCACTGATCATATCCATTTCTACACTCTTGCATTTTCTTGGTTAATTTCGCACTTTCGCATTACGATTTGAGTCACTGTTTGTAGCTTCGTTAGTTGCTTTCCCTACAGTAGTGAGTTCTTTGAGTTCTTAGTTTCTGCATTCTGTTAATCTGGAATCTTTGAAAGTTTCTAAAGAATTGATTCACTAGAGAATTTTTTCTTGATACCGTACGAGATTGAAGAGAAATTGAATGTCTTTCAATGGTGTGAACACCAACTCTGAATTCAAGTAAGGTTCAACACAGTTCCACGAGATTCTTCTTTTTAGAAACCTTCACAAAAAATTTGTTATATTGCATGCTCTTTTAATTCTGTAATTCTAGTTAGTTTTGTTCTAATTGATAGATAATTGTCTGAATTTCATAAGCAATTTCAGTAGCGTAGGTACATGTGTTGTCTTCGTGATTACTTGATTTTGATTAGCATTGTTTAGCCACTGTTTTGGTTTGATTTTTGCCTTAGTCTAGTTTAGTCACAGCATCTAGGTTCTTTGCATTATTCAGTAGTAGTTTCAATATTTCCTTGTAGTCGCACTCTTGATATCAGTTTAGATCCTATATTTCATGCATTAGTTTTGCTGCAATAAAAAAACCAAAAATAGAGCCATTCATTTCGCATTCATCTTCTGCATCATAGTCAGATTGCATTAGGAATTCAGAGTAGCATCTTAGCATTTACACTTTATCACTATTCATTCCATTAAATCCTGCATTCGCATTCCATTTAAGATTCACATTCCATAATTCTGCAATCACAGTACGATAGCATAAGCATAAGTCATTTTGTTTTAAACCATAGCTCAAATTTCATTCAATAATAATCTGCATTTCAATCATTCACCAAATTTCGTATATATAATTTCTGTCAAGGCATTGCTTCAATTAGAACTTAGAATTAGATAGGTGTGTGATTAAACCTTTTTGTCGCGTTTGGTTTTCTCAAACAATTTCAATTCCCCTTCTTAATGCAATAAAGAGGAGACCTTGAGTGTCAATCCATGGAGCAAATTAGGATGGTGTAGTTGATTATGTGTTCATGGATGAAAATGCATATTGAGGAGATGAGAATGGTATGATTTTATGCTGTTATTTTTATCATGATTTTATGGAGTAATATGCTGTGAATGATGCAAATGAGATGGAAATTCAGTGGTGCGAATATAGCAATGGATGATTATGAGTGTGAAAACAGGAGAGAATGCTTATGATATTTAGTATATGGAAAGGGGTTTTGTTTACTTGAAATTCAGATGTCTATCCTACTGTAATGCACAATGCAAAAATGTGGAACTCCTATCTAAAACTCAACTGAAGCAATCAATGGTTGAAATGAAATGTATGAACGCTAGTTGATGGTTAATGCACGAAATGTGAAATGGAATTCAGACTATGATGCAGGATGAAATGCACAACTCAATTACACTATTCTAATACAGGGTGGAATTTATTGTACAGAAAACCAATGCAAAACTAATGGCTCTATGTAATGAACTTTATTGCAATGAACTGGAATTTATTAACGAATGCATACAAAATTGAAATTGAAGCTGTTATCGAATTATAAAATGCAACTACAATGCAAATGCTAAAACTACTATCGATCTATCAAATGAGACTAAGTGTAAAAACAATATAAAGCTTGACAAAATGAACTATGAAATGAAAACAGTATAGTACGAAACTGAATTCAGACCAGAATTACAACGAAACCAGGTTCTATGGCTAAACTAAACTAAAGCAGAAATTGAACCAAAACAGTGACTAAAACTAGAACAGAATGAATTGGAATCGCAGAATTAAAAGCACTTGTGATATATCATTTTTTGTGAAGGTTTCTAAAAGGAAAACTCACTTGAAACTGTGTTGAACCTTACTTGAATTCAGAGCTGGTGTTCACACCATTGAAAGACATTCAATTGCTCCTTAGTCTCGTAAGGTATCAAGAAACAATCCTCTAGTGAATCTACTCTTTAAATCCTTTCAAAGATTCCAAATTAATAAAATGCAGAAACCAAGAAATCCAAGAACTTATTACTGCAAAGAAAAATGACTAAACAAAGCTATGAACAGTGACTTAAATCGTGATGCGAAAGTGCGAAATTAACCAAGAAAGTGCAAGAGTATAGAAGTGAACATGAGCAGTGAAGTAATGAATGCGAAATGAAAGAGAAAAAAAAAAAAGGAAACTACAAAGAACTTACTTGAATTAAACTGAAGACGCAAGAACTACAAGCTATTTCGAACACCAATGAAAACTAACGAACTCTTATCCATTCCAACTAAAAACTGAAACTGTAAACTAAAAAACGAATCTATGCATAATCTTTGTTTGCTAAAACTCTCTACACTGATTACAAAGGGACTATAGCTATTTATAATCTACATAATCTTTGCTTAATGGGTGGGCCTTCATATGAACTGGCCCGTGTTTCTTCAGTTCACATTTTTCCCGTGCTTCAACTGCACATGGTTAACTTAGAGTATATGTATCTTGCTCGTTTCTTCACCAATTCGATCGATTCGAGTTTCCAAATGAAGATATGCGAGTCTATTTTTGAATGAGACATGTTTCGTGATTTTAGGGGCCTGGGCGAATCCAGTGGGCTTCAATTACTGAGGGATGTTTTTCGCGCGTTCCAGTTGACTACAGCTACTATCGAGCCTGCTTGTTTGCCTTACCAAAAATCTATTTCTGGTCCAAATTATATCATTCAAAATCTAAATTAACGCCCATCGAGTCTACTTTCTTCTGGGACAGATTTTGTGATTTTAGGAGCTTTGTATCATCCTAAAGACCCAATTCTTCAAAGTTGACTTTTCTGGGTTCGTGAACTATAGTTGACTCAACTTTGGTTGATTGTGAAAAATCAGTTTCTTAACTGAATTGTGTGATTCCAGTTTCTATAGAAAGCTCCATGTGTCTATTTTAATATGCATCAAAAATCACGATTTTAGGAGCATTGTGGAAAAAGATATGGGTGAAACAATAAGTGAACGTCAGGCTGTGATTTTATGCTGTCTTTAAAACGAATTTTCCTTATGCTTTGTAATTCTTTACAGAATATATTTTTCATTTAATTTAGCTTATTCTACTTACTTAAAGATACTTAAATATAATTATTAATTAAATAAAATGTGTTAAATTAAAGTCTCATCAAAATAGCCCACACTTTTGAACATTTGCACTCTTGGGCAAAGAAGAATCATAAGACAGTAGGCATAAATTCAATGGTTTTGAGCTTTTGATAAAGCATGTTTAACTCAGTACAAACCATGACATAATTTAAATACAGTTCTCATAACTTGGCACAGACCATTTTCAACTTATTTTGAGAATCCTCCCATGGAAAGTGTTTAACTCATCGCTCCTTTTTGTGGGCACTGTTTT
This sequence comes from Macrotyloma uniflorum, assembly GCA_016859785.1. Taxonomy (NCBI): domain Eukaryota; kingdom Viridiplantae; phylum Streptophyta; class Magnoliopsida; order Fabales; family Fabaceae; genus Macrotyloma; species Macrotyloma uniflorum. The sequence continues at coordinate 314,669 of BDMB01000019.1, forward strand.
CTCTCAATATTCTTATTCTGCAAAGCTATTACCATAGGCTTGAGAGTGTTCTGATTTCAATTTGTTTAAATACTATGCGCCCACAGAATCTCGAGGTCTTTTAAATGGCTTGTAATGAGGTTATGGCTTTGTAATTTAAGGGTAGGATAACAATGGAGTGCTAAGCTTTTAACAGATAGAACTTTTTGTGAGATCATTCGGCCCTTTAAATATTGTTTGTGTGGGGAAGCTTCCTTCAGATTTTTTGTTTCTGTATGACATGATTTATAATTTTTCTGCAGCTCTTTTGTTGCTGCTTTACTTTTATTTTTCTATCTTTCAAACTTGGCCAGCTTTACTGGTTTCTTCCTTTTCACCACTAATCCTCAATCTGTTTATATAAATAAATACCCCACACTTGAGCTTTGCTCAAGTCATGAATCAGAACCTTTTCTTTCTTCACCAAAAGTTCAAGGTTTCACTGGTTTTTCGGTCTTGGCTTGTATTGTCCAGGGTATAAACAAAGAAAAGATATATACAGCTCAAAGGGGTGACTAGTGATTTATACTGCAAACGGGTTAGCTTATTTGGTCAAGTGTCTTAAACAATCATGGCCTCGATCATTTTCTTTGGATGCACAGGTTTAATATAATCTACTCAAAGAACAGAATCAAGTTCTGGAATAACTATGCAAATGGAATAATTACACACAGCAAGGAAACAAGGCTCAATTCTCACACTGGTTCAATTTTTCTCTTAACAGTTTCAAATTTTCTTATGCTTTAAGTTATGAGAATAGACTTAAACGTAAAATCAGCCTTGTACTAATTTAAATAAGCAGAATCATGGATGTTTTAAAAATTAATTTTTAATACTGCTCAATAAGAAAATAGATAAAATCTGTCTTGAATTTATAGTTGCCTTAATGATTTTACAACCCAGTAATGCAAATTGTATTTGTGTGAAACCAGCACTAATTTATAAGTTGAAAAATCTCCCTAAATACCCCACACTTTAAAGGAGACATTGTCCTCAATGTAAGCATGGAATAGAGGGAAAGTGACATACCTGCGAAGGATGTTGATAACTTAAACCTGTAGAAATACATTACTGCTGCAACACAAGATCAACTAATTTAACTACAGGATCATGGTCAGCCAATCCTTGCTCATAAAATAATTTAAGCTGATGCCCATTTACTTTATGTAAATTTCCAGTTTTAAGATCTTTAATTTCAATTGCTCCGTGGGGAAACACATTAATAACTTCATATGGTCCATTCCATTTGGACCTTAATTTGCCTGAAATTAATTTAAGTTTGGAATCAAATAACAATACCTTCTGACCTGGCTGGAATGTTTTTCTGCAGATGTGATCATCATGGAATTTTCTCACCTTTTCCTTATACAGTTTTGAGTTCTCATAGGCTTGTTGTCTTATCTCTTCAAGCTCCTGTAGGTGCAATTTTCGTTTCTGTCCAGCTTCTTCCATATTTAAATTGCATCCTTTCACAGCCCAGTAGGATTTATGCTGGAGTTCCACAGGTAAGTGGCATGGTTTACCATAGATTACTCGAAAGGGAGACATCCCCAAGGGTGTTCTATATGCGGTGCGTTGAGCCCACAGAGCATCATCCAAGTATTTGCTCCAGTCCTTCCTGTTTGGCTGAACCAGCTTCTGCAACAGGTGTTTAACTTCCCTATTAAATACCTCAGCCTGGCCATTTGTTTGAGGGTGGTAGGCAGTGGAAACTTTATGAGTTACTCCATATTTTAGAAATAAATCCGCCACTGCCTTGTTGCAGAAATGAGTCCCTTGATCACTAACTATGGCCTTAGGCACACCGAACCTGCAGAAGATATTGGATTTGATAAATTTACAAACTGCTTTGGAGTCATTGGTAGCTATTGCCTTGGCATCGACCCACCTGGAGACATAATCCACAATAAGTAATATATAAGAATAATTATTTGAAACAGGAAAAGGACCCATAAAATCGATCCCCCACATGTCAAAAATTTCACAGATAATTATGGGCTGCTGTGGCATTTCGTTTCTACTATTGATGGCATTTCCAGCCCTTTGACATTGCTCACAAGTCATTACATAGGTATGTGCATCTTTAAATATGGAAGGCCAGTAAAAACCACTCTCCAACACTCGCATGGCAGTTCACTTGGTTCCCAAATGTCCTCCAGCTAAAGAGTTGTGGCATAGCTCCAGAATCCGCTTGCCTTCCTCATGTGTAACACACCTTCTAATAACTTGATCGCTGCAAAATTTCCACAAATAAGGTGGCTCCCATACATAATTCTTTGCGTCGGATTTAAGCTTATTTACATAGTTCCTATCTGCATTCAAAGGCAAAACTGCAGCAGCTACATAATTGGCAATGTTAGCAAACCATGGAACATAATTTACAAAATAGAGATGTTCATCAGGAAAAGATTCATTTATTGGAGAGGTGGCTGCATCATTATAAATAATTCTGCTCAGATGATCAGCCACCTAATTATTCAAACCTGCTCGATCCTTGATTTCAATGTCAAATTCTTGGAGCAATAATATCCACCTGATCAGTCTAGGTTTGGTATCTTGCTTCTTCAATAAAAATCGTATGGCTGCATGATTTGTATAAATAATAAACTTTGTTCCTAATAGATATAATCTGAATTTATCTAATGCAAAAACAATTGCCAGAAGCTCTTTTTCTGTTGTGGTATAATTAGCCTAAGCCAAATCAAGAGTTCTGGATGCATATGAAATAACACAAGATAATTTATTGATTTTCTGCAAAAGTACAACACCCAATGCAAAATCAGATGCATCACACATTAATTCAAAAGGAAATGACCAGTTTGGGGGCTACATAATGGGTGCAATGGTTAAACTTGCTTTTAATTTATCAAATGCAGATTTACACTCAGCATTAAATATAAATTTTTCATCTTTTTGCAATAATTTAGAAAGTGGATGAGCAATTTTGCTGAAATCTTTGATAAACCTTCTATAAAAACAAGCATGTCCCTGGAAAGATCTTACCTCCTTCACTGTTTGAGGATAGTTTAATGTAGAGATAACTTCAATCTTGGTTTTATCCACTTCAATTCCTTTCGAGAAATCAAGTGGCCCAGAACAAAACCTTCTTGGACCATGAAGTGACATTTTTCATAATTAAGAACTAAATTAAATTCTACACATCTGTGCAGCACTTTAGATAGATTAGCAAAGCATAAATCAAAGCTAGACCCAAAAACAGTGAAATCGTCCATATAAACATCCATGCAATCTTCAATTAACTCATTAAATATACTCACCATGCACCTCTGAAATATTGTGGTATAATTAGCCTAAGCCGAATCAAGAGTTCTGGATGCATTTGAAATAACACAAGATAATTTATTGATTTTCTGCAAAAGTACAACACCCAATGCAAAATCAGATGCCTCACACATTAATTCAAAAGGAAATGACCAGTTTGGGGGCTGCATAATGGGTGCAGTGGTTAAACTTGCTTTTAATTTATCAAATGCAGATTTACAGTCAGCATTAAATATAAATTTTTCATCTTTTTGCAATAATTTAGAAAGTGGATGAGCAATTTTGCTGAAATCTTTAATAAACCTTCTATAAAAACCAGCATGTCCCACGAAAGATCTTACCTCCTTCACTGTTTGAGGATAGTTTAATGTAGAGATAACTTCAATCTTGGTTTTATCCACTTCAATTCCTTTGGAGGAAATCAAGTGGCCCAGAACAATACCTTCTTGGACCATGAAGTGACATTTTTCATAATTAAGAACTAAATTAAATTCTACACATCTGTGCAGCACTTTAGATAGATTAGCAAGGCATAAATCAAAGCTGGACCCAAAAACAGTGAAATCGTCCATATAAACATCCATGCAATCTTCAATTAAATCATTAAATATACTCACCATGCATCTCTGAAATGTTGAATTAGCCTAAGCCGAATCAAGAGTTCTGGATGCATATGAAATAACACAAGATAATTTATTGATTTTCTGCAAAAGTACAACACCCAATACAAAATCAGATGCATCACACATTAATTCAAAAGGAAATGACCAGTTTGCGGGTTGCATAATGGGTGCAGTGGTTAAACTTGCTTTTAATTTATCAAATGCAGATTTAAAGTCAGCATTAAATATAAATTTTTCATCCTTTTGCAATAATTCAGAAAGTGGATGAGCAATTTTGCTGAAATCTTTAATAAACCTTCTATAAAAACCAGCATGTCCCAGGAAAGAGCTTACCTCCTTCACTATTTGAGGATAGTTTAATGTAGAGATAACTTCAATCTTGGTTTTATCCACTTCAATTCCTTTGGAGGAAATCAAGTGGCCCAGAACAATACCTTCTTGGACCGTGAAGTGACATTTTTCATAATAAGTAAATTAAATTTTACACATCTGTGCAGCACTTTAGATAGATTAGCAAGGAATAAATCAAAGCTGGACCCAAAAACAGTGAAATCATCCATATAAACATCCATGCAATCTTCAATTAACTCATTAAATATACTCACCATGCATCTCTGAAATGTTGTGGTATAATTAGCCTAAGCCGAATCAAGAGTTCTGGATGAATATGAAATAACACAAGATAATTTATTGATTTTCTGCAAAAGTACAACACCCAATGCAAAATCAGATGCATCACACATTAATTCAAAAGGAAATGACCAGTTTGGGGGTTGCATAATGGTTGCAGTGGTTAAACTTGCTTTTAATTTATCAAATGCAGATTTACAGTCAGCATTAAATATAAATTTTTCATCTTTTTGCAATAATTTAGAAAGTGGATGAGCAATTTTGCTGAAATCTTTGATAAACCTTCTATAAAAACAAGCATGTCCCTGGAAAGATCTTACCTCCTTCACTGTTTGAGGATAGTTTAATGTAGAGATAACTTCAATCTTGGTTTTATCCACTTCAATTCCTTTGGAGGAAATCAAGTGGCCCAGAACAATACCTTCTTGGACCATGAAGTGACATTTTTCATAATTCAGAACTAAATTAATTTCTACACATCAAAGCAGCACTTTAGATAGATTAGTAAGGCATAAATCAAAGCTGGAACCAAAAACAGTGAAATCGTCCATATAAACATCCATGCAATCTTCAATTAACTCATTAAATATACTCACCATGCATCTCCGAAATGTTGTGGTATAATTAGCCTAAGCCGAATCAAGAGTTCTGGATGCATATGAAATAACACAAGATAATTTATTGATTTTCTGCAAAAGTACAACACCCAATGCAAAATCAGATGCATCAAACATTAATTCAAAAGGAAATGACCGGTTTGGGGGCTGCATAATGGGTGCAGTGGTTAAACTTGCTTTTAATTTATCAAATGCAGATTTATAGTCAGCATTAAATATAAATTTTTCATCTTTTTGCAATAATTTAGAAAGTGGATGAGCAATTTTGCTGAAATCTTTGATAAACCTTCTATAAAAACCAGCATGTCCCACGAAAGATCTTACCTCCTTCACTGTTTGAGGATAGTTTAATGTAGAGATAACTTCAATCTTGGTTTTATCCACTTCAATTCCTTTGGAGGAAATCAAGTGGCCCAGAACAATACCTTCTTGGACCATGAAGTGACATTTTTCATAATTAAGAACTNATAGATTAGCAAGGCATAAATCAAAGCTGGACCCAAAAACAGTGAAATCGTCCATATAAACATCCATGCAATCTTCAATTAACTCATTAAATATACTCACCATGCATCTCTGAAATGTTGTGGTATAATTAGCCTAAGCCGAATCAAGAGTTCTGGATGCATTTGAAATAACACAAGATAATTTATTGATTTTCTGCAAAAGTACAACACCCAATGCAAAATCAGATGCATCACACATTAATTCAAAAGGAAATGACCAGTTTAGGGGCTGCATAATGGGTGCAGTGGTTAAACTTACTTTTAATTTATCAAATGCAGATTTACACTCAGCATTAAATATAAATTTTTCATCTTTTTGCAATAATTTAGAAAGTGGATGAGCAATTTTGCTGAAATCTTTGATAAACCTTCTATAAAAACCAGCATGTCCCAGGAAAGACCTTACCTCCTTCACTGTTTGAGGATAGTTTAATGTAGAGATAACTTCAAACTTGGTTTTATCCACTTCAATTCCTTTGGAGGAAATCAAGTGGCCCAGAACAATACCTTCTTGGACCATGAAGTGACATTTTTAATAATTAAGAACTAAATTAAATTCTACACATCTGTGCAGCACTTTAGATAGATTAGCAAGGCATAAATCAAAGCTTGACCCAAAAATAGTGAAATCGTCCATATAAACATCCATGCAATCTTCAATTAACTCATTAAATATACTCACCATGCATCTCTGAAATGTGGCAGGGGCATGACACAGACCAAAAGGCATCCTTGAGTAAGCAAAGGTGCCAAATGGACATGTGAATGTTGTTTTATGTTGATCTTCGGGTGCAATATGAATCTGCATATATCCACTAAATCCGTCCAGAAAATAGTAGTGAGACTTACCTACTAGCCTTTACAGCATTTGATCAATGAATGGCAGAGGAAAATGGTCCTTTCTTGTAGTTGCATTCAGTCTCCTGTAGTCTATGCATACCCTCCACTTATTAGTGACTCGTGCTTGCAACTTTTCTTTGTCCTTTGTTTCAATCACAATGGTGCCTGATTTCTTTGGAACGACTTGTACAAGTGACACCCATTCACTGTCGGATATTGGATAAATAATGCCAGCTTTGAGTAGGTTAGATACCTCCTTTTTTACCTTTTCAGCTATGGTAGGATTGACTCTTCTTTGGGGCTGCCTCACAGGTTTGACATTATCTTCCATGAGGATTCTATGCATGCACACCGTGGGGCTTATCCCTGGAATGTCTTCCATACTCCAACCAATGGCTTTTCTATTTTCTCTTAAAACATTAATTAACTTACCTTCCTCACTGCTGGATAATTTACTTGAGATGATGACTGGTTTTTGTGAGTTTTCTTCCAAGAATACATACTTTAAATGGGGAGGGAGAGGCTTCAGTTCATTCCTGTCCTGCAGCTGTTGTGCAGTGCTTTTCTCCTCCTTTTGTTGTTGTTTTTTCAATTTGGTCTTTATCCTCTTTTTATTGTTCTTCTAAATCTGCAGAAAATAGAAAAAGTGAAGTGTGTGTGGTGCTTTTATTTTTAGAATTGGCAAACTGGCCATGCTGGCCTTGAACCACACATTTGTCAAGTACTGTATCATCTAATTCTACTATGTTCTGTGAACCAAGTTCAGTTTTATTTACACAATCAAGACAAAAAACAGCTTGAGTCTCCAACACCGAATGGTCTTCAGCAGGGTGTTTCATTGCTGTGAACAAATTAAAGATGATCTTCTCTTCTCCAAACTCCATGGTTAGGATTCCAGCATACACGTCTATCTTAGCTTTGGCAGTCATCAAGAAAGGCCTCCCAAGTATGAGTGTTGCCTGGCTGCTGGTGTGTTCATCCTCCATATCAATGATATAAAAATCCGCAGGGAAGAGTAGCTGATTAACCTTAACTAGCACATCTTCAATGATTCCAAGCGGCTGGAGAGTGGTTTTGTTGGCTAGCTGGATCACAACATTGGTAGGCTTCAGCTCCCCCACTTGCAGCATTTTATAGAACATTGTTGGCATCACATTGATGGAGGCACCGAGATCAATTAAGGCGTTACTGAGCGTCAATTCTCCTATGGTGCAAGGGATAGAAAACGAGCCAGGATCATTGCATTTTGGAGGCATGGTCAGTTGGGATACAGTGGAAACAGTTTCAGAATTTACTCCCTTCAACTTCCTCTTATAGGTGCAGAGATCTTTGAGGAACTTAGCATATTTTGGAACCTGTTTGATGGCATCCAGCAAAGGAATATTGATTTCTACTTTCTGGAATATGTCCAACACCTCCTGGTCCAGTTCTTTCTTCTTTACAGATTTAATTCTTTCAGGAAATGGAGTGGGAATGCTGGATTGTGAAGCATGTTTTTCATTTCCCTTGACTGTTGGTTCAGAGTCTTCTTTAGCTGCTCAAGCAGGTTCCACTCTTGGGGACAGTTCTTTTCCACTTCTTAATGTGATGGCATTAACATTCCCTCTCGGATTAGTCACTGGTTGAGAAGGAAGTGTGCCCAATCCCTGCTGTTTTAATCGATTTACATCATTAGAAACCTGTCCCAGCTGAGTTCTCAAGTCATTTATGATTGCTGTGTTGGGAGCTATTGCCTGCTGTATCATTTGCTGCATGTTTTTCATGCTTTCATTCATATCTTGGTTTGGAGAAGAGTGCACCAATGGCTGCTGCATTGGCTGCACAAATTGATTTGAAAAGTTCTGTTGGTGTTGTCTCTGATTATATGGCTGATCCTGCTGATATTGTGTCTGATTAACTGGTTGGTCTTGCTGCTGGTAGGGTCTGTGATTTGGGTAATCTTGCTGCTGATAGGATCTCTGATTTGGGTACCTTTGTTGCTGAAAATTAGCCTAATTATTAGACTGATTAGGCATGAAGTTCCTGTGCTGGCCTTGCTGGTTTTGATGTGGAGCAGCTGTTGTTGGAGGTCCATATCTCAAGTTTGGATGATCTCTCCAGGTAGGATTATAGGTAGGAGTAAATGGATCATAGCTCCTTTGGCTGGGAAACTGCTGCTGTGTTCTCGAGTTGGAGAATGGAACCTGTCCTGGAAATGCAGCTGCCACATTTTCTACTGAATCAACCTCCTGCAAATGTGGACACGAGTCTGTGTAATGATCTGGTGCAGCACAAATTCCACATGCTTTCGAGGTCAGGTTCTCATAGGTTGATTGTTGTTGTGCAAGTGCGAGTTGTCTTACTAAAAAGGTAAGCTCAGTTAGCTTATTTTCCATTCTGGAACTGTCTTGCACAGTTGTGGTTTCCCTTGAGATCTCATGCACCGCTCTTGAGGTTTGTCTGTTGTGAAACTACTGTGAGTTCTCGGCCATATTGGAGATCAAATATCTTGCTGCAGCTGGAGTCTTGTCCATTAGTGCTCCACCACTTGCAGCATCTATCATACTCCTCTCCATTGAATGCAGTCCTTCATAGAAATATTGGATGAGGAGTTGTTCGGCTATTTGATGATTGGGACAGGTTGCACATAGCCTGTTGAAGCGCTCCCAGTATTCAAATAAAGACTCTCCTTGTATCTGCCTGATTCCACTAATTTCCTTGCGTATGGAGGCAATTCTGGAAGCTGGAAGAAATTTTTCTAAGAACTTCTTCTTCATTTCAAGCCAAGTGTTGATCGGTGAGAGCTGGGAGTATAGCCAATCCTTGACTGCATCGCACAGAGAGAATGGAAACGCTTTCATTTTGATGTAATCTTCATGGACCCTAGTTGGACACATTGTAGAGCATACTATGTGGAATTCCATCAAGTGTTTGTGTGGATCTTCTCCAGCCAGTCCATAGAACTTTGGTAGCAAGTGTATCAGTCCTGATTTCAATTCACAGCTCCCTGCACCCTCCTTTGATTGAGGAACTTGAATGCACAGAGGTTGGTAGTGTTCATCAGGGGCAGCAAACTCTTTTAGAGTTTTTTCCAGACCATGAGACCCCATGTTTTGATGTGTAGGAGGCGCTGGATCAAGGTCCTGGTCTACAGCAGTGAACTCTTCTTGTTCTTCACTAATTGGTGGCTGGACTTCCCTGATGATTCGTTGTCCAATCCCTTTCCTTGTTGTCTTGGAAATTTCTACGTCAAAAGGGAGAAGTGTGTCCCCTGATGACCTGGTCATACAAGTGTTGCTTGTGCCTTGGATGATTCAAACTCAGCTGCAGTGAAAGGTTAGCACAAGATGACAATGATGGTGTTTCTTTTTCTTGTTTTGGTTTTTCTGATATATTTTTTTTCAGTTTTGAGATGCAATGCAGTAGGCTAATATCCTAGATGAAATGGATCCTAGATGCAATGAATGAGGTGTGTTTTGTTTGGAATCAACTTCACCAATTGCTCCCTGGCAACGGCGCCATTTTGATTAAACCTTTTTGTCGCGTTTGGTTTTCTCAAACAATTTGAATTCCCCTTCTTAATGCAGTAAATTCAGTGATATGGAGTAATGATTTTATGCTGCTAATTTTATGCTACTATTTTTATCATGATTTTATGGATGTGAATGATGCAAATGAGATGGAAATTCAGTGGTGCGAATATAGCAATGGATGATTATGAGTGTGAAAACAGGAGAGAATGCTTATGATATTTAGTATATGGAAGGGGGTTTTGTTTACTTGAAATTCAGATGTCTATCTTACTGTAATGCACAATGCAAAAATGTGGAACTCCTATCTAAAACTCAACTGAAGCAATGCAATGGTTGAAATGAAATGTATGAACGCTAGTGGATGGTTGATGCACAAAATGTGAAATGGAATTCAGACTATGATGCAGGATGAAATGCACAACTCAATTACACTATTCTAATACAGGCTGGAATTTATTGTACAGAAAACCAATGCAAAACTAATGGCTCTATGTAATGAACTTTATTGCAATGAACTGGTATTTATTAATGAATGCATACAAAATTAAAATTGAAGTTGTTATCGAATTATAAAAATGCAACTACAATGCAAATACTAAAACTACTATCGATCTGTCAAATGAGACTAAGTGTAAAAACAATATAAAGCTTGACAAAATGAACTATGAAATGAAAACAGTATAGTACGAAACTGAATTCAGACCAGAATTACAACGAAACCAGGTTCTATGGATAAACTAAACTAAAGCAGAAATTGAACCAAAATAGTGACTAAAACTAGAACAGAACGAATTGGAATCGCAGAATTTAAAGCACATGTGATATAACATTTTTTGTGAAGGTTTCTAAAAGGAAAATTCACTTGGAACTGTGTTGAACCTTACTTGAATTCATAATTGGTGTTCACACCATTGAAAGACATTCAATTGCTCCTTAGTCTCGCAAGGTATCAAGAAACAGTCCTCTGGTGAATCTACTCTTTAAAAACTTTCAAAGATTCCAGATTAATAAAATGCAGAAACCAAGAAATCCAAGAACTTATTACTACAAAGAAAAACGACTAAACAAAGCTATGAACAGTGACTTAAATTGTTATGCGAAAGTGCGAAATTAACCAAGAAAGTGCAAAAGTATAGAAGTGAACATGAGTAGTGAAGTGATGAATGCGAAATGAAAGAGAAAAAAAAAAGGAAACTACAAAGAACTTACTTGAATTAAACTGAAGACGCAAGAACTACAAGTTATTTCGAACACCAATGAAAACTAATGAACTCTTATCCATTCCAACTGAAAACTTAAACTGTAAACTGAAAAACGAATCTATGTGTAATCTTTGTTTGCTAAAACTCTCTACACTGATTACAAAGGGACTATAGCTATTTATAATCTACATAATCTCTGCTTAATGGGTGGGCCTTCGTATGAACTGGCCCGTGTTTCTTCAGTTCACGTTTTTCCCGTGCTTCAGCCGCACATGGTTAATTAGAGTATATGTATCTTGCTCGTTTCTTCACCAATTCGATCGATTCGAGTTTCCAAATGAAGATATGCCGAATGAGACATGTTTCGTGATTTTAGGGGCCTGGGCGAATCCAGTGGGCTTCAATTACTGAGGGGTGTTTTTCGCGCGTTCCAGTCGACTACAGCTATTGTCGAGCCTGCTTGTTTGGCTTTCCAAAAATCCATTTCTGGTCCAAATTATGTCATTCAAAATCTAAATTAAAGCCCATCGAGTCTACTTTCTTCTGGGACAGATTTTTTTATTTTTTGAGCTTTGTAACATCCTGGAGACCCAATTCTTCGAAGTTGACTATTCTAGATTCGTAAACTATAGTTGACTCGACTTTGAATGATTGTGAAAAATCCATTTCTGAACCGAATTGTGTGATTCCAGTTTTTATGGAAAGCTCCATGTGTCTATTTTAATCTGCATCAAAAATCACGATATAGGAGCATTGTGGAAAGAGATATGGGCGAAACAATAAGTGAACGTCAGGCTGTGATTTTATGTTGTCTTTAAAACGAATTTTCCCTATGCTTTGTAATTCTTTACAGAATATATTTTTCATTTAATTTAGCTTATTCTACTTACTTAAAGATACTTAAATATAATTAATTAAATAAAATTTGTTAAATTAAAGTCTCATCAGTGTGCATATTTTGCATTTTACATTACAGTAGGGTACAATCTGATTTTTAAACAAACAACCCCCCTTCCATATATCAAATTCCATATCATTCATTTCCATTCTTACATCCATATTAACAAAACCTGCTGCCATATTCGCACCATTGAATTTCCATCTCATTTGCATTATTCACAGCACATAATTTCATAAAATCATGATAAAAACAGCAACATAAAATCATACAATTCTCATCCCCTCGATTTGCATTTTCATCCATAAACACATAATCAACTACACCATCTTAATTTGCTCCATGGATTGACACTCAAGGTCTCCTCTCTACTACATTAAAAAGGGGATTTGAAATTGTTTGAGAAAACCAAATGCGACAAAAAGGTTTAATCATTCACTTTTAGGAAAAATTGCTTAAAACGCTAAGTGATACCTAACCAAGTACTTATCGTTTTACTCTTAGGAAAAATCGCTTAGAATTCTAAAAAATGCTTAAGCCGAATGTAGGTTGGAAACATGAAACTAGAAATATTCATTAATATTTTTTTGGGATTACAAAAATTTTGGGAATAGCAAAAAACATCCTAGTCTATTACATTGAGGGCGTCATCATCAGCATCTGGCGTCCCTTCGGCGGGCGGAGTCCCTTCGGCAGGTGGAGTCCCCTCGGCAGGCAGTGTTGTCTCGGCTGGCGGGGTTCCTGATTCTTCAAGAATGTTATCAACTGACATCTATTCGCCGTCATGGATGTCAAATTCCACGTCGAATTTTTCAGCCGACAGGGATTCCCCTTTTTCCTGGAAGTACAAAGCTTGGCGGAGGCACTTGAGGAAACCATTTTTATGTTCGTCCACCACCATGCTGGTTACTTCTAAGATTTCCTTGGAGAGCTTCTCGTTGGCTGCCCGAGCATTTGTTAAGCTCCTCTCCAAGCCCTAAGTATCATCCACCCGCCTTTTCCCCACCTGCTCTAATTTTTTCTTTAAGTCCAACATCTCGGACTCATGCCTGGCCCTTATCTCGGATAATTCGGCCTTGGTCTCGGCCAGTTCAGCTTCAACCTTCATTCTCGCCGCCGAGACCTCTTCCATCTTTTCCAACAGCACAGTGTTGGTCTCCGCCACATCAGCCGCCTCCTTCTCGGCCTTGCTCAGCTTTTCTTTTAAGAGTGGAACTTCACAAGTAGTTGATATCTGCTTGTTCCACTCTTCCAACATTTGTTGGCCGACAGCCGTGGTCCGAGCTTATAGCTCAACCCAAGATGCTTGCAGCTCGGTCACCCCCACTTGTTGCAATACTTCCTGTTCCTTTTGGGGGAGGCTAAGTGCCACACCTAGAGCCATATGCACGTCGGCAAATAACAAAGCTAGTAGGCCAGGCAGACCTGAAGGCCCCTCGGGCATGTTGGGAACTACCCGGGCCCTCTTCGAAATCGGCGGCTCGGACCTGGGTTGCACCCGCTTCTATTTACGGAGAAGAGGTTGGACTGGACTTCCTTGCTCCTCTACTACGATGATTGGTGGTTGAGTAGTAATGGGGTTAGGGCTGGCAATCGAAGGGTTCTCGGTCCTCGCTTGACGTGAAGCAGCCGCCAACCGATCCCTTAGTTGTCGGTACGCGTTCTTCGACATATCGATTATATCACCTAAGACTTCTGCAAAACAAAGCCAATTTAGCGCTATTAAATAAACAACAACGAGATCATTAAAACAAAATACATACCCGAAGGGTTATCGGGAAGGTGTGGCTTCAAAAAACTACCGAGGAGAGGTCAGCAAGGTAGTTGGCGGGGGATGTGATCTAATAGCTCCAGAGTTCGCTGCTTGTACACTGACAACTTGGTCTTCGAAATAAAGTTGTACTTCATTGGATTTCGAATCTAGTAAAAGGGGAACTTAGGCCGAGTGCCGTCATAGAAATAAGGCCTCCCGACTTCCTTCACACATACTTTCATAAAACCTCCCTTGAAGTTCTTATAGCTGGCTGTGTAAGGTTTGAAGAGCACGTTAGAGGCTTGGCTCACAAGGGATACCCAAGATATTAAATCCCTCCCCCGAGTACAGAAAAATGAAGAAAAATACCCGGCGTTGGGATGATGTCCAGTGCTCGGCACAGTATTCGGAAGGCCTGTAGAAGAGCCCAGCTGTTAGGGTGTAGTTGGGTAGAAGCGACGTTTAGGTTAGCCAGTACCCCCACTGTGAAAGTATCAAAGGGGAGCCTTACCCGAAGATCCGAGAAGAGGCAGACATACATATAAAAGAACTCTTCCGGCGCCCCTTCTCGGCCATGGCAAACGTGTTCACCGAGGGAGCATCGAACAAGGCTCACCAAATCGCCGTCATACCCCCACGCAACAAAGCCTGTCCTTCAGCGAAGTCCACAACATCCCTTCTATGGGCGAAGCGTGAACTGAATTCCCTCACTTTTGGGTCCACCCAGTTATATCCCCCCGGGGAAGCACACCTTTCCCTCAATGGTGTCTCCTCGTACTTCGAGGCCAAATGGTCCTCGACATTGTCGACTTGGCATGCAGGTATACCCTCTGTTGTCGGCATTCTTTGCTCCTTTCCCTGGCGCTCGGTACTTGACATCCCAACCGAAGACTCGGTCCCCTCGCCACTTGCCCTTGCCGACGACCCCTCGACTGTCCCAGAACCCGAAGAAAAGGAAGAAGACATACCGAATTCAAAAAGCAGAAAACTGAAAGAAGATTGGAAGGAAGAAGTTGAGAATATCTCGAAGAGTTGAAACAGTAGAGCGCGTTGAAATTGGTAATAGGACACCCTTTATATAGGAGTCCCGAGAAGCTGAATCGTTGTCAGTCACTTCTCGCCATAATGGCAAAAACACTCGAGTGCTGCCTCGAGCCTCGAACGTAATTGCACGCAGACCTTTGAGTTCTCCAATTAGCGAATGACACGTGTTTAAAACGGTTCAAAAAATCTCGCCAAGATCTCCCACTTAGTTTGTTCAGTTATTCCAAAAGCTTCCCAATCGTTTCAACTCCAACCTGGAGACCTAACTTCTCGTTGACGCATTCCCAGTAGAACCAAAACTAGTCATGTCATCTCTTCTCGACTCATGTTGCCTCGTCTCGACTTTCATGACTAGGGGGGCTTGTGTACCGGATAGGTATCGGTCTGCCCTTATCAGCCATGTCTTAGACATTTTGGCCGATAAGGTGTCGTCCTCAACTGATACCATCTCGGCTTATCCTAACTGGAACATATCTTTGGCTATCTTCTCTGGTAAAGACTCTTGTAAGGAACATATCTTTGTACCATTTAAAGTCTCCTAGTGTTTTACATCTAAGGTTTGATAGTAATTCGGCGGATCTATCCTTCCAAAGTGATGGATTGCCTATAAAGTGTTGGGCTATAGTAAAGACTAATGTGCTGGCTACATCCAGGATAGTTTGTTCAATAATGAGAATGGGTTCGCCTTTGATAGCTGAAAATATTGCTAATTTTTGTAAGGATGATGGATTAGGAATAGACATACTTGACGATCATCAACATCAGCTCCCCGCATACCAACCAAGAAACGCAGAAGACTTGCATCTTGTAAACTCTTATCTTAATAAACTTGTTAATATTTACACAACTCCTAGGTTTTAGGTAAGTATTATAATAGTTTAACAATAGCAATTGGCATTAAATCTATCAAGATGAATACACCTTCAAATTTACGTAATCTTTCACTGCAATTTCTCAACATCTGTTTCCTGCAAATAGAATGATTTCAAGACCATGTCATCTACAGTCAAAATGATGTACCAATTCCTGTAATCAATCATGATATTCAATCATGAAAATAAATATTACTAACCTAACTACTTTCTTTTGCAATTTTAATAAGTTCGTCTAGACAAGTATTGATGATTTTTAGGCCATCCTAAAACTTTCCTTGTCGTTGGACTACCCACCTTGCCATTGGAATTTTCCGGTACAAAGTGTAGAATGTGGATTTGTGTTCAGCTTCAAAAAGAGTGTCATAAAATGCCTATAAAAGACTTAAATATATTAAAAAGTGAATCATGTATCTAATAACATATGTTGTTAAGTGAAAAGGGAGAATAAGAAAACATAACCTTGGAAGTAGAAAATGGGTTTGTAAATTGGATACCCCGAGATCTTAAAAGAAACCAAAAGGTCCATTAGCAATGCTCTCCGATACCTAAAAAAGTTTGTATTCCTCAAATTAATAATTACGTGTAAATATATGGTTTACTACTTCTTTCCCTTTGGCTTCTTCTACTACTTCTACTTTTGATGATGCATACGTGATAATGATGCATGAAGACGACTATGCATGATTTTCATGATGATGATTATGCATGATTTTCATGATGATGATTATGCATTTGATGATGAAGCTTGAAGCATGATGATGTTCAAGATAATGATGATAAACTGTTTTTATTGAAAAGTAAAGGATAAAGAACTAACCTCGACATGTGAATAAATAAACTACATCTTATAATTTATGTATAAATAAATAATGTATTTGAATAAGAAAGTTCATACCTGAAAGCATACAATTTATTTAACACACTATTTTACTCTTTTTGCTAAATTGGTACATCAGAATGTGATATTCCCCGAACACCCTACAGTCAACTCTGATATTCATTGTAAAAGCTTGCCGCTTATCCAAAGCAACCAAATTTTAGTCGGCATAGTTTTTTGTAAGAATGATGGATTAGGAATAGACATACCTGACAATCATCAACATCAGCTCCCCGCATACCAACCAAGAAACGCAGAAGACTTGCATCCTGTAAATTCTTATCTTAATAAACTTGTTAGTATTTACAGAACTCCTAGGTTTCAGGTAAGTATTATGATAGCTTAACAATAGCAATTGGCATTAAATCCATGAAGATGAACGTACCTTCAAATTTACATAATCTCCTGCAATTTCTCAACATCTGTTTCCTGCAAGTAGAATCATTTCAAGACCATGTCATCTACAGTCAACATGATGTACCAATTCCTCTAATCAATCATAATATTCAATCATGAAAATAAATATTACTAACCTGTCTGCTTTCTTTTGCATTTTTAATAAATTCGTCTAGACAAGTATTGATGATCTTTAGGTCATCCTAAAACTTTCCTTGCCGTTGAACTACTCACCTTGCCATTGGAATTTTCCGGTACGGAGTGTAGAATGTGGATCTGTGTTCGGCTTCAAAAAGAGTACCATAAACTACCTATAAAAGACTTAAATTTATTAAAAAGTGGATCATGTATTTAATAACATATGTTGTTAAGTGAAAAGTAAGAATAAGAAAACATAACCTTGAAAGTAGATAATGGGTTTATAAATTGGATACCCCGAGATCTTAGAAGAAACTAGAGGTCCATTATCAATGCTCTCCGATACCTAAAAAAAGTTTGTATTCCTCAAATTAATAATTATGTGTAAAAAATATGGTTTACTACTTCTTTCCCTTGAGCTTCTTTTACTACTACTTTTGATGATGCATACATGATAATGATGCATGATGATGACTATGCATGATTTTCATGATGATGATTATGCATTTGATGATGAAGCTTGAAGCATGATGATGTTTAAGATAATGATGATAAACTATGTTTTTATTGAAAAGTAAAGGATAAAGAACTAACCTCAACTTGTGAATGCAAATGCAATGCTGTAGGGGATGAAAATGTATGAGTTATGTTACTGTTTTGATGACTTTATGAATCTGGATGTATGAATGAAACTAGTGTGATTTAAAAAGTGGGAGTTTAAACAGTGGATGAATGAAGGATTTATGAATGAATAAAGAATTGAAGATGATATGATTTATGGGGGGGGGGGGTTTCAAATTGGAATCGAATTTTCACTAATGTAATGTAAATCTGAATTGCAGAATGTTTAGCTAACAAAAATGCTATGATGAATAAGCTATTGTATTTATTGAAGCAAAATTGAATGATGCAACTAAACTATTATGGATGCAGTGAATTGAATCTGAATGCAGAATTTTTATGAAGTAAAGCAGTGCATGAATTAAGACACAATGGAGTAGAAAAATTGAATTATGCAGCGTGTAATATTGAGACAGATGGTATGAATTGGAATTAAGATGGAAACAGATGCAGGACTATGATGTAATGCAAGGTTAATAGCTGAATATGACTAAATTTTGGAGATTTTGTAATCTGGAACAAGGATTCAAACTAGATCATGTTGTTATGATGCAATATGGAATGCTAGAATCTAAGATTTAGAACTGGAATGCAAATGCAAAGTAACAGAATGAACAGTAAAATTGCAAAATTGAAAGTTAAATACTGGAATTTTTATGCAATGTAAATCCTAGATGAAATGCAGAATTGAGGTCTAAGATGAATTGGAGATTATCCTGAACTATGGTATCAAACTAATGTAGAATTAAAATTAAAATGAATTGACCAATGCAGTGAACTTTATTATGCAGTGAAACTAGAGTTTATTGCTATGATGCAAGGAGCCTAATTAACCGATGCATGCAGAATTGGAGTTGAGGTGATATTGAATTTCAAAATGTAATCACAATGCAGAATTAAATCTAATATGGCATTAGAAACAAAGTTAGACTATGAAATTGAAAGACTGCAGAGCTAAAATGAAAACTATGCTATGAAATGTAAAACTGAATCTAAAGCATAATCGGGACGTGACGTGTACTGTAAACAAACTAAAGTATGGAACTAAAATTGTCTTAACACTATTGCTCTGGAACAGTAAATCTTCCTACTCTATGGATTAAACTGCAGCAAGTGTAAAATTAAATCAAACTATAAAAGATCAATCTAGCTGAGGGTTTTAAGGAATGAGAATCAATTCAAACAAAGTTGAATCTTGTAGAGATCTTGAAACTGGTTTTTATACCATTGAAAGACATTCAATTGTTCCAAGAACTCACAAAGACATCAAGAAATTGTTATTCAATGATTCAATTCTTTAAAACTCCTGGAAACCGAGAAACTAGATAACTAACAAGCTTCAAATAACAACAATTTTTACTACGGGAAAGGAAACTAAACAAGATCACGTGAAGAAATCAGACTGAGGTGGATACGTGTAAAGTAAACCATTAAAAGTGGAAAGATTCAAGAAATGAGCATGTTTAAAGAAGAAGTGAAGAAGGAATGAGAGAGAAAAAGCAAGAAACTACAGAAAACTTACTTGCATTATGCTGAAAACTTGTGAAAGAAGAAAACTACAGCTAGCTCTACACATTGCAACTGAAAACCAAAACTTGTAAACTGTAAATGTACATAGCTATGCTTGATCTCTATTGCAGAATCTCTCTACTAATTACACAAGGACTATAGCTATTTATAATCTACATAATCTCTGCTTAGTGGGTGGGCCTTCGTATAAATTGGCTCATATTTCTTCAAATCACGTTTCTCATGCTTCAACTGCACACGGGTTAACTTAGAGCGTGTATATCTTACTCGTTTTTCCATCAAATTGAATGATTCGAGTTTCCAAATGAAGATATGCGAGTCTATTTTCAAACGAGACATGTTTCGTGATTTTAGGGGCTTAGACGAGTCCAGTGGGCCTCGATTACTGAGAGATGTTTTTCGCGCGTTCTAGCTGACTGCAGCTACTGTCGCATCTGCTTGTTTGGCTTACCAAAAATCCATTTCTGGTCCAAATTGTGTCATTTAAAATCTAAATTAAAGCCCAACGAGTCTACTTTCTTCTGGGACAGATTTAAGCGTTCTGGAGACCCAATTCTTTGAAGTTGACTTTTTTTGGATTTGTGAGCTGCAGTTGACTCGACTTGGGTTGATTGTGAAAACTCCATTTCTGCACCGAATTGTGTGGTTCCAGTTTCTATGGAAAACTTCATGTGTCACCAAAAATCATGATTTTAGGAGCATTGTGGCAAAAGATATGGGTGAAAACAGTAAGTGAACATCAGGCTGTGATTTTATGCTATCTTCAAACGAATTTTTCCTAGGCTTTGTAATTCTTTACAGAATATAATTTTCATTTAATTTAGCTTATTCTACTTACTTAAAGATACTTAAATATAATTATTAATTAAATAAAATGTGTTAAAATGTGATTTATGTATGAATAAAAAATATGGTTTACTACTTTACCTTGGGCTTCTTTTACTACTTCTACTTTTGATAATGCATGCATGATAATGATGCATGATAATGATGCATGATGATGACTATGCATGATTTTCATGATGATGATTATGCATTTGATGATGAAGCTTGAAGCATGATGATGTTGAAGATAATGATGATAAACTATGTTTTTATTGAAAAGTAAAAGATAAAAAACTAACCTCGATTTGTGAATAAATAAACTACATCTTATACTTTATGTATAATATGTAAATAATGTATTTGAATAAGAAAGTTCATACCTGAAAGCATACAATTCATTTAACAAACTATTTTACTCTTGTTGCTAAATTGGTACATCAGAATGTGATATTCCCTAAACACCCTACAGTCAACTCTGATATTCATTGTAAAAGCTTGCCGCTTATCCAAAGCAACCAAATTTTAGCCGGCATAGTTTTTTGTAACAATGATGGATTAGGAATAAACATACCTGACCCAGCTCCCCGCATACCAACCAAGAAACGCAGAAGACTTGCATCCTGTAAACTCTTATCTTAATAAACTTGTTAGTATTTATAGAACTCCTAGGTTTCAGGTAAGTATTATGATAGTTTAACAATAACAATTGGTATTAAATCCATCTAGATGAACACACCTTCAAATTTACGTAATCTCTCTACTGCAATTTCTCAACATTTGTTCCCTGCAAGTAGAATGATTTCAAGACCATGTCATCTACAGTCAACATGATATACCAATTCCAGTAATCAATCATAATATTCAATCATGAAAATAAATATTATTAACCTGTCTGCTTTCTTTTGCATTTTTAATAAGTTCGTCTAGACAAGTATTGATGATCTTTAGGTAATCCTGAAACTTTCCTTGCCGTTGGACTACTACCTTGTCATTAGAATTTTCCGGTACGGAGTGTAGAATGTAGATCTGTGTTCAGCTTCAAAAAAAGTGTCATAAACTGCCGATAAAAGACTTAAATTTATTAAAAAGTGGATTATGTATCTAATAACTTATGTTGTTAAGTGAAAAATAAGAATAAGAAAACATATCCAACAAATGCACGTGCTTTCTAGCATATAACAAAGTGTACTATACCATATATTTGAGTGACTCTTTATACCATACCGATTATTCTTTGCATAAAAGAGCTTCGATAATTAAGGTAGAAGACAATTAAAAGGGGTAAATGTGTATTTTGTGGATTACCTTTTCAAGCTCATTTATTAAAATGCGACACATTGCATGTCGTCGATATTGTAATCTGGTACCAACAAGAGGTATTTCAGCTACCTTATTCCCTAAAAAATTGACATAACAAATGAAATATGACCATTGCATGAGAGGCATAAAAAACAACTCAAATAGAACATGCACTTTTGCAATCAAACAAAGCATAACACTTGATAGTAAAAGATCGTATACTCACCTAACAGTTGCCACACTAACCAGTTCTTCATCTCTCTCAAGTAGCACAGTATAGAAACCCTGGAAATTTATTCCGTTAAGTATATATGTCAGGTATAGACCAAGAGATGTAACAATAATGTAGCACATTTTTTTTGAGGCAGATATCATCATCATGGATAGAGTAAAAACAAATCCATTAGTAAATGTTAACGATGTATATAACTCAAATGCAACAAGCAGCATGTCTTGAAGGATAACAATTCTACTGAATATAGCATCTTCCACAAGATCTCTGCTAGTCAAGGATTCCTTTAGGGGCTCAAAACATTCATGCATCAACGAAAGAGCAAGATTGAGTTTGCAGTAACTTTCTGCCAATAAGTCTCTTTCAATGTTACCAAGATCACAACTGTCATGGTCGATAAACTTCATCAATGTCCAAGTTAGATTGTCAGCCACTGGAATTGGCTCTCCTAATAATTTATGAAGGCCCCAATATATCTGCCAAATATAGACACCAGAATGTTAAGTAGAGCCATACCAGTATCCTAAAAAGACTTTCAACGAAGACACAAACTATTGGTCATGGAGACTGCCATTTTGACTCAAATCACAAACAAAAAGCTTGAAGGTAACCACAAATAGGAAGAAGCGATTTTTCATGTACTTTACAGCTAAAATTTTCTAAAACGGGGAGAAATAAAGAAGTTGGATTTAGTCTACCTTTTCATAGTCTTTTCCACATAACCACTTTCCATTATATCTTGATGTATCTGCAACTCCATTTTTCAGGCACCTAACATGATCTACATAAGTTTGAAAAAATATACATTTAGATATGCAGACAAATACACACCAAAGGTATATTCAGCACGGATATAAAATGAAAGTAAAAATAGGGAGTAGTTAACATATATTTACGTTCTCACCTGTATGCAAGAAAGGAAATGTTCAACCTCATCTCCATCAATTTTCCTTTGACCACAAATTCCACATCGACATGATGGACAAAACCAGTCACCTTCAGGGATATCCTATACAGAAAAAAAATAATACAAACCGGAGTAAAAAACTTAGATCTAATATCAAAAGTGTCAAATTGATGTCCTGTAATAAGTAAAACAAGATAACAATATAGCGTGATTGAGAAGGAAATGGTTAATCTACCTCCAAACCAAGACACGTTTAACATTTAATCTATTTGACCACTCAATTTTCCATCCAAGACATACAAGATGTTTTTGTAAGTTCTCCATCCAAAATGCCTTGACTTCACGTTTAGAAATGTTCAAACAATCAAGAATCAGATCAAGAAAAGAAACCAAAGATCGAAACGCATTCACAAACAGAGAAAGCCAATAAAAATCACCACGGAAGCAACGCTAATAAAATTCACCAGCAGTTCATAATTGTATTATTTTTCTCAAAGAAACCCAAAAATCCGAATAACAAAAGCAAATTACCTCCACTTCTGAATCCACGTCAAGCTTTCTTGAAATCTTTTGTTTGCTCTTTGTGCTCTCATAATTATGAAGACCTTCCCTTGCCATTGGAGCAAGAGTGGAGCAAACTGCACTTTCTAAAGTGAACAAAATCAAGAAGACGAAAGAGTTTTAGAAGAAAAAAAATTGAGCGAAACAGAACATTAAAATTTAAAACCAAACGAACCTTTGAGGAAACCCACCTTCAGACTTGGACTCCAAGTAACACATTAAAACTCCACACTCCTATTACCAATATAACTATATATATATATATATATATATATATATATATTAAATATTTTGTAATTACAAAATGATATTAGAACGGACTTTGAATAACTTTCTTCTAAAAGTAAATTTAGAATTTAGGTTTCCTGTGAAATATTGAGCATATACTAAAAAAAGCTATGATATATTTTATAGTTATGTTTTAATTGTAATGATAGAGATATTTTACTATTATTTTCTCTATAATTATTAAGGTATTTCCATTATTATTAATATTATTATTATTATATATATATAAAATATAATTTCAAATTGTTAGAAGCAATCTTGAAAAATAGAAATATCTTTATGTCATTATAATAATTATTATTGTGCTGTAATAATTATTTAAATATATAATTCTCATATACTAAAATTTATGATTATAATATAATTATAGTTGATGTTGAAAAGTTTAAACAAAAATAAGAAAGTAATAGATTTTTTTTATCTTTTTAAAAATTTAGAGATTTGAAGCTTATTTGTGCTATAAAATATAAATTGATTTTTAAGATATTAAATTAATATATAAAAGTTAAGATATATTTTTTTCTCAAATTCTATTATAATAGTTAAAGCTATTATTATTTAGATTTAAAAAATGTTGAAATTATATTAGAGAAAATTGTAATTCTTTATTTGAAAATCATAATATAAGACACTCACGTTTTTTAATTTCAAAATAGACACTAATTTTTAATAAAACAACAATTATACTCTTTTTAATTTTTAAAATACACCTATCTCATTAATATTTTGTATAATAATAATACTTATCAATTATTACTTAAAAAGTAGCCTTTTTAAAAATTCTAATTTCTGATTTTTTTTATATTTATTTATAATTTATCCAGAAAATATATTTATTATCGTATACTTAAAAATATGATTTTATTATTTTATTTTTTTACCCATTTAGAAGCATAACATGCCTTTATTATTTAGATGCTTTTATATTATATAA
The DNA here is from genome assembly GCA_016859785.1 of Macrotyloma uniflorum. Taxonomy (NCBI): domain Eukaryota; kingdom Viridiplantae; phylum Streptophyta; class Magnoliopsida; order Fabales; family Fabaceae; genus Macrotyloma; species Macrotyloma uniflorum. The sequence continues at coordinate 339,077 of BDMB01000019.1, forward strand.
TTTAGTTCAAATTTTCTATTAAATTATATTTTTATTATTTTTGTATTTTTAAATATATAAAATTATTGAAATATAATTTTAATAAGTGTTATTATATTATATAATAAATTAAAAATTATTAATGTAAATATTACATATTTTGTTTCATATTTTTATTATTATTGTAATTTAATTAGTGGGTTAATATTTTATTATAGTTAAAAAAGTTATATAATTTAATTAATTACATTTTATAGTATTAGAGTATAATTTTTTTTTAAAGTGACTTGTAACATACTTAAAAATATATTATCTTAATTATATAATTCCAAACAAAGATATATAATTTTGACTCTGTTTCTATTACATGATTAAGATGGTTTCTAAAAGATTAAAAACGAAATTAACATCTTACTTGAGTACTTATTTATATATTTTCAAGAAAAAGTTAAATACACATACATAACATAGTAGAGTAGGGTAAACTATTAGAAAGAACATACAAAATCAATAGACATTCATATCATTTAATGCAATATATATAATTAAGTGTAAGGACCTACTTAAAACTTTACACATTGTAAATCCACACTACCAAACTTCCATATACATTAAATTACTATATGCCACATTTCATTCATACAATAAACTTCTCTTCAACTAGAACTACACGGTCTCATACCCTTTTCAATGCTCATTATTATCAAATCATATGTCATTAATCATAATTCAACACATCATGCTTTGAATCTCAACATCTTTTTCTTGGAACAATCAAATAACAAGGAAATGTCTAAATTCAAGTCAACGGTCAATATTCATCCCCATTGTTATTCTACCATCTACACACTTTTACACTACAACAAGAAAATAACAAGGGAAATCAAATGCAATCCTTGTGAGACTTATTACAATTTGGTAATAAAACTTCAAATGCAATTCGTATATTAATATTTTATATTTGATTTTGATTCTACTTATAAAAGACAAGTTATATATTATTTAAATTAGAAAATTATTAATTTAAAACTAGACCTGAATATTTAAGTAGTAGAGAAACAAAATATAAAAAGTGACTTTCTTAAGAACTATAGTGCGTTATATGGAAATATAATGTTTGATTAACAATGCAGTTTCAAAACATACAGGGAATTGAAATTCTGTTTGGATCTTAAATGAGGAAATGACATATTGCTTAAATATATAAAGGAATTATGAAGTACTACTACATATGAATTAATAGGTGATAGGAACCAAATTTACTACAAACATGTAGAAAATACTCAGAATAATACTATGGATTACAAGAGTAAAATGCAAGAAAATGATAAAATTTGAGAACGAAAGAAAACATATAAGAGATGAAAAACTTTTCTTCCCTTTAGAAATAGTTTGCCTTCACTCTACCAACTTCACATTTATCTCAAACAATGCTAATTCATTTAGGATTGTTTAAGGTACATTTTTCTATGGATTTCAATTAATTCCATTTCACTTGATCAAACACTAATTCAAGATATATCATATTTAAGGAGTCAAAACAAGTTGCACACAGAAATTGAACCCACAATTCAAGCACATAGGAGAGTAAAATAGAAACAAGATTGTAATTCTAGACAATCCATCTACTCTTCATCCATTCACCAAACAATAAAAAAAGTATTTAATCAAAAACACAGTTACATAAAAGTTAAAATTTAGGTTCCTTTTTCTTTTTAACCAGATTAACACAATTCATTTCAACTCAATGCATTTCTCAAAATGAGGAATTTCAGCTAGCAATCAGGTCATTCTTAGAGTTAAAACTTAAAAATATAGAGTCCTACACAAGCTATCAAGAATTCTAGCTTCCCTTACCTTTAAAATGTCCTTCCAAACGGCATACTGTCTCTACCTAAGGAGCAAAAACCGAAGCGTTCTAAGAGTGCCAGATTCAAGGAGTTTCAAGATATATCAGATTCAAGGAGTCAAAACAAGTTGCACACAGAAATTGAACCCATAATTCAAGCACACAGGAGAATAGAAACAAGATTGTAATTTCAGACAATCCATCTACTCTTCATTCATTCACCAGCTAATAAAAAAAAGTATTTAAGCAAAAGCACAGTTACATAAAAGTTAAAATCTAGGTTCCCCTTTCTTTTTAACCAGATTAATACAATTCATTTTAACTCAATGCATTTCTCAAAATGAGAAATTCCAACTAGCAATCAGATCATTCCTAGTCTTACCCAAGCTATCAAGAATTCTAGCTTCCCTTACCTTTAAAATGCCCTTCCAAACTACACACTATCTCTACCCAAGGAGTAAAAACCCAAGCATTCCAACAGTGCCTGATTCAAGGAGTTCCAAGATATATCAGATTCAAGAAGTCAAAACAAGTTGCACACAAAAATTGAACCCACACTTCAAGCACACAGGAGAGTAAAATAGAAATAAGATTGTAATTTCAAACAATCCATCTACTCTTCATTCATTCACCAAGTAATAAAAATAGTATTTAATCAAAATCACAGTTACATAAAAGTTAAAATCGAGGTTCCCCTTTCGTTTTAACCATATCAACACAGTTCATTTCAACTCAATGCATTTCTCAAAATGGAGAATTCCAACCTGCAATCAGATCATTCCTAGAGTTAAAACTTAAAAGTATAGAGTCCTACACAAACTATCCAGAATTCTAGCTTCTCTTACCTTTAAAATGCCCTTCCAAAATGCAGATTGTCTCTGCCCAAGGAGCAAAAACCCAAGTGTTCCAAGAGTGCCTGATTTAAGGAGTTCCAAGATATATCAGATTTAAGGAGTCAAAACAAGTTGTACACAGAAATTGAACCCACAATTCAAGCATACAGGAGAGTAAAATAGAAACAAGATTGTAATTCTAGACAATCCATCTACTCTTCATTCATTCACAAGTAATAAAAAAGTTATTTAATCAAAAACGCAGTTACATAAAAGTTAAAATCTAGGTTCCTCTTTCTTTTTAACCAGATCAACACAGTTCATTTCAACTCAATGTATTTTTCAAAATGGGGAATTCCAGCCAGCAATCAAGTCATCCTAGAGTTAAAACTTAAAAATATAGAGAGTCATATACAAACTATTTGAATTCTAGCTTCCCTTACCTTTAAAATGCCCTTCCAAGAGTGCCTGATTTAAGGAGTTCCAAGATATATCAGATTCAAGGAGTCAAAACAAGTTGTACACAGAAATTGAACCCACAATTCAAGCACACAGGAGAGTAAAATAGAAACAAGATTGTAATTCTAGAAAATCCATCTACTCTTCATTCATTCACAAGTAATAAAAAAGTTATTTAATCAAAAACGCAGTTACATAAAAGTTAAAATCTAGGTTCCTCTTTCTTTTTAACTAGATCAACACAGTTCATTTCAACTCAATCTATTTTTCAAAATGGGGAATTCCAGCCAGCAATCAAGTCATCCTAGAGTTAAAACTTAAAAATATAGAGAGTCCTATACAAACTATCTGAATTCTAGATTTCCTTACCTTTAAAATACCCTTCCAAAATGCACATTGTCTCTACCCAAGGAGTAAAAACCCAAGTGTTCCAAGAGTGTCTAATGATCAAATCAACTACATTATTAGGAACCCAGACTAATATAAACCATTCAGAACCAAAAAAAGGAACATGCATGAACCTAGGAAACCCCAAAACAGTAACTCTATGTCCATCCTAACATATTTTGTAAAATAAAGCACTGAAAACTTACCTAAATGGAGATTCCAATCGATTTAAAGTAATTTACTTCTCAAGAGTTTCCTTCTCAAGAGTTTCATTGTAGTATGCTCGAATCTTAAAAATGATAAAAAATGATCGAGAAATCTTAGAAAGAAGTTAAAAGATTTAGAAAAAGAAAATTCTAGAAAGACTATGAAACTGAATCATAAATAATAAAATATAACTACAAATTAAATATTTAATAAAAATAACACATTATTTGTAATTTTTAAAAAGACTAGTATAAAATTTTGACAATAATTTTCACTCACCTAACAAATTTTACTTGGTTTGCTCTTCAAATATTTTCTTTGCGAATAGATAAAGGTTAATACTTTCAGATTTTCTTTTCAAAAGATCGTTTTAATAAGATTCAATTACAATTTAGTAGAGCTTACATAAATTTTATCTAATGATAAGATTATGCAAAAGGTAGGTTAAAAACATGGATATGTTGAGAAGAAGCTTCTTCGAAAATGTTTTAAAATAAACTAAAATTATTTATTTATGCATTTTAAACATTAAGTTTTTAGAAAAGTAATAAAAAGTTATTTTTACAAATTAATTTACACATAAGTCAATTTTAAATATAATATTTTTTTTTTTTTCAAAATATCAATGTATGTTTATGATAGAGTTGAATTTACGTAATTAAACATGAATTGAGACAACACAACGATACCATTAAATTGAGGTGACATCATATATGTTCAAGTATGTATTCAGCATATATTCTAGTTCTCTTCACGTCTTCCAAATGGCACATTCTTTTTTTTCTTTAGAATATTCAATAAAATAAAGTCATAAAGGAAGAGTTTGCTTTCACTAATAATATTGCACACCCATTAATTTCGTAATCAAATTCATCACTACGTATATATAATACAAATCGCTAAGAACACGTTTCATTTAATGCATTCACTAATACAAATGGCCAGCAAATACTCTTAAGTCATCATTTTTCTATCCTTGGTGAGCTACCCTCTGTGTGTCATTATTATCTTGGCGATAAATGTGATCTTCATGGTCATCTCTATGTTAAAATAATTAGAGTATGGAATTATTAGGTTGTTATTGTGATAATGACATGCAATTCTGAACAATATTTTAAATCTTTCTTATTGTAATAATACTTATATATGATGTCATATATTTTATTTTTAGAAGAAAATATAAAATAATTTCAAAAAGTTAAAGTTGAGAAAATAAGCATCCTAAAGTTATATTTATTTGACTTCAAAATTTTACAATTTAATTAATAAATTTTTGTAAACAATTTTAAAATATTTATAACTTTAGTACGATTTTCTAAGTTAATTAACTAGATAAAAGTAATTAAAATTAATTAGCTAATGAGTTGCCTCCCATTAATTAAGTAGACAAAAAGTTCAAGTAGTCCTTTCTTCAATCTATCAATCTTTTTGTCACGAGAGGGAAAGAAACAAAGAACAAAACATAAACAGACGTTAGAATGCAACACCCCAACACCAAAAACTAGAGTCCCATGTCCAATGGATCTTCCTCACACTACCATTAACATTATGGCCTTCGCAAAGAAACTTCCTTCAATATCCTCTCTGGTCCATGCTTCTCAATCCATGACGCCTTTGAAAACTGTTGAAATATATGCAATCATAAACAAAAAAATAAAACTTTTTTTTTTGTATTTTACTTGTTTCTTTGTAATATTATGTAAATGTTTTGAAGCAAAGATTTCATGCAAGATCTCTTTATTGAATCAACATAAAAGAAAAACAAAGATTTGATACAAGACTATAATATAAGAGGAAGCTCAGTCCAAGGCACCCTTCTTTGTCCAAAAGAATATGATTAAATGATGAAAAAACTATTTTCTCACACCCACTTACATTTCTATTAGTCTTCTTCGTTTCATTTATTTGCAACTTCATCCATGATACAACCCTTCTGCCTTTGCTTTACTGCTACTTAGTCTAATAGTTGTTCAATTAAAAAAGGTTACAAAATAGGCATGTTCTTATTTTAGAATCCTAGAAAATGAAGAAGGCTCGAGCAGAGGTAGATTTGGTGTTGAGTGCAGAGAGGCCAACTTTTGAATCACATAAAAAATTGCTAGACCTGTTTGATGGACCATTATTTAATTCAGAAAGATTAACTATAGTCATAACATATTAGAAATAATGTTATTTTTTATCAGAAAGGGAAAAAATATATGCCACATCCACATAAAAGACACATTACAATTTAGTTACTTTCAATTATTTTTTCATGATGTGAATTTTATAATCAATAAGCTTTTTTGTAAGGTTTTGCAATGAATATCAGAGTTGACTGTAGGGTGTTCGGGGAATATCACATTCTGTTGTACCAATTTAGTAACAAGAATAAAATAGTTTGTTAAATAAATAGTATGCTTTCAGGTATGAATTTTCTTATTCAAATACACGATAATGATGCATGATGATGACTATGCATGATGATGACTATGCATGATGATGACTATGCATGATTTTCATGATGATGATGATAATCATTATGCATTTGTTGATGAAGCTTGAAGCATGATGATGTTCAAGATAATAATGATAAACTATGTTTTTATTGAAAAGTAAAGAATAAAGAACTAACCTCGACTTGTGAATAAATAAACTACATCTTATACTTTATGTACAAGTAAATAATGTATTTGAATAAGAAAGTTCATACCTGAAAGCATACAATTTATTTAACAAACTATTTTATTCTTGTTGCTAAATTGGTACATCAGAATGTGATATTCCCGGAACACCCTACAGTCAACCCTGATATTCATTATAAAACCTTGCCGCTTATCCAAAGCAACCAAATTTTAGCCGGCATAGTTTTTTGTAAGGATGATGGATTAGGAATAGACATACCTGACGATCATCAACATCAACTCCCCACATACCAACCAAGAAACTCAGCAAACTTGCATCCTGTAAACTCTTCTCTTAATAAACTTGTTGGTATTTACAGAACTCCTAGGTTTTAGGTAAGTATTATGATAGTTTAAAAATAGCAATTGGCATTAAATCCATCAAGATGAACGCACCTTCAAATTTATGTAATCTCTCTACTGCAATTTCTCAACATCTGTTTCCTACAAATAGAATGATTTCAATACCATGTCATCTACAGTCAACATCATGTACCAATTCCTATAATCAATCATAATATTCAATCATGAAAATAAATATTACTAACATGTCTGCTTTCTTTTGCATTTTTTATAAGTTCATATAGACAAGTATTGATGATCTTTAGGTCATACTGAAACTTTCCTTGTAGTTGGACTACCCACCATGCCATTGGAATTTTCCGGTACGAAGTGTAGAATGTGGATCTGTGTTCAACTTCAAAAAGAGTGTCATAAACTGCCTATAAAAGACTTAAATTTATTAAAAAGTGGATCATGTATCTAATAACATTTGTTGTTATGTGAAAAGTAAGAATAATAAAACATAACCTTGAAAGTAGATAATGGGTTTGTAAATTGGATACCCCGAGATCTTAGAAGAAACCAGAGGTCCATTAGCAATGCTCTCCGATACCTAAAAAAAAGTTTGTATTCCTCAAAATAATAATTATGTGTAAAATATATGGTTTACTACTTCTTTCCCTTGGGCTTCCTTTACTACTTCTACTTTTGATGATGCATACATGATAATGATGCATGATATTGACTATGCATGATTTTCATGATAATGATTATGCATAATGATGATTATGCATTTGATGGTGAAGCTTGAAGCATGATGATGTTCAAGATAATGATGATAAACTATGTTTTTATTGAAAAGTAAAGGATAAAGAACTAACCTCGACTTGTGAATAAATAAACTACATCTTATACTTTATGTATAAGTAAATAATGTATTTGAATAAGAAAGTTCATACCTGAAAGCATATAATTTATTTAACGAACTATTTTACTCTTGTTGCTAAATTGGTACATCAGAATGTGATATTCTCCGAACACCCTACAGTCAACTCTGATATTCATTGTAAAAGCTTGCCGCTTATCCAAAGGCATACCAACCAAGAAACGCAGAAGACTTGCATCCTGTTAACTGTTATCTTAATAAACTTGTTGGTATTTACAGAACTCCTAGGTTTCAGGTAAGTATTATGATAGTTTAACAATAGCAATTGGCATTAAATCCATCAAGATGAACTCACCTACAAATTTACGTAATCTCTTTACTGCAATTTCTCAACATCTGTTTCCTGAAAATAGAATGATTTCAAGACCATGTCATCTACAGTCAACATGATGTACCAAATTCCTGTAATCAATCATAATATTCAATCATGAAAATAAATATTACTAACTTGTCTGCTTTCATTTGCATTTTTAATAAGTTCGTCTAGACAAGTATTGATGATCTTTAGGTCATACTAAAACTTTCCTTGCCGTTGGACTACCCACATTGCCATTGGAATTTTCCGGTACGGAGTGTAGAATGTGAATCTGTGTTCAGCTTCAAAAAGAGTGTCATAAATTGCCTATAAAAGACTTAAATTTATTAAAAAGTGGATCATGTATCGAATAACATATGTTGTTATGTGAAAAGTAAGAATAATAAAACATAACCTTGAAAGTAGATAATGGGTTTGTAAATTGGATACCTCGAGATCTTACAAGAAATCAGAGGTCCATTAGTAATGCTCTCCGATACCTAAAAAAAGTTTGTATTCCTCAAATTAATAATTATGTGTAAAATATATGATTTACTACTTCTTTTCCTTGAGCTTCTTTTACTACTACTTTTGATGATGCATACATGATAATGATGCATGATGATGACTATGCATGATTTTTGTGATGATGGTGATAATGATTATGCATTTGATGATGAAGCTTGAAGCATAATAAACTATGTTTTTATTGAAAAGTAAAGGATAAAGAACTAACCTCGACTTGTGAATAAATAAACTACATTTTATATTTTATGTTATAAATAATATATTTGAATAAGAAAGTTCATACCTGAAAACATACAAACTAGTTTCTAATGTGATTTTAGAATTTCAAACCAAAGGCTCTGTGCCTGAACAACCTTCTTTACTTTTCCCTACATGTTATAAAATATATTTAAGGCGTAATAACTAACTTGTAAAAGCCCTTACATAAACATGAAAAAATGAACATAGAAGTGGAGACTGAACTTCTCTTTCATATAGATGGTAAAGCGCCTCAAATTCCTCACCCCAACAATCTACCAAACCCCGATGCTTCATTGGGGCAAAACAAAGACCATATTCCGTTACTCTGAACTCTTTCCATAAAGAGATCAGGCACCCAAAGAGCGTAAAACAGATCTCGCGCACGATATTCTTCCTGAAAGCATAATGGAAATACACGTGGTGAAAAGAATAAGCAATTAATTTGATGACAGTCAAAGTACTTTCTTACTATGACTTTTCAGCTCACTCAATCATACCTTCCCATGATTCTTTCTTAAATCCAAGAATTCAATTATGTCAGCGTCCCATGGCTCCAAGTACACAACAAATGCACCTACAGAAGCGCATAATCATACAGTAAAAAAAAAACAACTTTCAAGGAGCCAAGAAATAGGGTTATTGCTTATAAATGATCTACCTTTCCTCTTGCCTCCCCCTGATCAACATAGCGGGCCGTATCATTGAACACACGTAACATTGGAACAATGTCATTGGACGTCCCATTTGTCCCACGAATATAACTGTCCGTAGCACGAATGTTGTGGATAGAGACACCAATTCCTCCAGCTGATTTGCTAATGACGGTTTTTTTACGTAGAGAGTTATTTTTCCTAACAAATTATGCAGAAGGATCACTTTGACTCAATATTACAATCTTGGGTCAAGTCGTGCTTGGAAACACGATTTCATTCTGTAGAAGTCGTGCTTCCATGCACGACTTCATATTTTTTTTTTCAATACACAGAAGTCGTGCTTCCATGCACGACTTCAATTTTTTTTTTAAGGGATGTAAAGAAGTCGTGCTTGTATACACGACTTTATTTGATTATTGATTTTTTATTTTCAAAATTTGATTTTATTATTTAAAAAAATAAATAAATAAAGAAGTCGTGGAGAGAAGCACGACTTCACCTTCAAAAATAAATTTGGCACGGAAGCACCGCTTCTTGATTGTTGGAGTGAGATACATCTTTCAACACAATCACTTCTTCTAAATTTGGCACATCTTCCTTGAAACCTCCACCATGGATATACTCTTTCAAGTTTAGTGAGGTGTATACCGAGTCCAAGTCTCCCGTGATGAATTTTACCGGAACCTTGATTTGCCCTCCACTCCATGATGATGTCAGCTCCCAGTTTCTGCAGATACATACAAATAATTAATGAAGTTTCTTTTTTATTTGGATCCCTGTCATGTTCCAGTAATATTATCCTAGGCAACCCAAAAAGAAATTCAAGAATTTACGTGTCCAAATTTCTGTAGTAGTTCAAGCTTCCAGTGAAACCGGTTTTGTTGAATTTGGAGACAAAGTAATCAAGATCATCTTGTGTGAGCCATAAGGGCAAGGTATCAGGCATATTCGGATTGAATCCAGTTCCAAACTCTCCCTTGGGAAAGATTGGAGGACTAGGTGTACGATTTGTAAGGTTGTTTTTTTGAACATACTCTGTGCCAACTTCAGCCATCTGAGCTTCCATTTTTCCTGGTTTGTGTCACAAGGTTTAAAAACAATAACTACCCAAGGTGAAGTCGTGCATGGAAACCACGACTTCTTCATTTTTTTATAAAAAAAATAAAATAAAATTAATTTTTAAAAATAAAAAATTTATAATTAAATGAAGTCGTGCAGGCAAGCACGACTTCTTCACGTTCTTTAAAAAAAATTAAAAAAAAATTTAAAGTAGTGTATGGAAACACAACTTCTGTGTATTGAAAAAAATATATATGAAGTCGTGCATGGAAGTACGACTTCTACAGAATGAAATCGTGCTTCCAAGCACGACTTGACCCAAAACTGTAATATTGGGTCAAAGTGACCCTTTTGCGTAGTTTGTTAGGGAAAATAACCCCTCTACGTAAAAAAGTCGCTAATGACAATGCACTCCTTCAAAGTTTCATATATCCCTTCTATGCTATCATCATTCATGCACACAAGGAAGCAGCTACTCAGCTGTCAATTCACATGCGCAACAACTTAAACAAGACCCCAGATCATCAATTCACTGATGGTACACAAAACAGATCAAAAAGACCACAACATAATACTTTTAAAATGGTAAAACAAAATATACTCGTACTTGAGGCCTAGGTTCCAGCATTGAAAAGAGTCGGAGATGCATGGGTGAACCATCTTTGAGACATCATGTGGTAAGTTCTGACAGCAGATTCGATGTCATCCTTGTGAATCCCAACTGCGACTCTCATCAACATGTGTTGTGGCCTTTCCACTACCTTCCCTTGAGCCTTCAAGAGGTAAGATCTCTCAAGGGTTTTGAACCCAAAAATAATCATAGTCGAAGTCCCTGTCATAGATTATCTCGCTGTCCAAACGAGAAGCATTCTACAACCAAACAAAAATAATATATGTAAAGATAATCTTAGCACATACAAAAAGAACGACATCCAAACAAAAGTTCAAGAATTCTAAATCATAGACTACACAAATTTAAAATCATTCGTCTGTTCTACCCTCAATACCAAAACGACGTTATTTATAGTTGTAACGTGGTACCGCATATAAAAAAGAATATCTACAACAAAACAAAAAAATTATTGCATGGTCCAAAACTATCATATTCTCGAACAATCTAACCATCCTATATGATCGAAATTAATCAGAATCATAGACATTGCAAAAGTGGACCAAATTACTTTTTCCTAAATTGAATATATAGTGATCACGAGGTACCTTCATAATTATTTCATAAACATCATCAGCGATCATAGGAGCCTTCAACCCAGATCTCTCATTAAAATGGTAATACATGATCTTGATCCTGAATTCACAACAATTATGAGTTCCAACAACACAAAATCAAGCTAAAAATACAAAATTAATAACGCGATTATAGTTTCCAGTGACACTTACGTCTCCGAGAACGACTTCTTAGTGTTCTTGTGGAGATTCGAAACGGCAATCCTAGCAGCCAACTGCACCAAACGAAATCAATTACATCAATCCATCCAAAACACACATAGCACCGCAATTTCAACCGACTAAGAAGAAATTGACAAAAGAAAACTAACACAAGCGTAATCGGGATGGTTTGCCGTCATGGAAGCGGCAGTTTCAACAGCCAACTCGTCGAGTTGACTGGTGGTTACGCCTTTGTAGACGCCGGCGCAGACTTTCTGAGAGACGAGAACGACATCGCAGTGATCGGTGCTCAAGCCATAACTGAGTTTCTTGATGCGCGCGGTTATTTTATCGAAGTGCACCGGTTCTTGGCGTCATCCCTCTTTATGACGTACATTATGTTTAACCGTCACTGGTAATGGTGGTTTCGTGATTCTAAACAGGTTTGGCGCGAGTAAGAGAAGGGACAATGACGTGGGGTGAGGGAAAGCGAACGGTCCATTTGATTTCTAATTTTCCCGCTATTTTTTCTAGCGCTACAAGCATGATAGGAGCGTGAAACTTCTTCGCACTTTGGCGCGGCTTGGGTATGTTGGTTACCACCGTTGGATCGATGAACCTGAATATTTGGACGGCTGTTAAATAACCCTTCTTCAATACGTTTCTTTTCTGTTGTTAACTTCTTCTATACTCTTTAATAATCTCATACAACTGACACGATCAAGCATGTTTAATGATTAAGGATATATTTTAGGTAATTGTAAAAATTTAATTATTTTGATAATTAATTATTTAAAAAATTAATTTTTCCCAAACATGTTGTAATCGTAAATAGAATTGTCTTCAAGACTTATTGATTAGCATAAAAATAGAAAGGAGTAATAAAACTAAGAAAATAATTGTTTGGTTGGATAGAAATAAAAGGAAGGAGACACATCCTCCAAAGCCACGTCATGTGTGGCATCGAATTTGGGTTTTTTAAAAAAAAAAACATTTGAAATGAAATTATTTTAGGAAGCACAGACTTCTGTACAATTAAGTCGTGCAACTAAGCACGATTTGACTCTCTTAATCCCCTTACGTAAATAACCCGTGGAAATAACCTCCATTCGTACAAAAACCTCGAATTTGTTTTCAGTCTGTAGGTGATGAGATTTATCAATTATCCGGAGAAAGAAAGAGAAGAGGAAGTGAGTGTTGCTTGCTTAGTAATCAAGACAAGAAGACAATAATAATACTAGAACTAAAACGGGGCTTCCATTAGTGAAGAAGATGGCGGAAGAAAAAGAATCAACGTCAATTCCTCTCAGTCAAGGGGATAATGCATCTCGCGACGATCCCGAAGATCCGGCCAAGTCTCCACCAAGCTCGCCCAACTCCTCCACTCGCAGGGTCCATTTCTTTCTTTCTTTCTTTCTTTCTTTTTAAATTTCCTATATCGTACTTTTTACCTGTAAATTAGGGCTAGGTTGTTGGATCTTGCTTCTCGTTGTTATTTATTTATTTTAAAATTTTTTTCGGTGGATTTCAATTGACAAGTCAACGGAGAGCCTCGTCGCTTGAATTCGGAAATAAAGCTATTTTTACGGACTGAGAAATGGTGATTTTGTTACGGCTAGGATGGTAGGGGATATTCATAATTATATATAGAAAGACGTTTAAACCCAGAATCTTAGTAGTGTGATCAATCACGTTACCTACATGACGGATCTGCATTTGCTGCATTTGAGTAGGATCAATCACGAAGTTCAGTCTCAAGTTCAGTCTCGGATCTGCATTTGCTGCATTTGAGTAGGATCAACACTTCCTCATTGAGATGGTCCACAGTTTCATAATCACAACAACCGTCCTCAAGCATGCCACTGTACTTCGGTGTACCCTGCAATCAACAAAGAAAACTCAAGTCTACACCCTCGATCAAAACATTATATTATCAAACTAAATTTCTAGTCACAGAGCGACAAATACAAAAATATCAAAGAAAAACATATCTCTACATTTTCACTGTTCATGTTCAGGTTCCATGCATTGCAAGATATTTTCATTACAATTACCAATTGAAGACACACTCACCTATGAAGTGAAATAAATTGTAACAACAAGATAAAGAACAGAAATCATACAAAGACACATTCTTTGTCCAAGATTCTGAATTCCACAATCCAAGAAATATAAAAGAAACTTCAAATGTGAGTTATCGATAAGAGAGAGTTCATAAAAATTACCGGGGCATACTGACAAGCTCTATCAATGGCTCCAAACAGAGCAATTCTCGAAGTTTTAGAGGACACATCCATAGCAATAAACACAACCACGAGAGCCATCACCATCCAAAGCCATCACGGCTGCCAACCCTTCTTCTTAATCTCCGTTTTCACCGTCACAGTTCCCAATGTCGATGCTTCCGAAACAAAGCACCGAGCTTTTCAGAGACCTAGACGAAGATTGCTGTGGGTGGCAAAGGAAAAGGAAAACCCACGAAGCGAAGCGCGAAAAGAAGAGATTTTTGGCGTTCCTTGACGGATCCCAGTGTCAATTGTTAACGTGATTGGACCAATGGGAGTCCTTCTCATCTTCTTTCACTTAATTCAAGAGTTAAGGATGAGTAACTATTTTGAAAGTTCCATTAAATTAAAATAATAATAAATATAAGAATAAAAAATAATTATTTTAAAACTATTCTATAAATAATATATATATAGAAATCAAATTTGATCAATGTACCATTAATTAAATATTATATTATTAATATTTTTATATAAAAAAATTATTTTATTTTATAAACTATTTTATTTTATAAACTCAATTAAATATCTTATTTAATCAAATAATTAAATTATATATATATATATATTTATTATATTATATTTTAAAAAATTAATATATTTAAATGATATTAAAATATTATATATTTATTAGTATTTAATAGTTAAAGATAATTTAATTTTTATATTATTGATTATCCATCCACCTATTGCGAAGGATGGCATTCTATCGCTCTAATAGATTTATTCTTCTTTTGCTCTTATTTCATCTTCTCGAATTCTTTTATAAATTTTTCTCATCGTTGTCGTTCCTCTAGCATGGAGGTGTTGGTCTATTTACTTAGTGTAAACACTGAATCTTCTCGACCTACTAATTAAGGCCTTAGTTAATTTTTAACTCAATAGATTAGATTTATCTGGTTTAGTTAAAAATTACACTTCTCAATCTTTCTTCTAAAGAATGATATCATATGTACGATATCATGTTTATTATCCACAAAGAGACATATACTACAAAATAGCTAAATCATATTAGTCCTTACTTAGAATATGATGTAAGTCACACCAACCAAATATACATAATATAAATAATATTTAGTTCCATATCCTACTCTTATTAATAAAAATTGCTCTAATACGTGAAGATCCTAATTTATATAAATTAATGTTAAAATTTTAATATTTTTTTAAAATAATTAAATTAAATTAAAAGATACTTTTAAAATAAAAGAATGTAAAGTTTGACTCAATTTAAAACATTTGTTATTACCCGTATAACGTTTTAGTGTATTATTTTCACAAGATTTGGATTATTCAAATTCATAAAAAAAAATAAAGTCATTGACTATAAATTAAGATTCTTAAATGATATATATATATATGGGTATAAACTCAATATTTACATCTTTTTCTTTCTAAAAGAAATTAAAGTTCAACCTACATGTCATCATTAATTCCATAGTCATCAGAATAAAAAGAAGACCTATCCAACAACTAGATGTACACAAATCAAAATAAAGTCTTCGATAAGAGTGTTCAAAACCGAACTGATCCAAAAAAAATAACCGCAAACTAATGCAAAAAATCAAAAACCGCTTAAAATCGAACTTATTATAGATTTTTTGGATATACTTTTTCTTAAACCGCATGATTTGGTTCGGATTTTGGATTTCAAATAAAAAATCAAACCAAACCAAACCGCTTATTATATTTAAATATAAAATTATATTTTTAAAATTAAATAACTAATAAATATATATATATATCGTAAATTTCTTTTATTATATTATTTATAATAATATATAAAATATTCTTCTTAAATTTCTTTTATTATATTATTTATAATAATATATAAAATATTCTTCTTAAATTATTTTTTATTATATTATTTATAATAATATATCTATAATTTCTCTATTTTTTTAATTAGTTATTTAATTTTTCTTATGATAAAATTGCATTATAATTTTTAAATATAAAAATATATAATTTATTTATAAATATAAGAATAATTAAAATTATAAATAAAATAAAAATTATAAAATTTTTTTATATTTAAAAAAGTTTCATTATAAAATATGTAATATTTATTTTAAAATATTTTATAATTTTTTAAAAAATATTTAAAAAATTAATAATAATAAAAATTACATAACTGATTCAAATCAAACCGAAAATATTAGTTTGGTTTGATTCGGATTTTATATTAATTAAAACCGAATCAAACCAAAACGTATTTAATTTCTATGTTTGATTTAAATGAAAATTTGATAAAAAATCGAATCAAATCAAGTCGCGAATACCCCTAATCTACTAAATTTGTGATTCTAAAAAGAGTAGTCTTAAGAAAAAAAAACATCATAATTTTCTCTCTCTTCAAGAGTTAAATAGGTAGGGGAAAAGTCTAGTGCCTATAACAACATCTATAGTAATTTCCATTCCTCAGGAAATATAACGTGATTATATGATTAATTTTTCCTCCCAATTTTCAATTAAATCTATATGATATATTTATTTTTACACCAAATGTAACAACAAACTTATAAAATAAATTATTAACATAGTTAATGTAACTAAGATAATGTATTTCTATTAGTCTAAAGTTCTTTTATGGTATATTCATTTTCTTCTCATGAAAAAAAAAAAAACAGTGTATGGAGTGAGACTCATCCTCTTCAATAGCCCTCACCATGAAATATTTAAATATAATTAATGTCAAACAATAAAGTGAATCACATCAGTTATAATGTATTTACATTATAAATATTAATAAAAAATTTGGAATCAAATAAAGTTATATTCAAAATAAAAAAATTGTGAACAAAATCGAAAGATAATAATTAATCAAAACCATTTATAAGAAATAAATTAATTACAAAAAAAAATAGTTCTTTATATAATTCACTCATTTTTATGATAAAATTTAAAAAATTTTCATAATGTCTTTTATGACATATATATTTATAACTTTATTACATCTTCATAATCCTTTATTTATTTTTTTATTTTTTATCTTTCTTATCATTAATAATAAATTTAACTTATTTTTGCATAAATGTTTTAATCCGTGTTTTTAGTTATTATCACTTTTATCTACTCTTTTTGTTATAGATATTATTTTTTGATTTATTTTTAGAACTTATAATTTACTAATTAAGCGTTTATTATGATTAAGCAAGCAATCAAGACTCTAATTGAATTTTTTGAATTTTGAGAAATGTGACCTCCTTTCTCTCATATTTTCATTTTTATTTTCCTTTTTTATACACTGTTCACATAATTCTTCATCCATAATTTTTTTTTCTCTTTTTCTGAATCACTTTTTCACTATTCTACATTATACATATTTTAATTGATTCATTCATCAAAATAAAAATAAAAAATTATTTTCTACTTTCAATGAATTACTTCTACCATGAATTCATTAAGAGAATTTATGCTTCGTTGAGCAAAATAACTTCATATAACACATTTCTTTTCATCCCAAAATTATACAAAAATTGTTTTTAAAATAATTCCAAAACTTCTCAAATCAAATTTCAAGTATTCTTGATTTTTCTCCATTTTAACTTGTAACGTAGCTTAAATTAATCAAATAATAGGAATATTAGGCTCAAACGGGTTAAACAAAGTGAATAATTATAAGATAGACTATTTTACATTTATCTTAAAAGAATTCAAACCTAATAAAGAGAATTAAGTTAAGTTTTATCAATTCAAATCGAAAATTGAATTAGACATAAATAAATAATGGCTATTAATGGGAGTAAAGGGATTAATAAGTTGTTTTTTGTGTGCAATTATATGTTTGGCAATATTTAGCCCCTAAAATTATTTTAATTTTAACAAAGAATTTCATTAAATAATTTCTATTATATAAAAATTTTAAGAAAATTATGTATGACTAAACTTAATAAAATATTATCAAATTTAATTTTATATCATCACTAAATTGTCATAATTGAAAAATTAGGAATAAACGTATGGGAGGAGTCATGTGTTCTTTGATAAGTGTGTGTGAAAATCATCTTGACGTGCAATTTTCAGAATGGAAATAAACGTGTAGACAACAAATGAAAAAGACTCTAAAGAGATTATCAATCCTGAGGTGAAAAAACTCTGAAGACATGTGTTTATGGCCTGGTAACCAATATGCATAAATAAGTGTTAGCCTTTAAGATTAAAGATAATTTTTCAGAAAAGTTTGTCTAATCCTTTAAGTGTATGTGAAAGAATGTGTAATATAAGTGTATGTAACTGAATAATTTTATTATTATTATTTAAGTACTTGACTTTTCTTGAATATATGATTTAGAGGATGAAAATATGGATTATATAAATTATTATTGTTTTAATTAATTTTGTTTACATTAGCTTATTATTATTATTTGTGTTTATGATTTTGTTGATATTATGATTACCGTTTTTTAACACAAGAACATATAATAATATAAGTAAAAGTTAAAAAATAACTTCAAATTTTATTTAAAGAAAAAATTAATTTTATGTTAATAAATAAATTATTTATTATACTCTTTGTAAAAACATTTTATTTTCACGTGATAAATCTAATATTTTATATGTTTAAATATTTTATATTTTATAATATTTTAAAATATTAATAACATATTTATATATCATTATCTTTTATAAAATAAAATATGTATATTTTATAACTAAGTCTTTAGGTAATCAAATTAGAAAATTTTGTGTTGATAAAGAAAAAAAAAAGGAAAAAAAAAGGTTTAATTACAACAAATCTTAAAAAATGTTATTGTAATTAAATCTAAAATATATTAGTTTTTAAGGATAACTTCGAGGTAGTGTTGTTAACTATTTGCTGAATTTTTTGTAGTAATTTTTTCGATTAGTAAAAGAAGAATTTGAATGTGAACCATGGAATGCTAGCCTCTCACATTTCAAGTATTCTTAAAAGCTAAATAAAAAAAAAAGGACTATTAGTGCGAGTAATGGAATTAATAAGTTTTTTTTTTTTTTTGCAATTAATATGTTTGGCAATGTGTAGCCGCTAAAATTATTTTAATTTTAATAAAAGATTTCATTAAATAATTTCTAAAATATAAAAATTTCAGAAAATTACGTGTAACTAAACTTCATAAAATATTATCAAATTTAATTTTACTTCATCACTCAATTATCGTAATTGAAAGAATATATTATAATTATTGACATGTTACAATCAGAAATTTTTACTAATATACTAAAAACAAAAGCCATGAAAAAATTGTAAAATCTATTCTATGAAAACCTTTTTATCCTACAATAATTAAACCTTATTTTTTGACATGTCAAATAAATAATTATCATAATCATTTTAATTAATCAGGATTGGGTAAAATCAAACTAAATAGACAACTTGGATGGAAATCAATAATTTTTTTTACTATTGTACTAACAATTTTCAAAACTTTTTATATTAAAAATATATATTATGCCAACAAGGATAAAAAGCAAAATTTAATCCTTAGCTTATACTATTTATTAAAAATTAAAAGGCCAATATCGCTAGAATCGCCAAAAGTTTTAAAAGAAAAGAATGAAAAAACAAGCTGCTTCGAAAGGAGGGAATATTCATAGGTTGTAGGTTGAGGAAGCAGTAACAAGCAACGAGAGATCAAAAGGTCATCACACTAACATATTCATACCCGCATTCCGTTTTCTTCTGAAGCTGTTCCTTTCGCTTCTTCCTTCCCTCTCAGCAAATGAGGTTTTTATTTGTTTCTTTCGCATTTCTTTGTTTCACTTACTAGTCAAATCTAAAGCTTTTTCTAATTTCTGCTATGAGGAAAGAAAACTTCATCAGTTGTAAGATAACTTAATTTTTTTCACCACCCCATTTCTAAATTGCCTTTCCCACTTTTGTTTCACACCTTCTCTGCGAAAAAGCATGCGAAATTTGGGAATATTGTTGATCCTTTTGGTTGTAACTTGTAAGAGTTTAATATTTTGAGCAATTTACCCATTTATTTATATTGCCGTTGAAAAATTGTGTCTTTTTTTCTTGTCTGAGATTAGTCGCCATCCTGAAGTTCTGTGGGCTCAACGTTCTGATAGGGTTTACCTTACTGTTGCTCTACCTGATGCCAAGGATGTTTGTGTGAAGTGTGAGCCTCAGGGTTTGTTTAGTTTCTCTGCTTCTGGGGTTCAAGACGAATCTTACAGCTTTAGCTTGGAACTTTATGGATCCATTGAACCTGAGGTGAGGGAGATTATGGTCTTGTTTTACCATATCCTTTCACAATCGAAAATTGCAACACTGTTATTTGATTCTGTGCAGGCTTTGTGTGAAATCGTGTTTTGTGGTTGTGTATGGGTAACGGTGATTGTAGCGATGAGTAGAATGATTTTTGAACGATTTGGGTCTGGCTGTATGTTTTTTAATTATAATTATTTGGTATTTTCTTATGAATTTAATCTCTCCCTTTCTTTTTGTCCATTGAATACCGTTTAGCTTTAGATAGTAATTAACCCCTAGGACCGAAAGTAGTTGTGCCCTTCCTAGCCTCTGGGGATTGTTGGACATATTATGGTTTGAAGTTGATGCTATGTTTGCCGAGCAATATTTGGTGAAATGCTTCCTTTAATCTTGTTTTGTTGAAACTGTCACAACCTTTGGGTTTGGGGTTTCACCATTGTCTGCCCACCTCGAATTTTATAATTTCTCTATGGTAATTTGGTCTACATTGAAAATTTGTTGTTAATATGCCAGGCATTGTAAAGAGCCTGTAAATCCTGAATACTATTCCATATATATGTTTGTCTGATTGTGTTTAGTATTATTATTTTTAACATGAAACTATGGTCTGTCAATCCTTGCCTTGTCCTCCATTGACAAGATTTTGAATATTT
This sequence comes from Macrotyloma uniflorum, assembly GCA_016859785.1. Taxonomy (NCBI): domain Eukaryota; kingdom Viridiplantae; phylum Streptophyta; class Magnoliopsida; order Fabales; family Fabaceae; genus Macrotyloma; species Macrotyloma uniflorum. The sequence continues at coordinate 359,977 of BDMB01000019.1, forward strand.
CTGCAGCATTATTCCATGCAACTTATGGTGTACTGTACTTTTCAGTTAACACATTTATGTACTAAAGTTAAAGTATATGAGATATTAAACTATTTTCATGCCTCCACCTAATAACTTAATCTTTTAACCTTGATACATAGGAAGAATTATTTACAACTCAAGCCTGAGCAACTTATTTTTGTGAAAAGTGTCAAGACTTTGTAATTGATTCACTGTACTCCAATATAACCCAAAATTTGGTCAATTCTTGCAACCAAAACCTCTGATTGCCAATTCTTGTTTTTCCCAATCATCTGCTTTATCACATTTTCGTTCTTGTTTCTGTTACCTCCTGTTTCATAACAGTTTAATGCATATAGTTCTGATCCCCTTCGCTGTTTCTTCTGTTGAGTCTTTCAAGCAAAACAGTTATGTTATATGGAACAGTTTGTGGGATTTATTTCCTTATTATGCATATATGAAACATGCAATGTTTTTTTGTTTAAATAGATACTTTTTTTGTTTAAGGTTCTATTGAAGTTGAATAATTTATGAAAGTACTCAACTATTATACTACAAATTAGAGATCTCGTGGTAAAATAAATCTCTTTAGAGAATGTGACTCAACTGTTCTTGTTTTTGCCTCTTGTAGGTTATCTATTTTTTTTTTCAATCAAACTTTTTAAAAGAAAAGGTTTTATGGTCCTATACATAAATTTGTCATTATGGTGTGTAGGGTTGTAAAACTAAATCTGGCTTAAGAAACATACTATGCTCAATTCAGAAAAGAGAAAAAGGTTGGTGGAAGAGGCTATTGAAGTCTGAAGAGAAACCTGCTCCATACCTGAAGGTTGATTGGAACAGATGGTGTGATGAAGATGATGAAGAATCAAATTGTAAGCTTCTGTAAATCATAACTTCCCTTGGAAGCTAAATTTTTCTGATATATTTAAAATTTTTACTCTAATTAAATGTGAGAAGTTATATTTCTACAGCCATCAATGCATTTAGTGTCAAGAATTATCCCTCTTGCAATTTTGCTGTAGATTTCATTTGGAAGAGAAACCTTTTCACCATGATGATAGTTAAGAGTTACAATCACAAATTCTATAAAATGCCTTTATGTCACAAGAGAAAATGACAGAATATTTTATTCATTATTATTATTATTATTTATCTTGAGTTTGCTAACTTTTTGTCTATTATCTTCCTCTTTATATGAAATGATATTTGCATGAACGGTTCAATTATTGTGATCATAATGACTTCTGTTAATTTTTTCTTTCGTAGTACAGTATACATACAGCCAGTTCTAAGGTATTTAGACTTTGGATTTTATTGTTTATTATACAAATTTTTGGGTAAAATATCTGGAAAGAGGGGTTCCTGGTAAAGATAAAATATAAACTAAATCTGACCTCTGCCATCAGAGTAAGAGGGGATCTGAATAGGGTAAGAGTTTGAATAACTATCAATCCAGAATCCCTAGGTTTTCTTTCTCTTATGTTAACCATTAAGAAAACCTTCATATTAATAAAAGATCCTTAAAAAACCAAGATAGCGGTCAAGCTTGTATCACAAATGGCACCTGACCAAGTCTTTTTAAGACATGGATGTGATGTGATTATGATTTGAAAGTTCAATTGTCCATCTGATCAAGTGTTCTCTAATACATATTTCTTTGGTGAGTGTGATTCTAGCTCTTGTCTTTCTTACTTGGCCGTTCTCAATTTGTACCAATGCATTGCCTTTCCTGCAGCAACTATTTCTAGAACAGCCATTTTCTTTTGCTGTGTTTTGTTCCAGGCTTCCTTATGCTTAGTCTCTGTCTTGTCTTTCCCTTCCCACTATTTCTGTAGAAGACTATTCTTCGACTATGTTTTGAAGCCTGTCAGATGTTCTGGTTTATGAAGTCATTTAGGGGGGTTAGAATATTAGCATTATAATTTTGTTACGAGCATTATTATGGTAGTAGTGTTACTGAGATGGGTTTGTACTAGTTCTATTAAACTTAGTATATTGGTAGAAGTGGGAGTAAGATCAGTATTTTACATCATAATTATACAAATAGCCATTAGTGGATATATTTTGATGGAAACTAAATCAGCCTGTACACAGAAATGATCTTCATTGATGAAAACAATGTACACTTGATAAATCTACGGCAAGGTAGTAAAAATCGTGATCTTCGTCTATATCGGAAAGTATGGATTGTAAATTAGGAGATCGTAACACGGATCATAAAATCTACAAATTTATAAAATTTATATATGTGTATGCAATGTAATTGAATTTCAATTCAACATGATAAGCGAAATATAATATAATAAACACATAAAATAGGAACGAGAGTTATTGGGTTTTGAAGAGAAAAATTCAATAAAGGAAGAGAAAAAGTCAATGTAAAAGTTAGTATAAAAACAATATAATAAGATCATAAAACAATTAACGAAGATGAAATGTTAGTGCACTTTTTAGCCAAAGTTAGGCTTTAAAGGAAGCGAGTATTTGGCTTTGAAGGAATGAAAAGTTGGGTTTAAGTTTTGAATAGGCTGGTTAGAAAATTGGGTCTAACCTAGAACTCTAGGAAAGGCACTATGTGACCTAGAAACATGTTGTGAAGGAGGCATTACACCCACGTGACGGAGGCGTTGCACCCAGATAACAAAGTTTTGCTTAATTGAGTTCTACAATTTCAATTTTTCAACTAACACATTATCGCACCCACGCAACAGAGACACTGTCGTACCTATGTGACAAAGATGTTGCCGCACCCACACGACAGAAACATTGTTGCACCCACATGATAAAGACATTGTTGCACCCTTATGATAGAGAAACCATCACACCCACGCGAGAGAGTTGTTGTGTGCATGTGAAATAGATTTTGTGCCCATGTTAGTCTAGATCTTCAATGGCAATTTGATGTGATCCACCAAAATCATGACTTAGAGGTAATGTGAATTTGGAGAGGATGGAGAAGATCGTAGACACGTACGAAATTACATTGTAGAACGCAATTTTGACTACCATGATCCAAAGACAATCACTTTCCCTCTAAAGCCCTCTTATTTGTAGGAAACTCTTAAATAACTAGGTGTAACTAACCTATCACAACTTTTGTTAGGAACTGAGAATTGAAAAGAGAAAGAAACAAAATATTTTTATTGAATAGGGATGTAAAGAACAAGAAATAGGAGAGCACTCTCTCCTCGAAGGGTTTCTCCTTCACAAAGGATTTTTCCTTTCATAAAGAGTGAATGTTCAATTTACAATGATAACAAATTTGAATTTCTTCTTTCCTTCCCCTGTATATGTCTAACTACCCCTCTAACTAACAAATCAGAATTTCCCCCATCCTTCTTCCCTTATTTATATCGATCTACCCCTCTGGCTAACTAACTAACCCATTAATTTTCTATCTATCTTAACTAATTTCTACTTCCCCTTTATCCTAACTGCTAACTGTTTAAGTCACAAGTTGTGAAATTGAAGCTCCAATGGTCTAATTACCCCCAAAGTATTCTTCATTTTTTGTATTTATCGAGTGAAAGGTGAATCTTTCAATTTTAGAATAAATAAAAATGAAGACGACTTACCTATACCTTACTATTCTGTTTCGTCTACTTCGAGATATTCTAATTTTCCTGTCTTCTCCATCTGATATTCATATTTCCCCTTTCCCCAACCACCATGTATGGTGGAACAAGTAACCTGTTGTGATTGGTACTACTGCTTTAGTGCATCCTAATTAACCGCCTAAAATTCCTTTTTCTTAAGATGCTGCTGCATATCTTATTGACTTGTTCTTTTATGCTGATTTATCTTGTTCTGTAAATTCAATTGTTATTCTCAATTCCCACTATTCACACCACTAGTATTCTCAATTCCATTTTTAGCTTCCTGATCTTTGTAGTTTACCTTGGGTGGCTGATTGGTCAGAAAACCTTGTTTTGTTATTTGCATAAGTTGCTTGAGGATTCCAATAGAGTTGATTACTTGTGCGTATTTCTCTCATCTGATTAAGCTTTTGTTGGACCTTTTGCAGCTGAATTGGTATCTGATGATGATTCCCGGGTAAACTCATTTTTTTCATGCGCCACATGTAATAGTTACAAAAATTAACAACCTGATACCTAACTCAACCAATTGCATTTTGTTCTTTTGCAGTTTGCTGGTCAAGATGATGGAAGCAGTGATGATGAAGGAATGTTGTGTGAGTGATTCCCTTGTATCTTTAATTAAATTGTAGTGATTCTTTCAATTGCTTACTGATATGGTCTTTGTTGTAATATTAATATTTTTATGGAATATATGCATAATGAGATCCTGACTTTCATAACCCTCTTTGAAAAATTTCTCAATAAAACACTTGTTGGAGAGGTAAAATCAGCTTGTGTACCTTAACTTTTAGAGAAATTTGATGAAAAGACTTCTATAAATGTTGAAGTGCGTGCTTGCAACATTAGTTGATTTTAACTAACGAGAGAAGTTTCATTACATTATTTTCTTCTCCTATAAGTACTTATTGAAAAATTTATCCAAACATAGTCTTAATATATGGTTATTATTATACTGTGCACATGCATGGTTCGACTGTATATCTATAAGTCTGTAAAATGAATGCGTATATTTCCTTAAAATTGACAATTATGTTAGTAGTTGAAGTATTAAAATATACTTCGTTTGGTTTTATTTATGTAATACTTAATTATTTGTATAATCATTTTACTTATTTATGGTGCTCTTGTTCCGCTCTTACATGAATAATTATCATTTGCAGATCTTCCTGACTTGGAAAAGGCTAGGGGATAATACCTTACAGTACTAACAAAGATTTAAGAAGCATGGGGGACATGGAATCATATGGAACTATCTTGATAGGGGCAGAATTAGACTACTTGATAAGATGCACTGTGATATGATTGTGTGGCTACCTTGTATATAGAATCTAAGTAGTGCTTTGGAAACATAGTCTTGATCTTTTGTGACTACTTGGAACCAATTCTGATGAGGGCTTCTTTGAAGGGAATGCTGGTTGCATCATATAATCTAACATTGTCATGAATCTCAATTTTAAGACTAGACAACCCTGACTTTGAGTATGAGTCCTTCAACCTTGCAAATTTTATGAGAATATTCTTCCATATTTTATTTCATTTTTATGGGATTTAACGTTTCTAAAAAGTACTATGAAATGACACTCTAATCTTGGATCCTTTGATAGTCAAATCGTTTGATTTGATGAATTACATATTTTAACATCTTGACATAAAAATTTAAATGAAGGTTATGATGTAGGTTATTTAGGTAGTTCGGTGTAAATCAATTGTTTTTAACATTTGATTGATATGATATTATAGATCTTTTCAAGTTGGGTACGGACGAAAATTCATGGAGTGTGAGAAGGGTGATTTTTCATATAAGTGGTTGTTCATCTACATTCCATTAAATTTGATTAACTATGAAAGTAAGTAGTTTTAATAGTAGCTAAAATTTGTTTTTGAAAATAAAAAAATTGTAGAAGAAAATAATAAAGATGTCTTTTGAGTTAGATTAAGTTAAAAAAGATAAAGAATCATCATTTGAATTTTTTAAAATTTCAAGATAAGAATTAAAAAAAAAAGAAGAGAAAATTACTTTCTTAGAAATAAAATTTGTATAAATTCTTTTTTTTTTATCAAAACTTCTTTTACAAATAGACAATGTGATGATTTATAATCAAAATAATGTCCAAACACATTAAAAATGAGAGAAAAAATTAAAATTAAAATTTAAAATTTGTAATAAATAGTAAAAATTTAATAAATAAATATACAAAATATTTTAAATAAAGTAATATGAATTACCATAATTTATTTTTTCCTCCGATCCTTGTTGAAATTTTAATGTTTTCTTAATTGAGTTGATGATGTTCAAAGGTTATTGGGTATTTTTTTATTAGAAATAGAGGAAGATGGATTTACAAGTTTTATATAGGTAAAATAAGAAATTTCACTTGAATTTGGAATCAATCTTAAGAGAAACAAGGTTTATAAACACTGATGAATAATTAAACATTAAACATAACTCAAGGTAGTATTTTATTATTAGGTAAGTTTATTAACTTGAGGAGGCTTTTGAATAAAAAAATGAAAATATCATAATTTTGATTTGTTTTAAACAGATAATGTTCATTACCATTGATTATGTTATTACTAATAAGACTTTTACTATTGAAGATAACATCATTTTGATATGAAATTAAAGTTCCATAATGTTCAATGCCAATGTATTGTTACAATATGAAACAAGAAAAAAAACTAAAAAAATAATATTTGTACTTGTGTTATGAGTATTTTTGTTACCCAAATTTTCTATGACATGAACATTTCTTTTGGTTTTTGGTGTTTGTTGAGAATGATATTTATTATTGCAAATATTAAAAGATGAGGTTAATAACAATGGACATGGAGAAGAAGAATTTTGACTTGAGGTTGAAGGTCGTCCTATATGTGTCAAGAACTTACATTATTTTAATATGTGGGACAATTACAATAAAAATATATTAATCTATAACATATACACACATTTAAACATAATCCTATGCATTTCATAAAGTTTTAAAAGTTAAAAAATATAAAAAAAAAAAAATTAATATTAATATATTCAAACAATATAATAATAGTCATAGAATTTATTACATTCAAACATAATTAATTCAAATTTGTATAATTAGTTAAATCAATAAATTTAATTAAATAAAGAATAAAAATATAAAAATAAATATTTTAAAATATTCACGTATTTGTATTTTTTTAATTCTAATTCTATTTTTTAATTTGGAATTAAATTATAATATTTAATATTTTTTATATAATGTAATTATAATTAAAATAGTTTATTGAAATTAATTAAAATAACTCATTGATTGATATATTGTATTTATGTAAAAAAAAAATGTACTTACAAGTCAAAATACTAAAATATGTAAATTGAATAAAATATAAATAATAAAATTAGTAATAAGTAAAATCATTAAATTTAAAGTAATAAAATAATTAAAATAATTATTATTATATTCATAACTATAAAATAAAATAAGTAAACTATAAATTATAATATCAATAATATGAATTAATGATAATAATAATAAGATAAATAATAACAAAAATAATGTATAATAAAAAAATACTCATATTTATATACTAACTGACTTTTCATTTAGTATTAAAAAAATAATTAATTTCATCTCAACACTCATATAAACCGTCAACATTATATAACATACAACATTAATCTTTGTATAACATGAAATATGAAATGAAAAAGGATATGAAAGATGAAATATGAATATAAAATATAAAATATAAAATATAAAAAATAAAATACTGTACAAATTGTTTTGATGAAAAAAATGAGCATAATTTTCTAAAATAACAGACCGTCACTAAAAAAAAGTATTCATACTAGATAAAAAGAAAATATAATCTAGAAACCCAAAAGCTTTAACATGGTTGTTTAGATTTTTGTGAGCTTGAAAACAATCTTGCCATCTTTTATCAACTTATGTATGAAATAAAATTGCTTTCATTTCCTTCCAATTTTGGTCGACTTCTTCCATGAATTTGTTTTTAGCAGCTTACATTTAATCATTTGAATGGTAGTTTAAATTATTATTTTTAATATTATAATTTTTTATTTTTTTAAAAGTAATTAATTAAATAAATAATATTTCAAATATTTTAAAGTTAATAATTAACTTAAAAGAAATAAATATAATCATCTATTTAAAAAAAATATTTAATAAATTATTTAATTCAATAAATTTAAATATGATTAATAAATACTAAATTAAAATCTATAAATAATAAATTTAAAAATAAATAATAAATTATAAAAATTAGTTTAATATTATTCATAAAATATATCAAATTATAAATATTAAATATTTTATTTATTTATTTTAGAGAAAACAAGATAAATCTACGAAGAAAGGAATAGAATATTTATAATAATATTTAAATATTATAAAATAATATTATGATTAAAAAATCTATTTTGAAAATAATAAAATAATTATATTTATTATTATTGTTTATCAAAATACATCATCGAGTATATAAATTTCTATTCATATATGTAATAATATTAGTCTTTATATTTAAAGTAGGTTCTTATCAATAAGAAGTGTAACATACCAGGATACTATATATATGTATATGTAATTATACCAAATATAAAAGTATTATTTTTATTACATTCCCCTTTAATAATTTAAGTAAAAAGAAATTAGGTGTCTACTTCTTGATTCTATTACACCTAAAGGGAAAAATGCACCTAATTCCTATTTTACTTCACCAATGATTCCCCTGAAAACCCTGCTATCTACTCCTGTGCAAAGGCACTATCATAATAGTTTAAAAACACAATACACAAAAGAAAGGGTAAGTTAGTGATAAATAGACAAATTATAAAGAGTTTATAAACTATTTAATACTAAGCATAAAATTCCATACAAGTGTAAGGGCTAGCACCTAATGTCTACTCTAGGATCACGGGCCTAACCGACAGAGTACTGAGTCTTTTTCACCCCAAGATCATCCACAAAACATCACCACACCCATCTCACATCAGGGTAGCCTCACCAACCATCATAAAGATAATTGGTAAGACCTTTATCGATCTTCACCACATGAAAATCTTAGTCTATGTGACCTAGAGAGTCATTAAGGTCTTGATACACTATAACATATCCCTAAATCCATATAGAGTACATTACCAAATTCATATTCATATCATAAAATCAAGCTCCCCTCAATAGGAGCACCAAGGCCTCATGTCAACATAAATATCATTCACAGTCTCATACAATTCTCACTCATGCATACCATTATAAATGAAAATTGTTAAGTTGAATTCTCCATTCTAATACAGAGCAACAACCACCAAAAGGATTTGCAGATAAGTAAATTTTGTAGAAAAGTCAAACTAGACCTCTTGAATTTTGTAGATAAATGACTTTTCTATGAATGATCAATAAACATTTAAACCACTCAAGTCAAAAATCAATAAATTCACACCAATAAGTTAACAAAATTTCCAAGTTCTAATAATCTAGAAGACAAAAGATGATAAGCAAATCTTTAGGAGAATCAGAATACAGATCCTTGAAACTAAATTATCATAATCGAAATTTATAGCCCTCCTTGTATATATGTTCATGACATTGCGATTGTCAGCCCAAACAAACAACTACCAACTCAGTCAAAGTCATGCTACAACATCATTTAAAGTTGAAGGATCTAGGATATTTGTAATTTTTTCTAGGATTGGAGCTATCAAAATACTAATCATGAATTTTTATATGCAAAAGACGTTATACAATGCCTATACTTGAAGATTGTGGTATTCTTGCATGCAACCCGTTTGCGTAGGGTACTTAGAAACTACATGAAGAATCTAGTACTAAACTTGTTGATCCAGAAACCTATAGAAGGCTAATTGAGATTTTTTTGTATCTTAAAATTTCAAGCCTTGATATTTACTGCATTGTCCAAAAACTAAGTTAGTTTGTATCAAGTATATACGTTCATAGCATTGTTTGTAGCTAAATGATAAAATTGATTTGAATTAAATAATAAAAAATTGATTTAATTTTATTTAGATTTTATATTAAATTTTTGAAATAAATGAAAGCTAATTTTTATATTTAAAAAATCAACCTGGTCGAAGTAGCCTATGACATCTTTAGTAGTAGAATCTGGACTGCGATATTATATATAGGGTGGTAACCGTAATTGTCTCATACGAAAAAGTTTGTTAACTAGATATCCAATATTCTACTGAATGAATTCAGATAAATGGGCGGTAATGGATTTTGTGCACGTTGAATTCATTCCTACCTTCATATTTTATCGTATCATCGTATTATTTATAGTGCGTGGTAACCCTAAAAAAATATCATACCAGCAAGATTCAAATCAGAACCTAGCTCCTGGTCTTTATGGACTTTAGAAAAAATTATAGAATTTGGTATTAAACTTGTTGATCTAGAAACCTACAAAAGACTAATTGAGAGGTTATACTTGAATGCTGCCATAAAACGTACTATCAAGCAAGGTATCATATTCAAGGGAAACCCTAATACTAAACTACATGTCTTTATAGATGTTGATTGGGGATAATGCATTGATCTCCTACATCTTGTTGTCAACAAATCTTTAGGCGAAGCATAATACAGATCCTTGAATCTAAATGATCATAATCAAAATTTATAGCCCTCCTTGTATATATGTTCATGACATTATGATTGTTAGCCCAATCAAACAACTACCAACTCAGTCAAAGTCATGCTACAACATCATTTAAAGTTGAAAGATCTAGGATATTTGTAATTTTTTCTAGGATTGGAGCTACCAAAATCCTAATCATTAACTTTCATATGCAAAATGAAGTTATACAATGAATATACTTGAAAATTGTGGCATTTTTGCATGCAAACCGTCTGCGTTGAGTACTTTGAAACTACATGAAGAATCTGGTACTAAACTTGTTGATCCAGAAACCTATAGAAGGCTAATAGAGAGGCTTTTCTATCTAAACATTTCAAGGCCTTATATTTGCTACATTGTCCAGAAACTAACTCAACTTGTATCAAAGATATATGTTCATGGGCTAGTTTTGTAGCTAAATGATCAATTTGATTTAAATTAAATAATAAAATATTGATTTATATTAAGTTTTTGAAATAAATGAAATATAATTTTTATATTTAATGGTTAAATATTGAGTAAAAGGTTAATCTGGTCGAAGTAGCCTAAGGTATCTGTAGTAGCAGAATCTGATCTGTCATATTATATGTAGGGTAGTAACCCTAAGTGTCTCATACGAAGAAGTTTGTCAACTAGATATTCAATCTTCTACGGAACGAACTCACAGCTATATAAATGGTAATGGATTTTGTGCAAGTTGAATTCATTCGTACTTACATATTTTATCGCAACGCCGTATTATGTATAGTGCGTGGTATCCCTACAAAAATCTTATACCAGCAAGATTCAATTCAGAACCTAACCCTTGGTCTTTATGGACCTTACAAAAGTTATAGAATATGGTACTAAACTTGTTGATCTAGAAACCTACAGAAGACTAATAGGGTGGCATTTGTATCTAACAATTTCATGACCTGATATTTCCTACATTGTCCACAAACTATGTCAGTTTGTATCATGCCCACACTCTGGATACTTTGATTGAGGATAATGCATTGATGGTAGGAGATCAACAATATGTTTTTTGTGTCTTCTTAGAAGATTCTCCTGGAAAGCTAAAACACAAAAAATGGTCATCAAATCTTTAGGCGAAGCATAATACAGATCCTTGAAACTAAATGATCATAATCGAAAATTATATCCCTCTTTGTATATGCGTACATGACATTGTGATTGTCAGCCCAATCAAACAACTACCAACTCAGTCAAAGTCATGCTACAACGTCATTTAAATTTGAAGGATCCAGGATATTTGCAATATTTTCTAGGATTGGAGCAATCAAAATCCTAATCATGAGTTTTCATATGCAAAAGACGTTATACAATGCCTATAATTGAAGATTGTGACATTCTTGCATACAACCCGTTTGCGTAGGGTACTTTGAAACTACATGAAGAATCTGGTACTAAACTTGTTGATTAAGAAACCTCTAGAAGGCTAATTGAGAGGCATTTGTATCTTTAGATTTCAAGGCCTTTTATTTACTACATTGTCCGTAAACTACGTCAGTTTGTATCAAGTATAATGTTCATGGGATTGATTTGTAGATAAATGATCAAATTGATTTAAATTAAATATTAAAATATTGATATAGTTTTATTAAGATTTTATATTAAGTTTTTGAAATAAATTATATAGAATTTTTATATTTAATGGTTAAATATTGTGTTAAAGGTTAATCTGGCCGAAGTAGCCTAACGTATCTGTAGTAGCAGAATCTGGTCTGCCATATTATATGTAAAGTAGTAACCCTAAGTGTCTCATACGAAAAAGTTTGTCAACTAGATATTCAATCTTCTACGGAACGAACTCACAGCTATATAAGTGGTAATGGATTTTGTGCAAGTTGAATTCATTCGTCCTTACATATTTTATCGCATCACCGTATTATGTATAGTGCGTGGTATCCCTACAAAAATCTTATACCAGCAAGATTCAATTCAGAACCTAACCCTTGGTCTTTATGGACCTTATAAAGTTATATAATCTGGTACTAAACTTGTTGATCTAGAAACCAAAAGAAGACTAATTGGGAGGCATTAGTCTCTAACAATTTCAAGGCATGATATTTCTAACATTGTCCAAAAACTATGTCAGTTTATATCATGCCCACACTCTGGATACTTGAATGCTGCCAACATGCTTGTAAGATCCCTAAAACATACTATCAAGCAAGGTATCCTATTCAAGGAAAACTCTTATACTAAACTACATGTCTTTGTAGATGTTGATTGAGGATAATGCATTGATGGTAGGAGATCAACAAGATGTTTTTGTGTCTTCTTAGAAGATTCGCTAATTTCCTGGAAAGTTAAAGGACAAAAGATGGTCAACAAATCTTTAGGCGAAACATAATACAGATCCTTGAAACTTAATGATCATAATCGAAAATTATATCGCTCCTTGTATATGCGTTCATGACATTGTGATTTTCAGCCCAATCAAACAACTACCAACTCAGTCAAAGTCATGCTACAACGTCATTTAAATTTGAAGGATCTATGGTATTTGTAGTACAATGCCTATACTTGAAGATTGTGGCATTCTTACATGGAACCCGTTTGCGTAGGGTACTTTGAAACTACATGAAGAATCTGGTACTAAACTTGTTTATCCAGAAACCTATAGAAGGCTAATTGAGAGGCTTTTGTATCTACAATTTTAAAGGCCTTGTATTTGCTACATTGTCCATAAACTAAGTCAATTTGTATCAAGTATATATGTTCATGGGATTGATTTGTAGATAAATGACCAAATTGATTTAAATTAAATATTAAAATATTGATTTAATTTTATTAAGATCTTATATTAAGTTTTTGAAATAAATGATATAGAATTTTTATATTTAATGGTTAAATATTGTGTTAAAGGTTAATCTGACCGAAGTAGCCTAAGGTATCTGTAGTAAAAGAATCTGGTCTGCCATATTATATGTAAAGTAGTAACCCTAAGTGTCTCATACGAAAAAGTTTGTCAACTAGATATTCANTTTTATCGCATCGCCGTATTATGTATAGTGCGTGGTATCCCTACAAAAATCTTATACCAGCAAGATTCAATTCAGAACCTAACCCTTGGTCTTTATGGACCTTATAAAGTTATCTAATCTGGTACTAAACTTGTTGATCTAGAAACCAAAAGAAGACTAATTGGGAGGCATTTGTATCTAACAATTTCAAGACATGATATTTCTAACATTGTCCACAAACTATGTTAGTTTGTATCATGCCCACACTCTGGATACTTGAATGCTGCTAACATGCTTGTAAGATACCTAAAACATACTATCGAGCAAGGTATCCTATTCAAGGAAAACTGTAATACTAAACTACATGTCTTTGTAAATGTTGATTGAGGATAATGCATTGATGGTAGGAGATCAACAAGATGTTTTTGTGTCTTCTTAGAAGATTCGCTAATTTCCTGGAAAGTGAAAGGACAAAAGATGGTCATCAAATCTTTAGGCGAAACATAATATAGATCCTTGAAACTTAATGATCATAATCGAAAATTATATTGCTCCTTGTATATGCGTTCATGACATTGTGATTTTCAGCCCAATCAAACAACTACCAACTCAGTCAAAGTCATGATACAACGTCATTTAAATTTGAAGGACCTAAAGTATTTGTAGTACAATGCCTATACTTGAAGATTGTGGCATTCTTGCATGCAACCCGTTTGCGTAGGGTACTTCGAAACTACATGAAGAATCTGGTACTAAACTTGTTTATCCAGAAACCTATAAAAGGCTAATTGAGAGGCTTTTGTATCTACAAATTTAAAGGCCTTGTATTTGCTACATTGTCCATAAACTAAGTCAATTTGTATCAAGTATATATGTTCATGGGATTGATTTGTAGATAAATGACCAAATTGATTTAAATTAAATATTAAAATATTGATTTAATTTTATTAAGATCTTATATTAAGTTTTTGAAATAAATGATATAGAATTTTTATATTTAATGGTTAAATATTGTGTTAAAGGTTAATCTGGCCGAAGTAGCCTAAGGTATCTGTAGTAGAAGAATCTGGTCTGCCATATTATATGTAAAGTAGTAACCCTAAGTGTCTCAAACGAAAAAGTTTGTCAACTAGATATTCAATCTTCTACGGAACGAACTCACAGCTATATAAGTGGTAATGGATTTTGTGCAAGTTGAATTCATTCGTACTTACATATTTTATCGCATCGCCGTATTATGTATAGTGCGTGGTATCCCTACAAAAATCTTATACCAGCAAGATTCAATTCAGAACCTAACCCTTGGTCTTTATGGACCTTATAAAGTTATATAATCTGGTACTAAACTTGTTGATCTAGAAACCAAAAGAAGACTAATTGGGAGGCATTAGTATCTAACAATTTCAAGGCATGATATTTCTAACATAGTCCAAAAACTATGTCAGTTTGTATCATGCCCACACTCTGGATACTTGAATGCTGCCAACATGCTTGTAAGATACCTAAAACATACTATCGAGCAAGGTATCCTATTCAAGGAAAACTCTTATACTAAACTACATGTCTTTGTAGATGTTGATTGAGGATAATGCATTGATGGTAGGAGATCAACAAGATGTTTTTGTGTCTTCTTAGAAGATTCGCTAATTTCCTGGAAAGTGAAAGGACAAAAGATGGTCAACAAATCTTTAGGCGAAACATAATACAGATTCTTGAAACTTAATGATCATAATCGAAAATTATATCGCTCCTTGTATATGCGTTCATGACATTGTGATTTTCTGCCCAATCAAACAACTACCAACTCAGTCAAAGTCATGCTACAACGTCATTTAAATTTGAAGGATCTAGGGTATTTGTAGTACAATGCCTATACTTGAAGATTGTGGCATTCTTGCATGGAACCCGTTTGCGTAGGGTATTTTGAAACTACATGAAGAATCTGGTACTAAACTTGTTTATCCAGAAACCTATAGAAGGCTAATTGAGAGGCTTTTGTATCTACAATTTTAAAGGCCTTGTATTTGCTACATTGTCCATAAACTAAGTCAATTTGTATCAAGTATATATGTTCATGAGGTTGATTTGTAGATAAATGACCAAATTGATTTAAATTAAATATTAAAATATTGAATTAATTTATTAAGATCTTATATTAAGTTTTTGAAATAAATGATATAGAATTTTTATATTTAATGGTTAAATATTGTGTTAAAGGTTAATCTGGCCGAAGTAGCCTAAGGTATCTGTAGTAGAAGAATCTGGTCTGCCATATTATATGTGAAGTAGTAACCCTAAGTGTCTCATACGAAAAAGTTTGTCAACTAGATATTCAATCTTCTACGGAACAAACTCACAGCTATATAAGTGGTAATGGATTTTGTGCAAGTTGAATTCATTCGTACTTACATATTTTATCGCATCGCCGTATTATGTATAGTGCGTGGTATCCCTACAAAAATCTTATACCAGCAAGATTCAATTCAGAACCTAACCCTTGGTCTTTATGGACCTTATAAAGTTATATAATCTGGTACTAAACTTGTTGATCTAGAAACCAAAAGAAGACTAATTGGGAGGCATTTGTATCTAACAATTTCAAGACATGATATTTCTAACATTGTCCACAAACTATGTTAGTTTGTATCATGCCCACACTCTGGATACTTGAATGCTGCCAACATGCTTGTAAGATACCTAAAACATACAATCGAGCAAGGTATCCTATTCAAGGAAAACTGTAATACTAAACTACATGTCTTTGTAGATGTTGATTGAGGATAATGCATTGATGGTAGGAGATCAACAAGATGGTTTTGTGTCTTCTTAGAAGATTCGCTAATTTCCTGGAAAGTTAAAGGACAAAAGATGGTCATCAAATCTTTAGGCGAAACATAATACAAATCCTTGAAACTTAATGATCATAATCGAAAATTATATCGCTCCTTGTATATGCGTTCATGACATTGTGATTTTCAGCCCAATCAAACAACTACCAACTCAATCAAAGTCATGCTACAACGTCATTTAAATTTGAAGGATCTAGGGTATTTGTAGTACAATGCCTATAGTTGAAGATTGTGGCATTCTTGCATTAAACCCGTTTGCATAGGGTACTTTGAAACTACATGAAGAATCTGGTACTAAACTTGTTTATCCAGAAACCTATAGAAGGCTAATTGAGAGGCTTTTGTATCTACAATTTTAAAGGCCTTGTATTTGCTACATTGTCCATAAACTAAGTCAATTAGTATTAAGTATATATGTTCATGGGATTGATTTGTAGATAAATGACCAAATTGATTTAAATTAAATATTAAAATATTGAATTAATTTTATTAAGATCTTATATTAAGTTTTTGAAATAAATGATATAGAATTTTTATATTTAATGGTTAAATATTGTGTTAAAGGTTAATTTGGCCGAAGTAGCCTAAGGTATCTGTAGTAGAAGAATCTGGTCTGCCATATTATATGTAAAGTAGTAACCCTAAGTGTCTCATACGAAAAAGTTTGTCAACTAGATATTCAGTCTTCTACGGAACGAACTCACAGCTATATAAGTGGTAATGGATTTTGTGCAAGTTGAATTCATTCGTACTTACATATTTTATCGCATCGCCGTATGATGTATAGTGCGTGGTATCCCTAGAAAAATCTTATACCAGCAAGATTCAATTCAGAACCTAACCCTTAGTGTTTACGGACCTTATAAAGTTATATAATCTGGTACTAAACTTGTTGATCTAGAAACCAAAAGAAGACTAATTGGGAGGCATTTGTATCTAACAATTTCAAGACATGATATTTCCTACATTGTCCACAAACTATGTCAGTTTGTATCATGCCCACACTCTGGATACTTGAATGCTGCCAACATGCTTGTAAGATACCCAAAAAATACTATCGAGCAAGGTATCCTATTCAAGGAAAAATCTAATACTAAACTTCATGTCTTTGTAGATGTTGATTTGGGATAATTCGTTGATACTACGAGATCAACAATATGTTTTTTTGTCATCTCAGAAGATTTCATAATTTCATGGAAAACTAAAAAACGAAAGATGGTCATCAAATATTTAGGCGAAACATAATACAGATCCTTGAAACTAAATGATCATAATCGAAAATTATAGCCCTCCTTGTATATATATGTTCATGACATTGTGTTTGTCAGCCCAATCAAACAACTACCAACTCAGTCAAAGTCATGCTACAACGTCATTTAAAGTTGAAGGATCTAGGATATTTGTAATATTTTCTACGATTGAAGCGATCAAAATCCTATTATGAGTTTTCATATGCAAAAGACGTTATACAATGCCTATACTTGAGGATTGTGGCATTCTTGCATGCAACCCGTTTGCGTAGGGTACTTTGAATCTATGAAGAATCTGATACTAAACTTGTTCATCTAGAACCCTATAGAAGGCTAATTGAGAGGCTTTTGTATCTACAAATTTTGAGGCCTTGTACTTGTTACATTGTTCACAAACTAAGTCAGTTTGTATCAAGTATATATGTTCATGGGAATGATTTGTAGATAAATGATTAAATTGATTTAAATTAAATATTAAAATATTGATTTAATTTTATTAAGATTTTATATTAAGTTTTTGAAATAAATGATATAGAATTTTTATATTTAATGGTTAAATATTCAGAAAAGGTTATTCTGGCCGAAGTAGCCTAAGGTATCTATAGTAGTAGAATCTGGTCTGCCATATTATATGTAAAGTAGTAACCCTAAGTGTCTCATACGAAAAAGTTTGTCAACTAGATATTCAATCTTCTACGGAACGAACTCACAGCTATATAAGTGGTAATGGATTTTTTGCAAGTTGAAGTCATTCATACTTACATATTTTATCGCATCGCCGTATTATGTAGAGTGCGTGGTATCCGTACAAAAATCTTATACGAGCAAGATTCAATTCAGAACCTAACCCTTGGTCTTTATGGACCTTACAAAAGTTATAGAATCTAGTACTAAACTTGTTGATCTAGAAACTTACAGAAGACTAATAGGGTGGCATTTGTATCTAACAATTTCAAGACCTGATATTTCCTACATTTCCCAGAAACTATGTCAGTTTGTATCATGCCCACACTCTGGATACTTGAATGCTGCCAACATGCTTGTAAGATACCTAAAACATAGTATCGAGCAAGGTATCCTATTCAAGGAAAACTCTAATACTTAACTACATGTCTTTGTAGATGTTGATTGAGGATAATGCATTGATTGTAGGAGATCAACAAGATGTTTTTGTGTCTTCTTAGAAGATTTCATAATTTCCTGGAAAGTTAAAGGACAAAAGATGGTCATCAAATCTTTAGACGAAGCATAATACAGATCCTTGAAACTAAATGATCATAATCGAAAATTATATCCCTCCTTGTATATGCGTTCATGACATTGTGATTGTCAGCCCAATCAAACAACTACCAACTCAATCAAAGTCATGCTACAACGTCATTTAAAATTGAAGGATCTAGGATATTTGTAATATTTTCTAGGATTGGAGCGATCAAAATCCTAATCATGTGTTTTCATATGCAAAAGACGTTATACAATGCTTATACTTGAAGAATGGCATTCTTGCATGGAACCCGTTTGCGTAGGGTACTTTGAAACTACATGAAGAATATGGTACTAAACTTGTTCATCGAGAAACCTATAGAAGGCTAATTGAGAGGCTTTTGTATCTACAAATTTCGAGGCCTTGTACTTGCTACATTGTTCACAAACTAAGTCAGTTTGTATCAAGTTTATATGTTCATGGGATTGATTTGTAGATAAATGATTAAATTGATTTAAATTAAAAATGAAAATATTTATTTAATTTTATTAAGATTTTATATTAAGTTTTTGAAATAAATGAAATAATTTTTATATTTAATGGTTAAATATTGAGTAAATGGTTAATCTGGCCGAAGTAGCCTAAGGTATCTGTAGTAACAGAATCTGGTCTGCCATATTATATGTAGGGTAGTAACCCTAAGTGTCTCATACGAAGAAGTTTGTCAACTAGATATTCAATTTTCTACGGAACGAACTCATAACTAAATAAGTGGTAATGGATTTTGTGCATGTTGAATTCATTCGTACTTACATATTTTATCGAATCGCCGTATTATGTATAGTGTGCGGTATTGCTAAAAAAATCTTATACCAACAAGATTCAATTCAATTAAGAACCTCACCCTTGATCTTTATGGACCTTACAAAAGTTATAGAATCTGGTACTAAACTTTTTGATCTAGAAACCTACAGAAGACTAATTGGGAGGCAATTGTATCTAACAATTTCAAGTCCTGATATTTCCTACATTGTGCACAAACTATGTCAGTTTGTATCATGCCCACACTTTGGATACTTGAATGCTGCGAACATGCTTGTAAGATTCCCAAAACGTACTATCGAGCAAGGTATCATATTTAAGGAAAACTCTAATACTAAACTACATGTCTTTGTAGACGTTGATAGAGGATAATGCATTGATGTTAGGAGATCAACAAGATGGTTTTGTGTCTTCTTAGAAGATTCGCTAATTTCCTGGAAAGTTAAAGGACAAAAGATGGTCATCAAATCTTTAGGCGAAGTATATTACAGATCCTTGAAACTAAATGATCATAATCGAAAATTATAACCCTCCTCGTATATATGTTCATGACATTGTGATTGTCAGCCCAATCAAACAACTACCATCTCAGTTAAAGTCATGCTACAACGTCATTTAAAGTTTGGTTTAAATAATTTCTAGCATTGTCAGACCTAAATATTTTTATACTGACCCCAAATTGATTTTGAATCATTGAATGAAAAATGGGAATGACAGTGCTCACATCAGATTTTTGTTTAAGCAAATAGAACCAAGTAACTCTAGTACAATCATCGATAAAGGTTACAAACCAACGGATCCTAGAAATATTAGGTATAGTAGATGGTCCCCATACATCACTATGGATTAATTGGAAAGGTTGTGAAGTTCTATTATTACTAACAGGAAAAAATACATGAGTGTGTTTTGCTAATTCACAAGCCTCACAATTCAGTTTTGAGGTGTTTATATTTTCAAATAAACAGGGAAACAAAATTTTTAAAACAGAAAATGTTGGATGTCCTAACCGATAATGATACAACCAAAGAGTATCTTCTTTTGATACATTAAGTAAAGACATGGATTAGTTAACTTTGGATTCTTGAGATAGTTGAAGGTAGTAGAGTCCATTTCTTTCCTTAGCAAGTTCAATCATCCTCCTCGAGTCCTGTTCCTAAAAAAGACACAAAGATGGGAAAAGCAATGCAAGGCAATTGAGGTCATTCGTTAATCTTTTTATGGACATAAGACTTGTTGAAAGTTTTGGCACTGTGAAAATGTGTAGATAATAAAAAATAATAATTATGGAATTACTTTTCTTGATATGAAAAGAAATAATACATCATGAGTATTTAAAGGGAAAATTTGAATCCTAATAAAAGGAAATAAATCTCCTGAAATAAAGACTCTAAATCAGGACAAAATCTTCTAAATAAACTCCTAATCAAAATCCTTTAATTTTAGGGATTTCTTACAAACAAATCTATATTTCTTGTGCAATATTTATACCCATATTTCAACACGTCGTCTCAAGCTGAGGAATAAATATTTTCTATTCCCAAATTGGTTATGAGATTATGAAAAATTGAAGTATTAATAAGTCCTTTTGTCAGCACATCAGCCACCTGTTGCTTGGATAGAATGTATGACATGCATACTAAACCTTCTTCTAATTTTTCCTTAATGAAGTGTCTATCTATTTCAATATGTTTTGTCATGTCATGCTGAATGGGATTATGTGCAATGTCTATTGTTGACTTGTTATCACAATAGAGCTTCATGGGTCCCTCCAAATTAATCTTCAAGTCATTTAAGATAATTTTGAGCTATAATAACTCACATAGTCCTTGTGCCATGAACCTGAATTCTGATTCATCTGATGATATTATCACCACATTCTGTTTTTTTGCTTCTCCATGTCACTAAATTCCCACCTAGAAAAGTACAATATCCAGTTGTTGATCTTCTATCAACAAGAGAACTTGCAAAGTCTACACATCAGTATAGGCTTCAAGAGTTAATCTTCCATCTCTTTTGAAGAGTATCCCTTTTTCAGGGTTGCCCTTCAAGTAATGTAAAATTCTATAAGCTGCTTGAAGATGAGATTCCTTTGGTTCATGCATAAATTGGCTGATGACACTCACTGAATAAGCAATTTCTGGTCGTGTCTGAGCCAAATATATTAATTTTTCACTCAATCTTTGATACATCTTTTTGTCTACTGCTAGTTCCTCTACAGCCTTACATAACTTGTGATTAGGATCCATTGGAGTTTATATTGGTTTGCACCCAATTTTTCCAGTTTCTGTCAACAAATCAGTTATATATTTTTGCTGGGATATGAAGATTCCCCGATTAGAGTAGGCTACTTCAATGCCTAGAAAATACTTCAATCTTCCTAACTCTTTTAGTTCAAATTCCTGGACTAGTCTCTGTTTCAATTCTTCCTTCTCTTTTCATCATTTCCAGTCACTATAATATCATCAACATAAACTAGAAGGATTGTTACCCTCTTTCCGTGAATGTTTAATAAACAAAGTGTGATCTCCTTGACTTTATTTGTAGCCAAATCCCTTCATAGCTTTGGTAAATCTTCCAAACCAAGCCCTACGGGATTGTTTCAATCCATAACTTTTTGCAGTCTGCACACCTTATTTTTTATGTCTCCTTCAAACCCAGGTAGAATATTCATGTAAATTTCTTCTTCTATATCTCCATGGAGAAAGGCATTTTTAACATCATATTGTAGAAGTTCCCAATCAAAGTGAGCAGCTAAGGATAAAATAACTCTTACAGTATTCATTTTAGCAACTGGTGCAAAAGTTTCTTGGAAGTCTATTCCATAAGCTTGAGTGTATCCCTTAGCAACTAACCTCGCTTTATACCTTTCAATAGACCCATCAGCCCTATACTTTACTGTGAATATCCATTTGCAATCAACAATATTCTTTTCTTTGGGTTTGTCAACAATTTTCCAAGTACCACTTTTCTCCAATGCATCCATCTCCACTTTCATGGTATCTCTCGATTCTTTTCTTGTCAAAACTTCAGCAACAGTGTTAAGGACAACAATAGAATTCAAACTAACAATGAACCTTTTATGGTTATCCGATAATTTTTCTAGAGAAACATAATTTGACAAAGGATAGAGAGATTGTTTTGTGCAGTTTCTAGTATGTTTTCTATTGGAAGATCAAAGTCATTTAAAGAGTTGGAAATATTCTCATTTTCTAATTTAACTTTGTCTGTAGTTTTAGGTTCAGAACTTGGATTGGATTCATGGACTTGCTGCATATTTGAAATGCTCTTCCTTCTTGTGTAGACATTACTGAATCTTGGGGTTGAATCTCTAACTATAATAGTATTTTCTGGTTGCAATTCAGTGGCATCAGTGATATTATCTTTCTTAGTTTCTAATTCTGCCTCAGAATTAATTTGCTCAACTGTAGGTTCATTTTTTGAGGTTTTAGATGGAGAATATGATAAAATAAAGGGTTTAAGGTTGTCATCAGAATCTTCTGAAAAAGCTTCTTGGGATCCAGAATTGGAGAAAAAAGATTTAGTTTCAATGAAGGTAACATCAATGGAGATATAAAACTTTTTAGATGAAGGGTCATAACACTTATAACCTTTTTGAGTTGGTGAATAACCAAGAAAAACACACTTAACAGTTGTGGATATGTACGAAAGTTGTGCACCCAAATATTCTAGGAATGAGATCATGTGAGATCTTAATGTGAAGAAATTTTTTTTTCAGGGTTTCAAGTGGACTTTTTTTCTCTAGAATATGTGAGGGAAGTCTGTTTATCATAAATGCAGCAGTAAGGACAACTTCTCCCCAATAATTTTTTGGAACTTTCCCTTGAAAAAGAAGTTCTCGGGTGGTATTTAGTAAGTGTCTATTTGTCCTCTCTGCCACTCCATTCTGTTGGGGAGTATAGACACATGAAGAGTCCTGAATGATTCCTTTTGATTGAAAAAAGGTAGATACAGTTTGATTAAAATAATCTCTAACATTGTCAGACCTAAATCTTTTTATACTGACCCCAAATTGATTTTGAATCATTGAATGAAAAATGGGAATGACAGTGCTCATATCAGATTTTTGTTTAAGAAAATAGAGCCAATTAACTCTAGTGCGATTATCAATAAAGGTTACAAACCAACAGGCCCCACAAATATTAGGTATAGTAGATGGTCCCCATACATCACTATGGATTAATTGGAAAGGTTGTGAAGTTCTATTATTACTAACAGGAAAATATACATGAGTGTGTTTAGCTAATTCACAAGCCTCACAATGCAGTTTTGAGGTGTCTAGATTTTCAAATAAATTGAAAAACAGAATTTTTAAAACAGGAAATTATGAATGTCCTAACCGATAATGGTACAACCAAAGAGTGTCTTCTTTTGATTCACTAAGTAAAGATATAGGTTGGTCAACTTTGGATTCTTGAGATAGTTCAAGGTAGTAGAATCCATTTCTTTCCTTAGCAAGTCCAATCCTCCTCCCCGAGTCCTGTTCCTAAAAAACACATAAAGATGGAGAAAACAATGCAAGGAAATTGAGGTCATTCGTTAGTCTTTTTATGGAGATAAGACTTATTCAAAGTTTTGGAAGATGTAGAACATTTTTAAGAATAAATTTGGAGGATAAATAGATATCTCCATATCCTGCAACTATGACTACAGAGCCATTGGCAACAACAATTTTCCTATTACTTAGAGATGGAGTATAAGAATGAAAACGTTGAGATGAATATCTCATATGATCTGTAGTTCTCGAATCCACAATCCAAGAGTTAAAATTATCTGAGTCACTCATGCAAGAAACGTTACCTGAGAAAGCCAAAGAACACGATTTAGAAGGTTTCTCATTTAATCTGTATGAAACTCTAACGCCATGGAGTTCCCTAATTGCATTTGGATCAAACATCATGGAGATGTAAATCAGCAACCAACTGCTGTCTAACGGGTGATTTTACAAGGAGAAAAAACAACAATAAAGGCTGTTATGATAAAATTGTAGCAATTAAGGCTACAACCTCTTGAAGATAAAATGGCAATGAAGGACACAGATGAGATAAAATGGCAATGAAGGCCACAAATGAGATAAAATGACAATAAAGGCCACAGATGATAAAAACAGAGACCAAGGCTCCAGGAAAAAACCTAGAGCTCTGATACTATGTGAAAATAATGTGTAGATAATAAACAATAATAATTATGGAATTACTGTTCTTGATATGAAAAAGAAATAATACATGAGTATTTAAAGGGAAAACCTAAATCCTAATAAAAGGAAATAAATCTCCTGAAATAAAGAAAATAAATCTTTAGAAATAAAGACTCTAAATCAGGACAAAATCTTTTAAATAAACTCCTAATCAAAATCCCTTAAATTTATAGATTTCTTACAAACAAATCTATATTTATTGTCCAATATTTACACCCATATTTCAACATCTTCTTAGAAGATTTACTAATTTCCTAGAAAACTAAAAGACAAAATATGGTCAACAAATCTTTAGGAGAAGCATAACACATATCCTTGAAACTAAATGGTTATAATCGAAATTTATAGCCTCCTTGTATATATGTTCATGACATTGTGATTGTTAGCCCAATCAAACAACTACCAACTCAGTCAAAGTCATGCTAGAACATCATTTAAAGTTGAAGGATTTAGGATATTTGTAATTTTTCCTAGGATTGGAGCTATCAAAATTTTAATCATGAATTTTTATATGCAAAAGACATTATACAATGCCTGTACCTGAAGAATGTGTCATTCTTGCATGCAAACCGTCTTCGTAGGCTACTTTGAAATTACATGAAGAATCTGGTACTAAACATTTTTATCCAGAAACCTACAGAAGACTGATTGAGAGACTTTTGTAACTAACAATTTCAAGGCCTTATATTTGCTAAACTGTCCAGAAACTAAGTCAGTTTGTATCAAGCTCACACTATAAAGACATGAATGCTTCCCATTTGTTTCTAAGATACCTAAAATACACTTCTAGTCAAGGTATCTTATTCATGAAAAACTTTAATGCTATACTACATGCCTTTGTAGATTTTGATTGGGGCTCATGCATTGATAGTAGGAGATCAACAACAGGTTTGTGTGTCTTCTTCGGAGATTCATTAATTTCCTAGAAAGCTAAGAGATAAGACTGTAAGCAAATATTCAGCAAAAGCAGAATACATATCCTTGAAACTAAATGATCAAATTTTACATTCACAGCGCTCCTGTATATGTGGATGATATTGTGACATTTAGCTCTAATCAAACAACTATCAACTCTGTCAAGGTCATTCTACAAAATCATTTCTAGTTGAAGGATCTAGGAGATTTGAAATTCTTTTGAGGATTTGTGTTAGCAAAATCTCAAGTAGGAATTTTTATGTGCCAAAGATGTTGTACAATGTCTATAGTTGAAGATTGTGTGATGTTTGCATGCAAACCATCTGTTGTCCCTATGGAAGCTACTTTGAAACTACATGCAGAATCTGATACTAAAGTTGTTGATCCAGAAACCTATAGAAAACAAATTGGGAGACTTTTGTTTCTAACAATTTGAAGGCCTGATATTGTAGTATGAATGTTGCTCATATGCTTCTAAGATACCTAAAACACACTATTGTAGCATGATACGTCGTATTATATATAAGGTGTTAACTCTAAAAATATCTCATACCAAGAAGATTTTAAAACTCGTCAACTACATATTCAATCTTCTACTATCTAAATTCACAGCTAAACAGGTAATGGACTTTGTGCATATTGAATTCATTGCTAATTAGATATTTTCTACATTGTTCACAAACTAAGTCAATTTATAACAAGATCACACTCTGGATACATGAATGCTACCAATGTGCTTCAAAAATACCAAAAATATACTATTGGTTAAGGTATTTTATTCAAGACAAACTCTAATACTAATTTAAGCTCTTTTAGATGTTGATTGGGCTCCTGCATAAATAGTGGGAGGTCAATAATATATTTTTGTGTCTTCTTAGAAGATTTGCTAATTTCTTATAAATCTAAAAGATAAAAGATGATCAACCAAATCTTCAAGAGAAGCATAATACAAATCAAGATCAAATTTAAAATTCATAACCCTCCTATTATATATATTCATGACATTGTTGGTAGTTAAAGAATCAAATTGATTTAAATTAAATAATAAAATATTGATTTAATTTTATTTAGATTTTATATTAAATTTTTGAAATAAATAAAATTTAACTTCTATAACTAATGATTAAATATTGAATAAAAAATCTACCTGATCGAAGTAGCTAGCAGAATCTTGTCCGCCATTTTAGGTTGATTTTGGTTCAGCGGATTTTTGGAGAAGAAGAACAAACCAAATCTGAAGTAACACTAAAGCGGGTACCGATTATTTTGACGGACCAAACCGATTGGTACTTGAAAGTGTTTCTGCAAGATGGGTCGGATCGGGACCATGAAGTGAGTGAAGCCAATGCTGTGGATATTTTGGGTTTGGATTACCCGAATACGATTGTTTTTATCTGCGGGTGTGACCCGCTACTTGATTGGCAAAGGAAGTACTACGAGTGGTTAAGGGAATCGGGGAAGGAGGCGCGGTTAATCTATTATCCAAACGCCATTCATGCTTTTTACCTCTTCCCTAAATTCACAAACACTTTTCTCAAGAGAAGGAGTTTGTGACTAAGTGCTTAAGTATGTGATTCTATTAGATTTGGTCTTTTTAATTAATTATATTTCTATTTGAAAGCCATAACAATAAATAAATATAAAATCTATTTCAATTGCCAAATAGACACTAAGCAAATTGTTTTGATAAGTTAATTGTTTGCATGTTATTGTATGAGAAAAATTGGAAAAATTGTTTTAAGGTATGACAAGATTAGTATGTTTTAATTGAAAGGGAAGTAAAATGAATGATTAATTATTAGCCAAGCATATTCTTTTCCACTTGGTTGTAAATAGAAAATTCCCAGTTTCATCTTATTTTGTGTAAATAATATATCTATGATTCCATTCATTCAAACAACCAGGCATCTAGAAACGAAGTAAGGAATTTTATATGACGTCAAACAAAAAAAAAAAAAATATATATATATATATATATAATTATATATATATACTATCATTTAAATAATAGGTTATTTAATAAAAATTTCAACATTTTTTGAATTTAAATTTAATATATTATAATTTTTTTCATTAATCTTATTAGTTTTTTTTTCTTAAGATATTTTTAGTATTTAATTTATTTATTTTAATATTTTAATATTTTAATATTAAAATGAAATATTGTAACGAACAAAAAATATACCTATTTTACATTTATAACGGAATAAAATTTACCCATTAATTATTAATAATTTCAAAATATCATGAAATATAAAACGTCTAAATACATAGAATATTCACTTTATTCAAGTTTATCAATTGAAAATAAAAAGTCTTTACAAATACTCATAATAAATTGAAAGTTGAAAAATTTATTCTTCATCACAAAATTAGTTTCTCCTTAAGCAAAACTTGAAGCTATTGTTTAACTTTCACCTGCATTGCTATCTGCTTCAGTGTAACGACATGATCATCGCAGTATCAACAAAACCATAAACACAAACAGAAAGGTTAAGCTAATGTAAACAAAACCAATCAAAATATATATCATTCATAATCTCATCCTCACAATCCTTTATCTAAATATATTCAACTATTCAAACCATCATAGTCATTCTCAATCACACACATTCATCACACTCACTCATTCACAACATCTAATATTTTAGAGAGACTCTTTCGAAAAATTATATGAAACTCTTGACCTCTGAGGCTAGCACCTGGACATGTTTCCTTGGTTACCGGGCCATAGACTGACCCTAAGAGTCTTTTTCACCTCTGAATTTTCCTGCCTATTCCCTTTTTCTGGTACCGACACGCCAAGGTAACCCCTACATACACGTATCAAAGAACTGATGGCTCAATCCACCTAGTGATAAGTGCAGTAGAGGTCTCCATCGACCTCTCACCACATGGTACTCATGTCTACATGACTAGAATACCATTAGAAGTCTGGATACCCTATCGATATCTCTAGATTTTCATATGTACACTAAAGCTATACCAAATAGTACCCCGTGGTAACTATCTGGCCTACACACAAAAAGCACACAACCAATCCAAGAATTATACAACATATCAAACCAATCTCATGAACATCAATCAATGTCAATTTTATTTACATTGGCTCCCTGTCATCACAATTTTCTTGGCACCGCTGCCATCAACACAATTCCTTGGCACCTTTGCCATTACAATTCTTATGACCTCAGTCACAATTCACAAAAACAAAATTCACATAATTATCACAAATATCATCTCACAATCAAATTTCAATCACAATACATCACCAAATCACACATTACATAACTCAATAATTTAATTATAACCTTTTATCAAATTTCACACATGTATATATTTTTTGTTAATATAGATTAGAACATGAATGATTATCCAAAAAAAATATAAACTTTCGCTCAAATAAAAATACTTTCGAAAACATTTCGTTCATCCTCACAGCATGACCTTTATTCACTCAAAAATTCATAACTTAAGTTCTACATATTATTTTCATGTGTAATAAAATCCATTAGTTAGATAACATCCAGGGATAAAACATTTATGAAGGACACTTTTCCAAATTCAAATTACAAATATGTCAAAAAGGGTTCAAAAGTTAAAAACGAATATAATTCCAGACACTTTGACCTTTAATTACTAAAAAAATCATAACTTGAGTTACACACGTCCATTTTATATGAAATAAAAGCCATTAGTTAGATAACATCTATATCTACAACTTTCTTGAAGACAATTTTCCGAAATTCTAAATAAAAATATACCAAAATTGTCGCTCAAGCGAGGCTCTCCTCGCTTAAGCGAAAATCAACCCGAGAGCAGTCCCAAGGTCACTCGCTTGAGTGAAAAATCATTCGCTCAAGCGAAACATTCGACGTCCAGAGTAACAAAATTATCATTAAGCTTAATTCTCAATCCTAATTCAATCACATTCAATCTAATTACGCATCATCTCATTTAATAAAATACTAATACCGAATAACTCAACAGTTTAATCAATAACGACACAATTACACCATTAATTCATACAAAGTCAACTAATAATTCAATTCATCCCTAATTCATAAATAATCAAAATATAATTAGCTTCCCTTACCTTTAAAGGATCTCAAAAAGAAATTCTATTAGGATAGAATTAATCTACTCTTCACGCTCTTTCCCCCGGTGTTCTCAGATTTTCAAAGAGATAAGAATTGAAGGAGAATTCTTAGAATTAAGATGAATTGGAGAGAAGGAAATTAGGGTTTTCTAAAAACAAGAGTGAAAAATGAGAGGATTAGGGTTAAATAAACTATTTATAATCTCTCCCCTTTCTAAATAATTGGGCTTAGGGTTTACTTAAAATTGGGCTCTCACAAATATTATAAAATATTAAATTAACTAACTCATAAGAAAAAAATTATTTCTATATTTTTGTATTTATATATTATATTTATATATATTAATATATTATAATATAGAAAGAAAAAAATATCAAAAAGAATTTTTTTTGTTTTATTTTTTCCCTAATGAATATCTAATTTATTTTAAAAAAATTTATCTTTTAATTTATAATACTTCGTTGATATTCTTATTTTAATATTATTTAAATATATTTTCATTTTTTTTATATTTTAGTATTATATTCTTAATAATAGATAAAATATTTTATTTAAATTTAATATATATAATTTTATATAATATTATGAGATAATATATTTAATTATGGTGAATTAATTATTAAAATAAATATTTGATTATAATTTTATATTTATTTTTATTTATTTATTTTTTTTTATATTTTAGTATTAATTAGATATATATATATTTAAATAAAAATATATTAAATATTATATTTTTATAAGAAAAATTAATTATAAATGATATAAAAATATTTAAAATTAAAATTTATAAAAAACTGTATTAAGTCAATTAATATTTGATTTTCATTTATTAATAATTATAAAAATTTATATTAGCATATTTTATTTAATAATAAAATGTTATTATTAATTATAAAATAATTATTTTAAAATTTTTTTTATTAAATTTAATATTTCAAAAATTATTCTTATTTATTATTATTAAATAAGATATTATTATTAAATAAGATGTGAAATAATTTAATAAAAAAGAAATGTATAATAGAATATAAAAATTATTAATTTCTTAAAAATGAAGTTTTATTTATTTTTTAATATTTATTAAGAAATAAAATTATAAAAAAATAAAATGATTAATTTATATATATATATATATAATAAATAAAATTTAAAATTTTGAAGGGATCATATTCTTGTCGATCCTTATAATTTTTCTTTTTATATAATAATAAATAAAAACTAAAATTTTAGGAAGGTTGTGGCCCTTTCCTCTCTCTAATCTATCAGATTTATATGATCTAAATCACTCTTCGCTTCTCCAGCATGTGTATCTACTTCTTTCTTCATTTTTCACTTGGTCACATCTTGTTTAATAAGACTTATGGTTAATAGGTGAAAATAATATAATTACTATATAAGTTATTCCATTTTTCCTAGAATATATATATACCTTATTATATTCTTTTTTGGATAAATATGAATATATATGAATACATATTTAATATATTTCTTTTTTATTTTTTTCACTTTCATAATTTTCAATTCATTTTAATTCTAACATGGTATCAAGAACAAACATTCAACTTTTATATAGATATCTATCTTGTGTTCTTTTCTCTTCATCTTGTTCATCTCTTTCAAAAAATTTTGTTGTCAATTTTTTTTTTCTTTTCACCCTTCTTCAATAACTCATGGCAAATAAAAAAAAAAAAATTCTTACATCATTTGGATGGACCTGGTCTTATTCTCACAACTCAACCTCTTGATCATAAGAACTATACCACTTAGAGTAGAGTAATGCAGGTGGCATTCTCTGTGAAGAACAAATTTCTTTTCATAAAAGAAACTATCCCGAAACCTACAAAAACTCACATCATTTTTTATGTTTGGACTTGTGTAAATAACGTTGTCATACAATTGTTCCATGGTTTTACAATTTTTGTTTCCAAAGAAATCATCACAAACATCTTGTTTGCAACCACTGCTCAAGAAATCTGGAAGATGTCAGAACACAATGGAATATTGTTCTATTTTATTCATCATACTCAAATAAATATATATACAAATATATTATTGCATATTATATGTGCATTATTTCTATCATTTATTATTTTTTATATTTCCTTCCTACAAATCTGCTAAGAATATTATGTACATAATTATTATAATATTACGTACATAATTAAATTACATGATTCTTGTCCAATCACATATTTTTCTCAAAATAATATCTCTCAGCCCAACACCCCCCTTAAGTTGGTGCATGCAAATTTTGGATGCCCAACTTGGGAAAAAATAAATCAAATTGACGTTTTCCAAGTGCTTTAGTGAAAATATCAGCAAATTGACTAGAAGTAGTAACATAAGCAGTTGCAATAGTGCCGTTCAAAATTGCATCTCGTATAAAATGACAATCAATATCTATATGTTTGGTGCGTTCATGAAAAATGGGATTAGCAGCAATATGCAGGGCTGCTTGACTATCACAATAAAGCTTCATAGAACGTAGATGACCAATACCCAAAGAATGTAGAAGACCTTTCAACCACGTAAGTTCACATGTAGTGTTGGCCATTGAGCGATATTCCGCTTCAGCAGAGGAGCGAGATACAGTATGTTGCTTCTTAGTTTTCCAAGAAATAGGTGAATTCCCAAGAAAAATAATCCACCCTGTAAGAGAACGTCTTGTCAAAGGACAAGTAGCCCATTCTGAATCACACCAACCATAGAGTTGAAGATCATAATTTGCACGTAACATGATTCCTTGTCCAGGAGTACCCTTAAGATAACGAACTACGCGGAGAGCAGCATCCTAGTGTTCCTGAATAGGAGTTTGCATGAATTGAGCAAGCATGTGAACACTGTAAGAAATATCAGGTCGAGTAACTGAAAGGTAAATCAAACGACCAACTAGTCTTCGGTATTTGGCTGGATCAGATAGAGGACTCCTGTGGCAAGCGGAAGATGATGATTTTGATCAAGGGAAAAGTCAGCAGGCTTGGCACCTAAGAGACCAGTTTCAATAATGATGTCGAGAGCGTATTTTCTTTGGCATAAGAAAATACCAGTAGGACTTCTGGCCACTTTGATACCTAAAAAATATTTTAAGAATCCAAGATCTTTCATATGAAAACAGTTACTCAAGTAGGCTTTAAAAGCCTGAATAACTTCCTCATTATTTCCAGAGATTACAAGATCATCAACATAAACTAACACATTGAGGTGCAGATCATTATGATGAAGAGTAAAAAGAGAGTAGTCTGAATAGGATTGTGTGAATCCATATTTATGTAATGCACTCTTCAACTTACCAAACCAACAACGGGGAGCTTGTTTCAAGCCATATAGAGATTTATGTAACCTGCAAACTTGAGTAGGATCATGAGATTTGAAACCCGGAGGTAGTTTCATATATACTTCCTCATCAAGTTCACCATGTAAGAAAACATTGTGAACGTCTATTTGATGGAGTTTCCAATTCTTAGCAGCTGCAACTGCAAGAAAAGTACGAAGAGTAACCATTTTTGCAACTGGTGCAAAGGTCTCATGAAAATCTAATCCTTCAAGCTGCTTATTTCCCAAAACAACAAGACGAGCTTTAAACCTTTCAATAGATCCATTTGTATGATATTTGATCTGATACACCCACTTACATTCGATAGCCTTTTTATTAGGAGGCAAAGATACTACAGACCATGTCTCATTATTTTCAAGGGCTTGAATTTCTTGTTGCATTGCCTTTCGCCAATGTTCATGTTGAACAGCATCAGAAAAAGTTTGTGGTTCAGTTTCTATAGTAATGGCTGCCAAAAATTGCCTATGACGAGAAGAAAATTTATCACAATTGACATAATTAGCAATAGGATAGGATGTACCTAAGGAGTTGGATAGAACAGATGAGTCAGGAGAGTGATTAATCTTAATTGTATTAGTCACATAGTCACGTAATACAGTTGAAGGAATTTTTCTACGATAACCATGACCCAAAGTTTCTGTGTGCATGGGTTCTGGTGCGCCCCCCTGTCTATAACATTCTCTGATTCAATATCTAGTGTGATATCATTATTATGTGGGACTCTATCTGGTATGGGAATATATGAGAGACCATCTGATGTTGGAATAACTTCATTGTTTAGTGAAATATTTTCATTCAAGTGTGTCTCAGATATAAGAACCTCATCATCATCATTAATGGAAGCATGTGTAATAGAGAGAGGATTAGATAAAGTGGGATCCTGTTCAAGAGATAGGTTTGATGCAAATGGAAGATCTTCATAAAATACAACATCACGTGAGACAAAAAATGTTTTTGACTCAACATCATATAATTTCCAACCTTTCTTACCATAAGGATAACCCACAAAAATACATTTCCTGCTTCTGCTAGCAAACTTATCTCCTCCATGATACTGATTGTGAGCATAACATAAACATCCAAAAACTCGAAGATGATTAAGATTAGGGGGTGTACCGTACAAAACTTCATAAGGAGATTTTCCTTTTAATACTGTTGTGGGAGTACGATTTATTAAGTGACATGTAGCCAAAGCACAATGTCCCCAAAAATCAATGGGAAGATTACCTTCAAAAAGCAAGGCACGTGCAACATTTAGAATATGCCTGTGTTACGCTCTACTCGCCCATTTTGCTGTGGAGTTCCTGTACAAGAAGTCTCATGCACTATACCATGATTATGAAAATATGATCTCATGGAGATAAATTCTGTACCATTATCACTTCGAACAATCTTTACCTTTTTGTTGAATTGACGTTTAGTCATGACAATAAATTGTCTCAAATACATGGAAACTTCTTTCTTGTTACTAAGCAAATAGATCCAAACAACCCTTGAATAATCATCAACAATAGTTGAAAAATATCGAGCATCACAAAAGCTTGTAGTTCTATAAGGTCCCCATAAGTCACAATGAATTAACTGAAAAATTTCATTTGTTTTATTTTCACTGATAGGAAAACTTTCCCTTGGTTATTTTGCTCGAAAACAAATATCACATACCTCGTTACATGATTTATTTATTCTGCCATGATCCATCTTAAATAACATATCAATAACTTTATGAGAAGGGTGCCGTAACCTTTTATGCCATAATTCACAAGAAGTTTTTGATGGTGATGTCGTTACAGCTGCTGCTATGACTGTCTTCCCAAGATAATATAATCCCTCTCGTTGCTCACCTATTCCAATCAATTTATGCGATTCTGAATAGTACAAGATTTGTCACCAAAATAAATCTCACAATCTGATTCATTGATCAATTGAGACACTGAAATAAGATTATAAGTTAAAGAAGGCACATAAAGAACATTTGTAAGTGTTAGAGTATGACTTAACACCACTGTGCCTTCCTTTCTTTGTAATTGTCATGTGTTCACCCTTAGGAAGACCTACGGAACATTATGTAATATTCTTAATATTAGTGAGACATGCTAATTTTCCAGTCATATGATGTGAGGCCCCTGTATCAATAATCCAAGGCAAAGAAGTGCACTTACCACTCAGATTTTCACTGTCTCCCACCTTGATATTGTTTAAAAGACTCACCAGTGCTTTCCATTGCTGATCAGTGATACCTTTAACATCAGATGAATTTGTTTGCGCATCATGAACCTTGACAATTTCACACCTTTTTTCAATTCCACGAGGACGATCTCCCCACCAATTTGGATAGCCTATTATCTCAAAACAATTATCTGAGTCATGTCCAAGACGATGACAATGAGTACATAGGACAATCTTATCATTTACTGAATTTCGAGTTTTATCATAAGAAGAACAATTTCTCCTTATGATCCTCCCTTCATTCTGTCTGTTGTTTGTTTCTGTCATGATGACAGATAACAAATTTTTTGTTAGTGTTTCTATTGGTCTAGCTCTGATACCATGTTAGAACACAATGGAATATTGTTCTGTTTTATTCATCATACTCAAATAAATATATATACAAATATATTATTGCACATTATATGTGCATTATTTCTATCATTTATTATTTTTTATATTTCCTTCCTACAAATCTGCTAAGAATATTACGTACATAATTAAATTACATGATTTCCTCAAAATAATATCTCTTAGCCCAACAGATTTGAAAACAAGATTTTCAAGAAAGAATGACCCACACATATTTCAACTTCAAGACCAATTGATGTTCCTTCAAAAAGGAATAGATGATGTAAGCACATATTATACAAAACTCAAGTCTATTTGGGAAGAATTATTTGGTTACAAACCAACTTTTTCTTGTACTTGTAGTGGTCTTTAGAAACTTGAAACACATACAAAATCTGAATATGTTATGTCTTTCTTGATGGGTTTGAATGAATTTTGCTCCCAAATCCGGGGTCAAATTCTTCTCTCTAACCCTTTACCTTCTATTGGTAATGTTTTATCCCTTATTCTCCAAGAAGTACAACATGAAATTGTTACTACTTATTATTCCTCTTCTCCTAGTAATTCATAAAATATAGCTGTAAATTCTTCCAAATATTACCAATATGATAGTAAAAATAACAAATCCTTCAAGAAAGAACGACCTAAGTGTGCTCACTGTGATATATTGGGGCACACAAAAGATAAGTGCTGCAAACTTGTTAGGTATCCCCTAAACTATTTTAAAAATCGACCCACCAATAATGTGAATCAAGTTGATGATAACTCTAAAATTCAAATCCTCCTTAGACATCAACCTTAACTCCTGTTTAGTGTAAAAAATTAATCTCTTTTTTATAAATAAAATGCAACCTGACACTATTTTTGAACAGTGACTAGTGACTACCAATGTGATAGGTATATGAATGAATGTTGACTTCCATGATAATTATCATACATGAATAATAGACTTTGGAACCACTTCACATATTTGTTGCTTTAAACACTTATATAATTCATATATTGCTATTAATGATTCACATGTTTTATTGTCTAACTCACAAAAGTAAAAGTAGAAGACATATGTAGTATCAAGATTAATGATGATATATTTATGCATAATGTGTTTTACATACCAATATTCAGATTTAATCTTTTATCCCTTCTTACTTTAATAAATGATAATTCATCATTTAGATTTATTATGGGGTCTAACACTTTCATTCTTTAGGACCTCAAGACATTGAGAAAAATTGGCATTACTAAACAACAACAAAGATTACTGGTTTTTGAGTTTCCTACAAGAACTTTTAATTCTATTTGTATCAATCAATATAGCAATGTTACTTATGAGACTTGACATAAGAGATTAGAACAAATGTCTGTTTTTCTTTACAAATTGATTGCTAATAAAGATGATCTTAGTTCTATTTGTTCTAGTTACCATTATCGTACATGCCATTTGCAAAACAAAATATATTGTCTTTGTCAAATCCTAATAAATTCACTTCTAATTGTTTTGACTTAATACATGCTCACATATGGGGATCATTTAGACAACCTAGATATGATGAGTTTAGATATTTTCTGACTTTAGTTGATGATAAAAGTAGGTTTATATGGATTTACATGCTTCAAAACAAATATGATTGTATTTATATTATACCTCAATTTTTTTGAATATGTTGAAAATCAATTTCAAGCAAATATTAAATCTTTTAGATAAGATAATGTTAGAAAAATTGGTTTCAAAGACTTCTTTTTCAATAAAGGTGTCTTACACCAATTATCCTTTGTTGAAAAGCCTAAGCAAAATAGTGTAGTTGAGCGAAAATATTTATATGTTCTGAATATTGTTAGAGCATTATTGTTTCAATCTAATGTTCTTATGAACATATGAGGAGATTGTATTAAAATTGCTATTTTTTTAATGAATAAGTCATAACATGAGTTAAGTGAAAGAATGTTAAATTATTTTAATGTTAATGATAACTTATGTAATTTATAAAATAACTTTAATATAAAGATATCTAATATAATGATTATTAGATTATAATTGAATTAAAGTTATGAAAGTTATTTTAGAGATATTAAAATTAATTCCCTTCTTTTTTATCTTTTAAGATAAGATCGTCTTTTAATAAATAATTCAATTATATTTTCTAAGATAGGAATGCATCCACTTATAAGAAATATGAAAATTAAGATAACTATTATTCTTTTAGATGGGCTACTCAGAACGGCCACCAGCCACACACATATCAAATTAAGGAATGTGAGAGGCCCCAATACGTCGGTCTACATTGAGAGAGCACATTTTTCTTTTCTTATATTTCATGTCCTAAACAATTTAAGCATCAAGCATAATCTTCTTATCAAAATCACCCTGTTGGATTCTAATCATGATTATGATTGAATTTGTAATTAATATATTATTAAAAATTATAAATATTTTAGATCTATATTAAAACAAAAAAAATTGAACCAGTCCTTGTAGATTAATCAAATGGTTCTAAATAATTAACATTATATGAAACTATGGTTACCTGATATAACATTAAACATAATATACAGTGGATGGCATAACTAAACTGCAAAGCTAGTGAACTAAATAAAGAAATTCAGAATTCGTTTTATAAGTGAAAGATTTAAACTACTAAGTATTTTTAGTTGCGGAATAAAATGTCTAATAACTAATTAAAACTCACAAACAGATAAACACACGAGATATCATGCCTTTTGGAGATTCACACCACACTCCCTTTTTTATTTTTCAATTGATTCAGAGCTGAATAAGCATGCATGCATGCCGTTTTAGAATATGCTTATGTTGCTGAGCTAGTATCTCTTCTCAGATATTAGATTCATATTTGAATAGTTCTATAGTTTATGAACTCTTATCTCATTGTTTTGCACTTTACACTGCTTACATGAAATAAATAGCATGCTTACATGAAATAAATAGCATGCTTTGATGTCCTTTCTTTGCTCTCAGCAAGCTAAGTATATATTGCTATGATACTAAAAACTCAGTGAAAGTGTTATCGATCTCTTGGAAAAACTTGCATGGATATTGGTTTCAGGTGACGGTGAAATTCTTGTTTTAAAAGGTGGTTATAGTTTCAATATTATTTTTTACATTATATATATATATATATATAATAGAAAATAGTAGAAAAATATTGTAAGATGGAGATTTGATATTTTCATACCAAAAATTATAATTTTTGAGAATTATGAATGCTGAAAATTATAAGTAGAAACAATTTTATTATTAAGTTAATAAAAATATCTAAATAATTTCTTTTCATAATTTTATTAAAATTTATCATTTATTTCCAAATTATTTAATAAAAGTAATGTGATATTTTTTTAAGATTTTTATTTTGAATCAGAAAATTACATTTTCATCTTCCATGTTTAGGTTTTCTTTTTAAATAATATCAGAGTTGTTGTGATTCTTGTCAGTGTATCTTGCTTTCACACGATGATGAGACAAACAGGGACAAAACAAAGTAATAAGAAATGAAGCGAGAGCAGAAGTGAACAACAAAAAAATGAATACTGTATTATTGAATCAAATAAAATGTTATATATACAAGATTAAAATATATTAGAAACGAAAAAAGTTACAAACAGAAGGCGGGAAATGAGAACGATGATGAACAATGGAAACCGAAAGTCAGTGGGAAAATAAAAGGTTTTTAACACCTCCCCTTAAGTTATGAATAGATGTTAGTTATTCCCAGCTTACTACATATATCTTTGAAGGTACTAGTGACAAGTGTTTTGGTATATACGTTTGCTAATAGAAGATCATAGCGAATCGGAAAGTTTGATAACTCGAGAATTGATTTTCTTACGAATTAAGTTACAATCAATCTCAATATGTTTCGTCTTCTCGTGGAAGACCGGATTGGAAGCGATTTGAATTGCTGAATGATTATCACAATATAATAAAGTTGGTTTGATGTAAGGGATATGCAGATCTTCCATAAGGTAAGTGACCTATTGAATTGTACAAGTTGTTGATACGAGAGCTCTATACGTAGCTTCTGAAGAGTTCCTTGAAATGGTTTTCTGTCTCCAAACTATAAGTAAATTACTTATGTAGACAGAATAACCAATGATAGACTTTCTTGAAATAGGACAGCTAGCCCAATCAAAATCGTTAGAAAGATTTTATCTACATGGTGTTGTTTTTGTCAAGGAAATTCCCATTCCAAGATTCTTTAGATAGCGAAGAAGACGATAGGGTACTTGTTTGTGGTTAGTGATAGGAGAAGAAACAAAATGTCTAAGATGATGTACAACAAAACAAATGTTAAGACATGTGTTTGTAAGGTAGATCAGATGACCAATGAGTCTTCTATAGTAGGAGGCAGAAGCATCATCCAATTTGGTTTTTTGTTTTTTTTTTTTGTTCTGAATCATGAGAGTGAAAATTGTTCGCCATTGGTATGGAGGCTGATCCACAAGCTAACATTCTTGTTTCCTTCAATAAATCTAAAGTGTATTTCCTTTGGCAAAGATGCATACCTGCATTACTCCTAACAACTTCAAGTCCAAGAAAGTAAGTTAGATCTCCAAGGTTTTTTATTTTAAAAGTTTTATCAAGAATATCAGGAATTTGATTGATTTCATTGGAGTTATTTCCTACTAAGATGATGTCATAAACATATATGAGTAAAGTAGTGGTAGTATTAGCTATAAATTTTATGAACAATGACTGATCACCAGTGGAGAGTACATAACCTTGAGATATGAGAAGAAGTAATAGTCTTTCATATGGTGGCTGGCTTGTCTCAAGCAATAGAGAGAACGTTGCAATTTGCATACTAGTGTGTTGTCATTGTTAGGTAAACCAGGTGGAGGTTTCATATATACCTCTTCATGGAGATTCTCATGCAGAAAAACATTATTCACATTAATTTGTTTGATGTCCCAATCGTTGGCAACAATAATGGCTAGAAGAAACTGTATAGTAGTAAGCTTTGTTATAGGGGAGAACATATTTATGAAATCAAGCCCTTTTAGCTAATTGTATCCTTTGGCAACGAGCTAAGCTTTATACCTATCTATAGATCCATCTGTTTTATACTTAATTTTATAAATCCATTTGCAACTGATTGTTGTCTTGTTAGGAGGAAGTATACTGAGTTCCTAGGTTTTATTAGTCTTAAAAGCTATAATTTCATCACTCATGACTTTAATCCATTCTTTGCTTTTGGATGCTTCCTCATATGTCATTAGTTCATTGTTGGCTAATATAGACATAATGGAGTTGGAGTTTCTGAAAGGAGAAGACAACTCGTTATATGATATATAATTTTCAATGGAGTAATTTTTATCTTTAGCCTTTGTAGTTGATGTTGAGTGAGAGGTTTGATAGTCTTCAAGGTATCTAGGTGGTCTTCTTGGGTGAGTGGTTCAGTCAGGTTCGATATTAGAATTCTCATTATCATTAAGTATGTTAGATTGAGTATTAGGAAAAGGTTAAACATCATAGTCATGATTATAAGCATTAGATGTAGGCAAAGATATATGATCAGTATTAGTGTGAGAAATATTAGTGTAAGGAAATTTATTTTCATAGAAGTAAACATTTCTTGAAACATCAATTTTATGGTTTTTAAAATTGTATACAAGAAATCCTTTAATATGTGATTTAAATCCAAGAAAAATGTTAGGATCAGCACGAGGATCTAATTCTTAGAAGTTAGGGTACTATTGTAGCAAAAGCAATAAAAAACCTTTAAATTAGATAAATCACAATGTACACCATATAATTTCTCTTATATGGTGAAATTTTCTCAAGGATAGGTGTGGGGATATTATTAATCAAATAGGTTGCATGAAGGATTGCATTGTTAGAATTAATTAAATAAATTATTCTAATTATGTGATTCATATGAAATATAATTGTGGGCCTTAATGTGATATAATAATATTAAATGGAAATATTGATAATTATGGGAAGTTAATATTAAGAATTAAAATTTACCATAACCAACTTGATGGATGTTGGTTATATAAGAGAAAACTAGGGTTCTGCCTCTGCCGTGTAAAAACCTGAGAGTCTCACGAAAGCCATCAAATAACGACAGTGGAAAATAAAGATACGGAAAGAGGTAGATTGGGAAATAAAAATACGGAAAGAGGTAGATTGGGAAAAGGTAGTCAACACAAATTTGTTTTGATGGATCAAGGTTAGTATTCTAATTATTATGCATATGTGAAAATCATGAATTCAAAGATCCTTTATGCTTGTTATATATATGATTGAAACTTACATGTGGTATCAGAGCCTGGTTGTTGAATTTGTGATTTTTCTTAAATAATGATTTCCAATAATTATGAACGTTTTATAAACCCTAATCTTATTAGGGATAAATAAATTAATGATATCCCGCTACTGCTGATGTAATATTTTTCAATTTGGCAATGCGCATTCATTTTGTGTTTTGGTACTACTCATTCAATTTCCCATTTCAATTTGGCATTTGTATTATGGATTACGTGCTATCTAGGTTCTTAGCAATTGAAAATTTTTCTTTTGCATCTAATTAATATTTTAAAACTCACTGATTATGGTTCAATTTCTCCTTATGTGCGTAAGATTTTACAATTGCTTGGATCAAGAACCTTGGGGTGTGATTGGGTTTAATGAAAGTTTTTTTATATATATATATATATATATGTATATGTTTTGGAATTAACTTATGATAAATTTGTTAGTCACCAAAGTAACCAAATTTTTATTATTTAATTCCAAATTAATGATAAATTTTTATCTCAATTACCCATGATCAAGGTTTAATGAAAGTTCTGTATATGTTTTGGAATTAACTTATGATAAATTTGTTAGTCACCAAAGTGGCCAAATTTTTTATGTTATTTAATTCCAAATTAATGATAAATTTTTATCTCAATTAACCATGATGAAGGTTTAATGAAAGTTTTGTATATGTTTTAGAATTAACTTATGATAAATTTGTTAGTCACCAAAGTGGCCAAATTTTTATGTTATTTAATTCTAAATTAATGATAAATTTTTATCTCAATTACCCATAAAACGGATGCTAAATTATGAATAATTTATTTATGGGTTAATTGAAATTCATTGTTATAAGGCATTTTTGAATCACCCAAAGGTTGATTGATTGTCCTTTTAATAATGAATATGATTGTTGGCACTGACTACGCATTATTAGTNTGTTAATATTGTTAGCATCATTATGTTGTTGTGTATTAATGTATCACCCAAAGGAGAGCATTAGTATGCACAAAATTATTTGTTGTTTGAATCTATATTATTTATTTATTTTATGAATCAAAACATTAATGTTAACCGTGTATTAATTGAAGCGTCTGTTCCTGTAACTTTACATTCGCATGCTACACCTGTTCCAGTCTTTAATGGGTTAAATTATGCTGATTGGAGCGAACAAGTCCAGTTTCACTTAGGTGTTTTGGATCTTGAGTTGGCTTTTTAGGTTGAAAAAAAAAAAACTGCTGCTATTACGGATTCTAGTAGCAATGAAGAGAAAGCCCATTTTAAGGCTTGGGAAAGGTCAAAGAGACTTAGCCTGATGTTTATGTGAATGAGCATAGCGAATAACATTAAGTCAGCTCTTCCCATAACTGAGAATGCTAAAGAATTTATAAAATTTGTGGAAGAGCGCTCCCAAACGGCTGATAAGTCCCTTGCTGGGACATTAATGAGTACTTTAACCACCGTGAAGTTTGATGGTTCTCGTACTATGCATGAGAATGTCATTGAGATGACAAATATTGCAGTAAGGCTTAAGTCTTTGGGAATGACAGTGGATGAGAATTTCCTTTTACAGTTCATTTTGAACTCATTACCGTCAGAATATGGTCCTTTCCAAATGAACTATAATACTATGAAAGATAAATGGAATGTGTATGAACTGCACAATATGTTGGTTCAAGAGGAGACCAGACTTAAGAATAAAGGAAATCACTCCATGCACTATGTGAAGAATAAAGGAGCTGGAAAGAAATTTGATAAGAAACATGGAAAGGCCAAAGGACCATTGAAGATTGGCGAGTCCTCTGTTAAGATCCAGAAGAAAGATGACAAGTGTCATTTTTTTTGTAGGAAGTCTGGACATTTCTAGAAGAATTGTACAAAAATGTAAAGCTTGGTTCGAAAAGAAGGGTGAGCATAATGCTTACATATGTTTTGAATCAAATTTAACTGAAGTTCCCCATAATACTTGGTGGATTGATTCTGGATGTACGACTCATGTTTCTGGATTGATTATTTGTTTAAACTTGATGTTGTCAGGTACTCTTTTAGATTTGGGAATGATTGTTGCAGCTTATATAAGCGTACTATTATGATTGGATCCAGTACACTTTATGATGGTTTAGTTGAATCTTGATAATTTATATGTTGAAACTCTTATGACCTTGCATCATAATGTTGGCACTAAACGT
Organism: Macrotyloma uniflorum; assembly: GCA_016859785.1. Classification (NCBI taxonomy): domain Eukaryota; kingdom Viridiplantae; phylum Streptophyta; class Magnoliopsida; order Fabales; family Fabaceae; genus Macrotyloma; species Macrotyloma uniflorum. Next base: position 403,871 of record BDMB01000019.1, read on the forward strand.
AGTTTAGTAAACGAATGTTCTGCTTATTTGTGGCATAAATGTTTGGGACACATTTCCAAAGAAAGAATGCAAAGATTAGTAAAGAATGAAATTCTTCCGGAATTAGATTTTACTGATCTAAATATATATGTGGATTGTATTAAAGGCAAACAAACAAAACACACAAAGAAAGAAGCCACAAGAAGCACTCAGCTTCTTGAAATTATACACACTGATTTATGTGAACCTTTTGACGTGAATTCTTTCAATAAAGAAAAATACTCTATCACCTTTATTGATGATTTTTCACGTTATGGGTACGTCTATTTGCTGAATGAAAAAATCTCAAGCAATGAATATATTGGAGATTTTTTTTTTTAAATGAAGTGGAAAGGCAATTAGACAGAAAGGTGAAATTTGTAAGATCAGATAGAAGTCATGAATATTATGGAAGATATGAGGAAAGTGGACAACATCCTGGTCCATTTGCTAAGTTCCTTATGAAGCATGGTATTTGTGCTCAATACACAATGCCAGGTACACCACAACAAAATGGTGTGTTAGAAAGGCGTAATCGAACTCTAATGGATATGGTTAGGAGCATGTTAAGCGATTCATCTTTGCCTGTATCGTTGTGGATGTATGCTTTAAAAACTGCCATGTATTTGTTGAATAGGGTTCCTATTAAGGCAGTTCAAAAGACACCTTTTGAGTTGTGGACAGGAAGGAAACCCAGTTTGAGACACCTGCATGTTTGGGGTTGTCAGGCAGAAATTATAATATACAATCTGCAAGAAAAGAAACTGGATGCAAGAACAATCAGTGGGTATTTCATTGGTTATCCAGAGAAAAATTTAAAGGGTATATATTTTACTGTCCTACCCATAGTATAAGAATTGTTGAAACATGAAAAGCCCGGTTCATTGAGAACGGTGAAACCAGTGGGAGTGAAACTTCACAAAATGTGGAGATTAAGGAAGTTAGAGTACAAGTTCCTCTAGCTAACACTTCTACTTCAATAATTGTTGTTCCACATGTTGAAGAACCACACAATAATCAAGAGGAACAACAAATTAATGATTCTGAGATTAACAATGAACCTGTAGTAGAAGAACCACAAGAATTAGCATTAAGAAGATCTCAGAGAGAAAGGAAATCTGCTATTTTGAATGATTATGTGGTTTATCTACAAGAGTCAGAAAATGACTTAAGTATTGATAATGATCCAGTTTCATTTTCAGAAGCCATTAATGGTGATAATTCTTATAAGTTGCTAGATGCTATGAAAGATGAGCTTAAATCAATGGCACAAAATGATGTTTGAGATCTTGTGGAATTGCTAGAAGGAAGCAAGAGAGTTGGGTGTAAATGGGTCTTTAAGACTAAGCGTGACTCTCATGGCAATATCGAACGTTATAAGGCCCGGCTTGTTGCCAAAGGGTTTACTCAAAAGGATGACATTGATTATAAGGAAACATTTTCGCCAGTTTCTAAGAAAGATTCTTTTAGAATTATCATGACATTAGTAGCTCATTATGACCTTGAGTTGCATCAAATGGATGTTAAAACTACCTTTCTAAATGAGAATTTAGAAGAGAATGTTTATATGGACCAACCAGTGGGGTTCATTGAAGAAGGAAAGGAACACATGATGTGTAAACTTAGGAAATCAATATACGGACTTAAGCAGACTTCTAATGATACTGTTATGTCTTTTAGATTTAAGGAAAACACTGTTGATTGGTGTATATATATGAAGGTCATTGGGAGTAAGTTTATATTTCTCATGATAACACCTTACTTGCAACTAATGATTTTGGACTATTAAGTGAGACTAAGAAGTTTCTCTCTAACAACTTCGAAATGAAAGATATGGGTGAGGCAAACTATGTTATAGGAATAGAAATATTCTGTAATAGATCAAAAGGAATGTTAGTCTTGTCTCAGAAAGCATATATTAATAAAGTTTTAGAGAGGTTCAGGATGGATAAATGTTCAGCATCTCCCGTTTCAACACAAAAGGGAGACAAATTTGGTCTCATGCAATGTCCTAAGCATGATTTGGAACGAAAACAGATGGAGAATATTCCTTATGCACCTGTTGTTGGGAGTTTGATGTATGCTCAAACTTGTACGAGACCAGATATCAGTTTTGCAGTTGGTATGCTTGGTAGATACCAGATCATTGGAAAGCTGCAAAGAAAGTCTTAAGATACTTGCCGGTTATGTGTATCTTTTAGCCAGATGAACGATTTTATGAAAAGGTGCGAAGCAGTCAGTCATTGCTGCATCCACTGTGGAGGTTGAATTTATGGCATGCTTTGAGGCCACAATTCAGGCTAATTGGTTGCGGAACTTTATTTTTGGACTTGGAGTAGTTAACAGTATTGCCAAGCCGTTGAAAATTTATTGTGATAATTCTGTAGCTATCTTCTTTTCTAAAAACGACAAGTATTCCAAAGGTGCTAAACATATGGAATTGAAATACTTTGTCGTTAAAGAAGAAGTTCAGAAACATAGTGTCAATAGAACATATTAGCACTGATCTTACGATTGATGACCCTTTAACAAAAGCGCTACCGCCCAAAGTATTTGTTGGTCATGTTAAGAATATGGGCATTATGTCTACTAGTGAATGTTGAATGTTGAATGTTGATGTTGTTATTGTCTATTTAACACTCTGAGCTCATTGATGAATAAGTTTCTAAAATATATGTTTTCCTACTTTTATATATATACATGTAAATTATGAGGTGGAAAACAAATTATGTTATGGTTGATGAAAAATGACTTTATGTATGAACCCATTATGAACTTCTCAATTTAAAGTCATATTAGGGAGAAGGGGAATACAGTAGTACATGGAAGGGAACATGTTGATTGAATGATGTGTAACCGCCATGACTCTTATTATTTCTGCATCCTTAGTTATGATTAATGATGAAACCAATTTACTTATGCTCTTTAAATGCGCAGTATGATTTATGTAATTATTAAATCATGAAATGTTATGGCCTCACATGAATCAAGTGGGAGAATGTTAGAATTAATTAAATAAAATATTCCAATGATGTGATTCATATGAAATATAATTGTGGGCCTTAATGTGATTTAATAATATTAAATGGAAATATTGATAATTATGGGAAGTTAATATAAGAATTAAAATTTACCATAACCAACCTGATGGATGTTTATATAAGAAAAAACTAGGGTTCTGCTTCTGCCGTGTAAAAACTTGAGAGTCTCACGAAAGCCATCAAATAACGACAGTAGGAAATAAAGATACGGAAAGAGGTAGATTGGGAAATAAAGATACGGAAAGAGGTAGATTGGGAAAAGGTAGTCAACACAAATTTGTTTTGATGGATCAAGGTTAGTATTCTAATTATTATGCATATGTGAAAATCATGAATTCAAAGATTCTTTATGCTTGTTATATATATGATTGAAACTTACATGCATAACATCAGAAAGTAGGAGGAAGACTAGACTGGAAAAGCAGTGCATGAGTTACATTCAGCAAATGTTGATGCTTTATTTCAATAATGTCGTTTTGCTCAAGAGTCTCCACACATGTAGTTTGGTGTATGATGCCCTTGGAGGCAAAGTAGTGTTTCATATTAAATTCTATTCCATTTTCAAAATGAATAACTTTGATCATATGTCATCTGTGTTGCTTTGAACATCAACATCGATTATGCTCTTTTCTTGATTCGAAATACTATTTGTTTGATGAAACTTGTCTTTGTTCATCTTATGGGTGGATACCCATGTTTCTTGTAACAAACTTCAATAGTGTGACATGTCCTACCATAGTGGGTGTAAATTTAGCAGTTGGAATAGTTTCTTGAAATCTTGTTATCTTGATTCTGTGAAAATCCATGTTTTCTATAGCATACTTCTTTAGTGTGACCATTTGATCCATAGTGTGTGCAGGTTAAGGGATTTGGTTGTTGTCATTCTTGTTACGCCACAAAGGAGAACATTTTCACAATCGAAGGTATGAGATCCATGAGCAAAACGTGTGATTTTATATTATTGTAATGGTCAATAAGGCCTCTTTATTCAAATAGATACTCATCAGTTTATTCAAATAGATACTCATCAGTTTGGGTTTCTGTTACGGTGAGATCACCTTGTTTCATTGAAGAGGCCCAAGATCTTGAGAAAATCATTTTCGGAATATCTAAACTTCAAGTCATTCCAAATGTCACAAGCTTTATCCATCCAAAGAATGTTTTGGTGGATTGGAAGAGAAATCGAATGCACCAGCCAAGAAACTACCATATTATTACATCAATTCCAAGTAAAAAAAAGAAACGTTGATTTTGGATGGTTCAGGTACGTTACCATTGATGAATTCAACCTTGATTTTCGTAGTGAGAATAGTTATCGTAGACCTGCTCCAAAAATGATAATTGCTTGAATCTAGGACCAGCGAAACAAGAACAGTCATCAAGTTTTCTCTAGGATGAAGATACAAAAAGTTATGTGTCGAAAGAATCTAATCTTAAGTCATGCTTAAAAGAATAAAAAAATGAAAAAAAAAAAAGAAAAGAGCATCTACATAACTCTTCAATAGAAGATCTTTGATACCATTGTTACTATGATTCATCATGTATATAATTTGCAACTTTTGAATGATATAGTCATTGTATCTTGTTTCCACGATGAAGATAAGACAAATAGGGATGAATAGAGGAATAAGAATTGATGAGACGGCGGAAGTAAACAACAGAATCGTGTATTATTGAATTAAATAAGATTTAAGTGTAACATAAATGAAAAAAATTAAAAACAGAGAAAAGTAGAAAATGAGACCCATGATAAATGGTAAAAACCGAAAACAAGTGGGAAAATAAAAGGTTTTTGACAAATAAATTTAACTAAAACCCATTTTTAAGAAATACCGTTTTTTAGAATGTCATTTTTAAAAGAATATAATGAATATTTTCAATTTTAAATTTCTGAAAAACTAAAAATATATACTAGAGATTTCATCTATAAATCTGTTTACAAGCAATCTGCTCCCACGATCTTTTTTAAGTATTGGATTTTAGCTGGATTTTTTTTATTGTTATATTTAAAATTCAAAACTAAATTAATTAATTTTTTTATTAATTATACTCTTTATGTTTTTTCTAATTTTTAAATAATTTACATATATATTTAGTTTGTAAGAAATTATATAAAATTTTTATTTAAATTATAAATTTAATAATACTTGAAGCCATGTAATTAATATAATTAATATTATTTAATTAAGGACAAAATTAAAGAATCAATATTTCTATTTTACTGTGGGTGGGGATGGACAGAAAAATGCAGTGCAAATAAATGGTTGGATTGCTGAGTTTTTCCTTCTACGATAAGTAGTAATTATTTTTCTATGTTGTTTGTAAAAGAAATATATATGTAAGAAGGAAATTGGTGTCTTGCTTTTCTCTATTTTCATTTGTCCCGATTATATCTGAAAGTAATGCAGTTAATACATCCCTAAGTATATCCACAGTTATCTCTCCAACACATATTTAGATTTAGCTTCAATAAAAAAACGGAACACCTAATGTATCTCCACAGAATAAGAACTATGAGGAATAGAGATTATTACTAAGATGATAAAAAAAAAAAAAATCGTGTGCATCCATCCAAACGTTGATGTTATTCACTACCCATTAATAAAATACATTAAATATTTTAGTCTTATCCTTAAGAGTTGAGATTATTATTATTAACGGCAAAAAAAAATAAATAATAAAAATAAAGAAGGACAATATTACTTGTATCATCTGAAAGTCAATCGATTATATATAATTATAAAAATATTATATTTTGTGATTTTTTTTATAAAAAAATCTAAAAATAATATGAAATATAAATACTTTTAATAATTATATATATATATATATATATATAAGTTTTTTACTGACACTTATTCATGAACCATTGAAAAAAAAAAGATGATAGCAATTTTAAAATTAAATTGTTATTTTTAATAAAATATAGTTGTCTTGGATAGGAATTGGCACCCTTACATATATGTTAGTCCGCATAGGTCCCAACCATGGATGACATTTTGGTAAAGTACTCGTCGGCCTTAATAGACAAGTTCCCGGTTTCATACCCGACCTAAAGATATTCAGTTATTGGACCATACTATAAATAAACGTCTTTTCCAGGTAAAATAATCATCTAATAATTCTTTGATCCTATTCATTATATTCTTACTAACTTGAACGTCGGAGTATAATTACAGGTACACCCCCATTCGGTCGTATACAGTTAAGGCGTATAGGAGATACTTGAAGTTCGAAAGGCATCTTAGGATACTTTCCAGCCTTGTAAGTATATTTTGACGCCCACCGTGGGGTTGAAGTATTCCCGATATCGAAGGCAATCACCAAGAACATGACAAGTCAGGAAGATGTAGGGAGGTTGGCTAAGGCTCCCCCTTCTGACCCCATGCGCTTGATGGAGACTGTTTTGAAGGAGTTGGAAGAGATAAAAAGAGGCAAGAAAAGAAGTGTTGACAAGGTTGATTAGTTAAGGTAGGAGAATGCTCAAATGAAACGAAAACTAGAGGAATATGAAGGGAATTTTTCTCGCATAGGGTCCCGATAGCATCTCGGTCAAACCAAGCTCCCCCTCCTTTAGTATTTCTCGAGGTGGCAACTTCCAACCACAACAGGAGTTACTAGTGGCAACCAATGACTAGATGGACTCCCAACCACCTAAATAAGAGGAAAGACTTCATCCCTTCATAAGTATCCCTTCCGGCCTCGTGGAGGGGATTGATAATGAAAAACTATGATGGCACCACGTGCCCTGCACGCTTCCAAACCCACATGAATTTGTACTCCACAAATGATGCAATATTGTGTTGAGTTCCCAACATCATTGGAAGGGGTAGCATTGAGTTGGTTCTACACTCTCCCCGCCAACTCGATTGATTGCTACCCTACCTTGTGAGCAGCCTTTACCACCTAATTTACAGCAAGCCGACCACACTCGTTGACCAACCTTACTTTCGTCGATGTCAAGCAAGGAGAAGGGGAGTCCTTAAGAGCCTTCATGGATAGGTATTCCAAGATATGCTTGCAAATTCCTAGACTCGAACCACCCATACCCCGCTACAACTTAGTAACAGCCCTCAAACCGGAACCTTTCTTGGACAACCTCTCTAAGCGACCTGAAAAAATATTAGATGATGTAAGAACTAGAGCCACCAAGTACAAGTAAATGGAAGAGATAAACAAGTACTGGAAGCAACCTGCTCAACCATCTCAAGGCAAGAAGGAAGACAGGGGGAGGAAGAGCCAATTGCAATCAAGACCACGAGAAGGTCGAGAATCAATACATCCCTACAAGGATCAAATTGTGGGGTTTGTAGACGAGCGAGTTGATGCCAAAGGATACATTGACCTCTATACAAAATTTGGAGAAGGAACCACACATCACTGGATAGTGAAAGTCGGATACCTATCAAAGGGTAGCCCGAGAATGCTACACTACAAGCCTAATAACCAATTAGGGAACAAAGGGAAGATAGGCAAAAAAGAGACGACATGGTGGCTATGAAGAAGATTGACCCGAGGATTGATGATGGCCTCTATGTTCAACCAAAGGAAGAAACCTTCCCGATTGTCATACAAGGTGAGCAACATGTGACCTACGTAAGCACTTTGGCCAACGAGGAAGAAGTATTTCTTTGGTTGTTTACATCGTGGCTTCGATGCATGTCTCCTAAGTTCTTGATGGAATTATTATTGATCAATGTCAAGCCATGAAAAGAGCCATTGAAATTGTTTTTTCTTCGTGCAGGCACAAGTGGTGTTTGTGGCATATAATGCATTAAATTCCATAAAATTTAAAAGGATACAAAGAATACCAAAACATAAAACATGCATTGACTACTCACTACAAAAAAAACTCATATTTCTTATGGAACAAGTTTGTGGGTAATACTCAAAATCAGTGGGAAATACAATTTTTCCCACAAGCCTACTACAAACTTCCACCACCATAACTTTGTAAGAAAAAGGCTAGTATGAAATTATTTTCCACTATTTTACACAAAATTCATGAAAAATTTCTTGTAAACAAATCCATGGGAAATATCGCACAAACAAATAAATAGAAAATTTTTTCACAAACAAATTTATGAAAAATTTCCCATAAAACAAATTATGAAATTTTTTTTATAAAAATAAATTTGAGGGAAATATTCAATGGGTAATTAATTTTTTTTTCGTAAAAGAAAAGTCCGTGAAAAATATAACATGGGTAAATAATGTTATTCTTGTAGTGACTATTGTTTGAGTCATTGTCTGGTTCAGAATTTGTTGGCAAATGGACAGTTTTTGTTCAAATATGGGTTGAACAATAATGTTTGGTTGTCTTCTTTATTTAATGAGCAAGAATGATGAGTGTCGTGTTTTTTAAAGTCTAAGTTTTAGGCAAATATTTCGACTATGCAACATAGTGAAAACATGAACTCTTTCTTTGATGGATATATTAATTCAAAAACTACATTAAAGAATTTTGTTCGACAGTATGATAGTGCCCCTATGGGATAAAGTAGAAAAGGAATATGAAGCATATTTTCTTTCATTGAACTTGAATATTCCATGTGGTTCTCAATACATGATTGAAAGACAATTCCAAGGTATGTACGTGCATGCCAAATTTTTTGGGATTCAAGTAGAGTTTTGAGGGAAGATAAATTGTTGTGTTGTAGGCGTGTCTTCTGTTGGTGTTACATGTTTGTATGAAGGTTTTAGAGGAAAGCATTGTCAACAATCACTATAAGGAATATATTTTTCATGTCCATTTTGGTTGTGGTGATATGAAATTGAACTGTCCTTGTGTACTATTTGAATTTAAGGGAATAGTTTGTTGTCATTCATTACTAGTACTTTACCAAGAAAGGGTGAGAGATATTTCGTCAAAATTCATTTTGGAAAGGTGGTCTAAAAACATTAAAAGAAACTATACACTAATAAAGACCAGTTATGATCCTAAATAGATTGAACCAACTATGTAGAGATTTGATGGTTTATGTCATAAATTTTATGAGGTGGCAAAACAAGCTGCAAAGTCACCCCAAGAAAAGACTATGTTGTTGGAAGCAATTGACCAAGTTGAGTAGGATATGAAGAAAAAAGTATTAACGGGATTATATAGTAGTGAGGCAAATGCTAATGCAAATGGTGGATTTGCTGATGAGTGTGTTGATCAAACTAAAACCCATGATGCCAACAATAGTTTAAAAATCCCAAAACATGTTATTAGAAAGGGATGACCACAAAACAAAAGAAGAATTTCTCCCATTAAAAAAATTATGAAAAGAAAAAGGGGAAGTGAAATGACTAATAAAAATTGTTTAACAACGTAGGTATGTATTAAAGTATAACACAATTTGTGTTTTATTGTTGAATTTATTATATAATTATGTTATATGGCTGAAATATATATTTTTGTTGGAGGATTGTTGTGGGAGTTCGAAACCATTGAACACATTTGATATTTCAGTAGAAACATCGGTCAATGTTAATTATGAGAAGTGAAGTGAAGATGTGAATATCAGTGTGTGTCTAAAACAAACATTTCATTTGAAATTTTTGTAATGTTATTGATGGTTTTTTATTTTCTTTATTATATGATAGTTCTTTATTTTCTTTTATTTGTATGAAGTTTTAGGTTATATTAAAAAATTGAACAATTTGTTATTATTTAAATTGTTTAATGTGTTCCTCTACATTTTTTTTACAGTTTATAACTACAAGTGACAAAGACAAAGACAATGTAAATGAACTAAGTTTTTTGCCTTCATAGTTATCAAGTGTTGAAAATGAAGGATTGATATCGTTAGTGACTTTGTTAGGTGACACTATAAATCCAATGTTTGAGTCATCAATGCAAAGAAATAGTGCAAATGACTTGTAACTTGTTATAGGCTTTGTAGATGAAAGTAAGGTAAATTATTAACATATAGGTAGCAATAACTAACCTCATATATTTACTTATATAGTGTAATTTGGCCTTGTAAGAAATTTAGGATAAAGTAGCCTTGCTTGATTAGTGTTACACAAAGATGAAGATCACGATTTAGGGTTTTTTTTGTTGAATAGGTTAAAGGATGCCCCCCAAAAGATGTTTTTTTGTTGAATAGGTTAAAGGATGCCCCCCAAAAGATGACGATCACATTAAAACTGAAAGTTGTTGTTTTGGTGTTTAGTTGCTTACAGTTTTAAAGGATAAAGATGTTACATGTAAATGCGGCCTACTTTTTTGTATATGTAGACATACAGTTAATTGTAAAATACACTATTCCACACCTGGCATGTGATTTTCCTTGAACTATGTTTAGAATTTTCATTAACCATTTATGAGTGAAATTAATGGCAAAGTTATACACAATTAACCATGTTTTACAAAGAATGTGAAAAATGAAAATTGACCCCTATCAACTAGCTATGAAATTTCCTTATAAACACAAACAAATAAATTCCATGTTTTGACAATTATAAAATATAATATTCCACACTTGACATGGGATTTTCCTTGAACCATGTTCAAATTTCTCATTAACTTTTTATGAGTAAAATTAACCGCAAAGTTATATACCATTAACCATGTTTTTCAAAGAATGTGAAAAATGGAAATTTGTCACTACCAACTAATTAGGACGTTTTCTTATACACACAAACAAATAAATTTAATGATCTACTAATTGTAAAATACAGTATTTCACACTCGGCAAGTGATTTTCCTTAAAGCATGTTCAGAATTTTCATTAACCATTTATGAGTGAAATTTAGGGCAAATTTATACACCACTAACCATGCTTTTCAAAGAATGGGAAAATAAAAATTTGTCATTGTCAAATCACTATGAAGTTTCCTTATAAACGCAAACGAATAAAATCCATGTTTTAAAAACTGTAAAATACAAGACATGAGATTTTCCTTGAACCATGTTCAGAATTCTCATTAAACATTTATGAGTAAGTTAACTGCATATGTATACACCGTTAACCATGCTTTTCAAAGAATGTGAAAAATGAAAATTTACCACTGCCTACTAATTAGGACGTTTTCTTATAAACGCAAACAAATAAATTAATGATCTACCAATTGTAAAATAAATTATTCCACACTTTGCTTGTGATTTTCCTTGAACCATGTTCAAAATTCTCATTAAACATTTATGAGTACAGTTAATTGCAAATGTATACACACCATTAATCATGCTTTTCAAAGAATGTGAAAAATGAAAATTTGCCACTGCCTACTGATTGGAACATTTTTTTATAAACACAAATGAATAAATTTAATGATCTACCAATTGTAAAATACAATATTCAACACTTGGCCTATGATTTTCCTTGAATCATGTTCAAAATTCTCATTAACCATTTTTGAGTGAAATTAACTATAAAGTTATACACCATTAACCATGCTTTTCAAAAAATGTGGAAAATGAAAATTTGCCACTACCAACTCACTTTGACATAGTATTCCACATTTGGCATGTGATTTTCCTTGAACCATGTTATGAATTCTCATTAACCATTTATGAGTACAGTTAACCGCAAATATATACACTATTAACCACTATTTTCAAAGAATGTGAAAAATGAAAATTGCTACTGCCAACTAATTAGGATGTTTCCTTATAAACGCAAACGAATAAATTTAATGATCTTCCAATTGTAAAATATAGTATTTCACACTTGGCTTATGATTTTTCTTGAACCATGTTCAGAATTCTCATTAATCATTTATGAGGGAAATTAACCGTAAAGTTATACGCCATTAACCATGCTTTTCAAAGAATGTAAAAAATGAAATTTGTCCCTACCAACTAATTAGGACGTTTCCTTAATTAGGATGTTTCCTTATAAACACAAACGAATAAATTCAATATTTTAACAACTAAGAAATATAGTATTCCACACTTGGCATGTCATTTTCCTTGAATTATAAGGATTATGATGGAATATGATAAAATGATTGTTATACGATTGAATTGTTAAGGATGGGCTGTCAAATTGGATATTGCATGATTAGAAATTGTATTGTTGTAAATCATTGAAGTTATATACTTGTAAAAAGATATTGGGATATACTATGCAATTTATTGAGAAATGATTTGCGGATTTGATGCATTTGTGAAATTTATGGAATATAGTGTCATTGTCTATGTACTAAACTATTGCGATTATATTTATTATGACTTGTGAAATGAGATTGGTGATGATGATGATAATTATTATTGTGAACTATGACTGAGGTCATCAAAGTTGGTGGAAATTCATAGTAGTGGTGCCAATGTGATTATGATGGTAGTGATTTTAATGTGATTGTGATGACAATGGTGCTAAGGAAATTATGATGATAGTGATAACAAGGAAATTGTGATGGTAGTGGAACCAATGAGAATTGTATTGGAGACTAAGGAAAACCCTATATAATCGATAACATATGACCGACAACATCCTGATCATGATCGAGATGTACTCAGCCTCGTCTTCCTAACACATAAGCAAAGTCCAACTTCACCAAGCCCAATAACATGGGCTACGTCCCGTAAGATAAGCATGTTAGTTTATATTCACAAAATCCACCAAATCTATTAGTTAAGATTCACTAAGGTAATCTGTTACTAACTTATACTATAAATAAGTGGTATCTATTTGGTATCGCAGGTACACCCCCTAGTGTGGTTCGAGGGATTCACAAGGAGCATACGATACTAGGAAGATTGAAGGTTGTCTTGAGACTAATTTTTATGATATTATGAGTATTGAATAATTATGTGTTATTTGTGTGTGAGCCAAATAGTTACCACGTGTTACTATTTGATATTGTTTTAGTGTATATATGGAATTTTAGATTACTCTAAAGGAGGTATCAAAACTTCAATGGTATTCTAATCTTGTAGACAAGACCCTATGTGGTGAGAAGTTAATGGAGATTTCAACTACACTTATCACTAGGTAGATTGAGCCATCAATTCTTTCATATGTGTATGTGGGGGATCACCCTAATGTGTAGTTTCTAAAATGGGGATAAATGTGTAATCTTGAAGTGAAAAAGATTCTAAATTGATTATCAATCATGAGGTGAAAAAGATTTTGAAGGGGTTGTGTGTATGACCTAGTAACTAGGGTGCATGAGGAGGTGTTAACCTTTGAGATCAAGGATTTCATATAATTTTCTTGAAGAATCTGTCTAGTATATTAGATGCATGTGAATGAGTGACTATAGTGAATACCTATGACTTGTTATAATATTAAGACAAAAACAAGCATATTATAATAAGACATGGTTCTCTAGAAAAGCTTAATTTTATTCTTCAGCCTCTCTTTCTTAAATAGGTGGCACAACATATCTTTTACATTAATACGATAGATTCTTTGAAATATATAATTAAAAGATTCTTAACATCTAGTCTATAAAAGATAATAAAATATATTCATCATTAACATCCCACCTCAAATTGATGCTAGTAAGTCAACCAGCAACAATTTGCCAACAAGAAACTAATGGCGTTAGCACCAAGTGAATCGCCAAGAGAACCACCAAGAGAACCGCCAAGAGAACCACCAAGAGAGCCACAAAGAGAAACACCAATAGAAACACCAAGAGAAACACCAAGAGAGCCACCAAGAGAACCACCAAGAGAGCCACAAAGAGAAACACCAAGAGAGCCACCAAGAGAACCACCAAGAGAATCACCAAAGGGAACCACTAAAGAGAACCACCAAAGAAAACCACCAAAGGAAACCACCAAAGGGAACCACCAAAGAGAACTACAAAAAGGAACCCCCAAAGGAAACCACCAAAAGGAACCCCCAAAGGGAACCACCAAAAGAGAAAAAGGGAACCACCAAAAGGAATCACCAAAAGGAACCCCCAAAGGGAACCACCAAAAGAGAACTACCAAAAGGAAACCCCAAAGGGAACCACCAAAAGAAACCCCTAAAGGGAACCACCAAAAGGAACCTCCAAAAGGAACCACCAAAAGGAACCCCCAAAAGGAACCACCAAAAGAAAACTACCAAAAGGAACCCCAAAGGGAACCATCAAAAGAGAACTACCAAAAAGAACCCCCAAAGGGAACCATCAAAAGGAACCACCAAAAGGAACCCTCAAAGGGAACCACCAAAAGGAACCCATCAAAGGGAACCATTAAAAGAAACCATCAAAGGGAACCACCAACGGGAACCACGAAAAGGAACCACCAAAAGGAACCATCAAAGGGAACCACCAAAAGGAACTGCACCAAATTGTACAGCGGAACAAAATTTCTGAGTTGAATGACAAATAGTGTCAAGACAAATTGTATTGCCTTACACAACTCTAATCACAAACCTAGCTCTAGATACCATGTTAGAATATTAAGACAAAAACAAACATATTATAATAAAACACGGTTTTCTAGAAAAACTTAATTTTATTCTTCAGCCTCTCTTTCTTAAATAAGTGGCACAACATATCTTTTACATTAATACGATAGATTCTTCAGAATATATAATTAAAAGATTCTTAACAGTTAGTCTATAAAAGATAATAAAATATATTCATTATTAACATGACTGAGTATAATTATGTTTATCTAAATAAATACTTGGATATGATTAAATGGCTATGATAGTTAAATTATAGATTGTATATTATTATGATTAACTTTGTTTACATTAGTTTACTCTTACAATTTTTTCTGTTTGAAATTTTATTAATATTACTATGATCATGTTTTCATATAAGAGCAATAATCATGTAGGTAAAGTTAAATAGTAACTTTTTATTTCACAATAAGAAAATTGTGTATGTTGTATTAATGTAAATTAAAGAAATTTTAGTTATAATTTCAAGTAATATATAATGAATATGGATATGTTTGAAAATATGGATAATATCTAGATAAATTATTATAACATTTTATACGTAAAATTGAGTATTTTTGGATTTATTATACGTACAATAATGACTCTAGTAACAATATTATATTTGAAGATATGATGACTTTTAATAATAGAGATACGAAGAGGGTTCTAAACTATTATAACCTTTTATTTTTAATAATAGAGATACAAAAGAGGGTTCGGAACTATTATAACCTCTTTAGTAATAATTGTATTATTTATAGCTAAAAAATATTATCAAATTTTTGTTAACCATTATTAAATTTCTTTTCGTGATATACAATTAATTATTCTTTTAAACAAAATAATTTAAAAAATAGATATGTTGGTACTAATTAATGACATGATTACTTAACACATATTCATCACTTAAAAATGTTAATAAATAATTGAAATTAAAAAAACTGATGAATTTATTAAAAACCAAAAACATATTTTAAAAAAAAAAATAAAGTAACACAACACAATGAATTTTTTTTTATTACTTGGATGAATAGATTAATTTTATTAAAATTCAAATTATCATTAGGAGTGGATGAATTTTTAAATTAATTATTAATTTTACAAATATTTAATATACATTTGAATAGATTCCGGAGATATTAGGTGTCCTGTCCTTCATTAAAATATAACTTTTTAATTGAAATATAATAATTTGATAAAAAAAATTACTATGCTTCCTTTTTGATAATTTCTTATTAACAATTTAAGATAATGTTAATTATTACGTTCAAAAATCATATAACGTAATAATCATTTATACATAAAATTTATTAATCATATTTTATATATATATATATATATATATATATATATTTTACAAGTCTTTTCTGATTCCTCCAATTATATTTTGAAATTTTCTCTTCCTAGTGTAATTATAATTATATTTTAATGTTCAAGTTAATAATATATTTTTATTAATATTAATTAGAATTAAAAAGAAAGATCCTCATATCTAATAATTTTTTCATATTTATAATATTATTTAACGAGTCTTACCTAATCGAACTTATCTTGTGATTCTTGTCTAGGCTTAGTTATTAAGGTGGAATACTTTTTGGTTAATATGGAGGACATCATGAATATAGCTGAAATATTTTCGATTAAATTAAATGTTTTCTATGTATGTTGATTGTCGAGCTTCTCTTAATTTAGTGTCCAATATATTAGTCTCCTAATCTCGAGTAGCTTGTGATGTCAAAGAGACTAGTAAGTTGACAACCCGTATGTAGTCATTCGTGTAGCTATTCGTTTAAGGCAAGAACTTCAGTGACGTAGAGGGTAAGGTGTTATGCTTTCATATTGTGTAAGCGCGTAGACGTATTTTCTTTTGTGTGGGAAAATTGGTTGAGATGGGAAAATATTTTCACCCCAATCGATGGGATGCTTCGATTATGGTGATAGGCGTCACTCACACGGGTTTTGAGGCGTCGTCTCATCAAGTTGTTGGATGGATGGCAATCAGGCGGTTACGGACTGATGATGCTTTAGTAAGCGCTGCGCTTAGCGTTATAAATAAGGGGTTAGGGTTGTGGAGTTCTCGTGCCTGTTTATTATTGTTTGAGTACTTGATAAATTTTCTTAGAAAATATATGCTATGTTTTCTTCCTTCTCTTCCGGTGTCAAGAAGTAGTCAAGTGAATGGTCAGAGGTGGCCAATGAACGTTTGGGTCTTAGTGGAGTTTGTAAATTTGTTGGGAGAGAGGTCTCTAGGACGTCATGACCAAGAGGTGGCTGTAAATATGGAAAAATGCTCTTTATCAACAGATGAAGAGGTAGAATAGTCTCGGTATGATCGTCTTCCCAGAGAGGGGTATGAGTGGGTTGCCATAGTGGTCTCTCTATTTTTCAAGATTCGTGTAAGTCAAGCGAGTTAGCTTTATTCATCTCTGGAATCACAACCTACTAGTCGAAGGTGTTGGTGATACATTATCGCAATTAAAAGGTGCGCACCTATAAATCATGTCTGTCATAGTCAGGAAGACTCTAAAGAGGAGATTTTCTATATGTATGTTTGTTCTTAACATTGCACCTACCCAACCTCATCTACAGTTGAGCATCCCTTTAAGCTTTCTGGATCTTGTGTGAGGCCTTGTCAATAGTGCCTATGCCACAAGTATTCCTTCATCACTTCAACTTATTCCGCCCTTTTACTTTCAGTTACAAGAACTTTAAAAATGAATTTTTCAAAGTAGTTATTGAAGAGGCGGGAAGGATCTCATTTTTACGACGAGAGGCCTAATTTTTTGTTGTATTGGACAAAAGCCCCTCTTCACTACAAGTTTTGGCCCCAATTCTAAATGTCTCCCTACGATTTATAGATCTTAGACATCCTTGACAAACTTCTTTGCCGAGTACTGACCCGACCATTCTTTGACGACTTCATTTCCCCTAATCGTCCAACGGATGTGGACGTTACGTGTTGTTTTACACCTTCTTGCTCTATTTTCGACTTTTGATGTTGCTAAGTTTGGTGTCTTTTTTCAGAAATCTTGGCATCTGAATTAAAAATGTTAAAGCCTTCCTTAAAGCAGTACGACGGGAAAAGGTGATAGAGGCTTAGAATGCCAAAATGGAAGCTGCCAATGTTTCAAGCAATGAGTAAGCCATCACATTCTGTCCCCCTAAGTCGGAACGTAGAAAGCACAAGAGAAAATAATCGCAAAGGCATATGGATGAGCCTTTGATGTAACTTGATTTCTTATTCTAAATAAATGCTAAAATTAATGTATTAGTGTCTATAATATCTTAAATTAGCTTAATTATGTATAAAATATACTTTTATGAATTTTAAGGTAAAGTGTAAAAATTGTAAAAAATACTATAATATCTTAAATTAGCTTAATTATGTATAAAATATACTTTTATGAATTTTAAGGCAAAGTGTAAAAATTGTACAAAATATTATATTTATGTAGTCGTATCAAGTCTCCATTATTTTTTCTTGACAAAGTTCTTATGGAAACTCTACATAACCTTTTATTTATCCCACCCAAATAGCTAAGAACCCCATTATAAGCCTATTTAAAAGTTCTTTTGATTCTTGAGGTGCATGAAAATTAAGTAAATTGAAATTAGAATTTACTCAAGCCTATAGTAATATTTAATATTTTGAAGTGTTTGAGTGAAAACAGTACCCTATGAGAGCATTGAGTGCAAACATTAAACCTATGAGAGTTTTTTATTGAGTTAGATAAAATCCATTCTTTAAAATATTGGAGATTATTTCTGAATAAAAATTATACATGCTCTAATATGCATTGGTTTGATTACATGAGAAGAGGATGGTATTTATTAAGGCTCAAATTAAAAGGTCTTGGACTTGATTTACATAGATGCATAACTTATCTTGTTCAGGAGTGAAAATGTTTAAGTGTGGGGTATTTGATGTAACTTGATTTATTATTATAAATAAATGCTAAAATTAATTTATTAATGTCTATAATATCTTAAATTAGCTTAATTATGCAGACAATACATTTTTATGAATTTTTAGGCAAAGTATAAAAATTGTACAAAATACTGTATTTATACAGAAAATTCTGTTGTAGTATACTTCAACATAGGTTCATTGTTTTATTTATATATTTGTTCACAGGTGTTCGATTTGGATTATTCTTTTTTCACTGGATTCCTAACTCATCAAGCTTTCATACATAAGTTGAATCGTTCAATTTGGAGCTAAAATGGATTTTTGGCACGTGTTTAAAGTCAGCATGTAGTATAGAGTTACGTTTATCATGAGTTATGGGCTGAATAAATTAGTTTAGGGCCCAACCATTAAGCATAAAGCTTTTGTAGTATAAATAAGTTATTACAAAAAATGTAATTATTGAGATATTGTGAAGAGCACAAGTCATTTTACACATTTTACATACATGCAAAGCAAGGATGGAATCGGTAGTTGGTTTGTTAGCTTCTCTGAATTTCTTTGTAGTGTATTTGACTCCTTGCAATGTAGTCCCTTCTTCTTAACCATTTCGTGTTCATTCACTCTCTCTCAATATTATTTTCTTTTGTTTTAGTTTAATTCATGCGTTAGTCTTTACTTTTAATTTGAAATCATTGTTGAAATCATCACTACTTCACAATGCTTGGAATCATTACCTTTCTTTGGTTCACTTTGCATTTTGCTTCTTAATCAAGGGTGAAAGTAAAGTTGTGGTAAAATATAGTGGCTATGTGCTTTCTTGGTTGATTAATCAAGTTTTTGAATAGGAAGATTAATGATAGCCAAGATTGGCTTTAACTCGATGCATTTCAATGTTGATTCTCGGATAACATTTTATTTTCTGCAATTTAAGTTTCAACACTTTAATTCATGCATTCTTGAATTTTAATTCTGTAATTCGGTAGTTGCTTGTGAATTCTTGGATTTAGAATTGGTGAGGAAAGGTTTATTGGTGTTATCTTGAAAATCCAATGCACTTGAATGTCTTTCAAGGAGATATTGTGTTAAGTGATCTACACTAAGCATTTTAGCATTATTTTCCCAATTTAATCCAACACCTTTAAGGAAGTTTTGATTCTTAGAATTTTACCTAGGTAGTTTAATTGAATTTCAATTCCATTTTAATGTTGTAGTTAGTTTAAATCAATTTTAGTTCAATTTCGATTTTGTAGAATTCTTATTGTTTTTCAATTCGTGTGTTGTTATTCTTGTTTAATCTCATCACTATTCTTGTTTTGGTTTATTTCTTCCAGCACTTTAAATTTTTGTTTCAATCTCATAGTTTTGTTTGATTTCAATCACATTTTGCATAAATAGTTCAACTTTCACCAACATTAACAATTTCTTATTAAACTACATTTTCATTTATCTGCATTTTAATCCTGTCGAATTTCAATTCCAAATTCATTCTGCATAATTCTTTTGAATTCTATACTGTATTATATTCATTTAATCATACATTAATGTTTCATTGCATTTACATTATGGTTTACTGCATTCATGTAGTTTAAACTTCATTCCCGAATTCAAACCCCCCAAATCTGCATTCTACATTTGTATATAAACACTACATTATATTAAAATAAAAGCCTCCTTCACTGCTCCTTGGATTGATACCTTGAGGTTGTTTCCCTATCATATTAGGGGGAACTTAGAGACATTTGAAAATCACTTGCAACAGTGGTTTCATCAACCTCGCTCTCCAAGAAGGACTTGCTTATCTTCTAGGTTGGGTTCTAGTTCAAGTGTGCCTTCAAGATTTTTGGGGGTGGAGATGGAGATGAGCCAAAATGTAAATTTTAATTTGTTGTCGATAGATAGGGAGTATCTAGAGGGTTTAGAGAAAGAGGATGTCCTATCTTCCTGTATAGAGCTGCAACTATGGGTTATGCCTCTAGGACAACATATGGTGTCAAACTTGGCCAAAGGAGATATCGTTGCTGAACTTGTTCGCTTATAGGACGAGTTGACCAAGTTTGAGGCTTCGCTAAGGGAAGCTTTAGAAGCAAACTCGTTTCTCAATGTGCGCTTAGAAGAACCCAAGGAGTAGAGGATGAAGGTCGAGGTCGACGTTGAAATTTTAAAGGATTGTTGTCATCTTGGTAAACAAATCGAGAAAAAACTTAAAAATGATGTGCCGGGGTGGTAGAGAGAAACCTGTCAAACGCCATGTCGGTCCATGCTACTCAATGAGAAATTAAGGAGTTGAAACTCTATGTTATTAGGGAGCATGAGCTTGGTTTCCATAAAAGTGTTCAACACTTCAGTGAACACGATGATCCGGCCATCCGGACAAGTTTGAAATCGTCCTTGATGTACATGATGGTCAATTAATGTCTATAGATTATATCCTAAACGAGGTTAAGGCCTCAAATAAAACGACAACTCCTTAGGAAGATTTAAACTTAGAAGGATAGGACATCACTTTTGTATTATCATTTTGTATTTGACTCTCATATTACAATATAAAATTACCTTCTTGTCATAAGTCTCCAATCTTCTTACTTTTATTTTACCAAATTACGTTCTAAATTGATCGCATGTTGTAGTAATTCAAATGAATAGTTAAGACGGATATACTTATCTGGCCGAGTGTCATGTAACATAAATCAATCATAATGTTTATATAATGTATTTTAAATGTCTCATACTCTGTAGGGATCACATTGCTAAAATGAAACATCCTAGACCAAGTGGTCATGTCGTCATATTCAGGAGGGATCACTCTCAATCGAGTTGGGAGTGTATTTGTTATACTCGGGAGAGATCACTCTCAGTTGATTGAAGCATCCTAGGATGAGTTGGGAAAGTATTTCTCGAAGTAGCGGAATGTTTTGTTGCCCTTTATTGGGGAAGAAATATGTGAAACAAGTTATATGATATGGTAAAATTTCAATAAGTTGCACGATCTTGGTAGCAGCTTCCTAAAAAAATCTTGTAAATGGTAGGCTCCATTTCCTAATACTTTTGTGATCTGAAATAGTCATTCCCAATTCGATGTAAAATTTCCCTTGGTGGGATCCGTTTAGGCTAGACTCCTTACTTTTAATACAAGATAACCTTTGTGAAAACTTCTCGATTTGACTTTGAAGTTGAATCTTCGTATTGCTCTTAGCCGACATGCCTCCTATTTAATGGTCGCCTTGTCCCTCAATTCATCAAGTAAATCCAATTCTACCTTCATAACTTCATTATTTCTATCCATGTTTAACAATTGCCTTCTTTGATTTATCTCTCCTACATCGATCGGAATCATTGCGTCAACGCCATATGTTAAACTATAAGGTGTTTCAGACATTGCCAAGTGTGGTGTGCATCTATAAGCCATAGGACTTTGAGCAACTCTTCAACCCACTTCCCCTTTGTTAATCCTAACCGTTTTTTGAACTCGTTCAATATGACTTTGTTAGCAACTTTAGCTTGCCTGTTAGTTTGTGCCCGTTACATGTCGAATTCTAAAACCCTTATAAAAGACTTATAGACCTTTATTGATGAATTATCGGCTATTTTTGGAAATGATAGTATCGGAGATCCCGAATCGATAAATGATATTTTTCCACACAAACTTTTACACTTGTTAAGCTATGATTTTGGCCAGAGGTTCCACCTCGATCTATTTAGTAAATTAGTCAATCACAACTAACAAAAATTTGCACTGACCTTCGGATGATGAGAAAAGTTTGACTATGTCCATTCCCCATGTTGCAAAAGGTCAAGGAGATATGACATGACGTAGTTTCTCAAGTCCCGAATGTATCAAGTTTTAGTTGAATTGACACTTCTTTACATTTTTTATGTACTTAGCATAGTCTTCAGCCAATAAAAACTCGCTCTTAACACTTTAGCATTCATTGTTCTTCCTCTAACATGCGATCCATAAATTCCTCAATGTAATTTATTGAGAACCTATCGGGTTTGGGCAACATCTATACACTTTAGTAGTGGTTTCCCAAAACCTTTCTTGAATAGTTCATTTTTTATTATAATGAAGCGGGTTCTTTTTTTTGAATACAACTGCCTCCTTTGGATCATCTGGATACTCACCATTCATAAGATAAGAGTAGTAGGGTGTCATCCAAATTGTTTGTGCTGCAAACTCTTAGAGGAGGACTAAAGATTGAGTTATCATGTGTTGGATGATCGTTTGATGATGCCTCGTTCCCTTCACATTGGCCAGCTTTGAGAGTAGATCTGCACAACTATTGGCTTCTCTCGGAATGTGAAAAACACGAACTTCCTAGAATTCTGCCATTTTTCCTGATGTGAAATGATAATACTTAAGCAACAAGAGATCTTTCACTTAAAATTCACCTAACAATTGGCCAACTACGTGTTGGGAATCCATCTAACAACTGATCTTCAAGCGCCAACCTCTTTTGCTAACATTAGCCTTTCAATTATGGCCTTATACTCGGCCTGATTGTTTGACACTTTAAATTGTAATACTAGGGATTATTCAATCACAAGTCCACCCGACCCCTCTAACACAATATTGATTACATAATAGATGGGTCTCATTTCTCCACTGCTCTCTTAGAGTAACATTGAACTTGTTGTATTGTTTGAGACTAAAAGATACAAGATGAGTTCCTTCCCGTGTTCGGGTTTTTGGAGGATGGATGGAGATGTTAGAAAGTTCTTTAATTTGCAAAAAATTTCTTCGCACTTTTCGTCCCATTTGAAGGTTGATGTTCTTTTTAGTAGCCGAAGTATAGGGCGAACCTTTTTCGACCATTACTAGTGTGAAGCGTGACAATGTCATTAGGCGTACGACCAACCTTTATACTTCCTTTATATTTGTCGAGCTCCTTATGTTAGTCACTGTTATGCATTTATTCGGGTTGACTTCAATTCCCCGACTGGTCAACATGAAACCTACAAAATTCCCCCCTTTTACACCGAACACACATTTTTGGAGTTCAATCGCATATTGTACTTTCTCAATATCGAAAATATCTCTTCTAGTTCTTGAAGGTGCCTTTCACACGAGTCTGACTTCACCACCATATCATCTACATATACTTCCATGTTCTATCCAAGTTATTTTTCAAACATCCTATCCATTAACCTTTGATATGCGACACCCCATTCTTTAAGTCGAAAGGCATCACTTCATAGTAAAAATCGATGTCATCTGTGATAAACGCTGCCTTCGTGGTATCATTGGGGTGCATTCGTATTTGACCGAATCTTGAGTAGGCATCTAAAAAACTTAACATTTGATACCCTATCACCCTGTCGACCAATCGGTCTATATTGGACAATGGGTACATGTATTTAGGGCATGCTTTGTTTATATTTGTGTAGTCGATACATACGCCATTTGTCACTTTCCTTTTTTACCAGCAACAATTTGCAAGCAAAAGTTGTACACTTGGCTTCTCGAATGAAACCAATCTTCAATAACTTTTCGACTTCCTCTCGTACTTCTTTTGAGACAATAGTTTTGTCTCTTTATAGACCAACATTTTATGAGTAATGATTTTAGAGTCGATACCAGGCATGTCGACAATTACATTCTTTGTCAAGGTGTTTTTAATGGTTGACATTTCTTCCTCACTTGCCATCAAATCCATATAGGTTATCTAGTGGTCTTGTCCCAAACAAATGAGAATGGTTTCCTCCTTGGGTTGGACCCTAATGTCATCATTAGCTCTTGAGTCCAAATTAGTCATTGTGACTATATCTTTTCTCGACCTTTTATTGTGTCTTCTATTACTAGGTGAGATTTTTAAACTCGTCATGTAGTATTCTCTTACCTCCTTCTGATCCCCATTATTGTCATTATAGAATGATGGGAACTTCATTGTCAATGTAGAATAGACACAATGACACCAATTTTTTTTAAGTGATTATCATCCCAATAGCATGTTGTATGATGCATTCACATCTATTATCAAATATCACATTATTAAAGATTAAAAATTAGTTAAAACATAACTAACTCATAATTTTAGCTATTTTCATATGATTTTACTACACAGTCTAACTAAATATTAAATCTAACTTATTAAACCAAATTATCTTACATTTAATTTAGGAAAAAAAATTTGAATTTTAATATTGTAAATAATGATATATTTTATTTGCAAATATGACTAGTATGATTTATTTAGTTTGATAAATTTAAATTTCAAAATGAAATTAAAAAAATATAGATTTATTCCCTTTTTTTAAAACATTTTACATATTATTATTTAGTTTACGAATTAGTCTGTTTATCTGTAAATTTTTTAATTAGATAGAAAAAAAAAATTCTTTTATAAATAAAATTTATCTTATCCATTTTAAAATACGAACTTTATTTACCGAACCTTAAACGGGTAAGACCAGTTTAGTAAAGCATCCCAAATCCCTAAGTGAGTTTAATTGAATATTTATAAAATTGGTTTTTAATATTTTTGAAATAAAAACTTAATTTGAATGAAGTATCGTGATTTGTAATTAGAATGTTTTTATTCTAAAAATAAATTAGTAATAAAATTTAGTACAAACTTATCATTTAAAGTAAAATTTATTTAATATTATTAATATAAAATCAATTTCTTAATATAAATATTTCATTTTTCTTTTCAGAAATATAAACATGTAACTTAGATCAAATTAGTTTATATTTGAATCCTGTAACTCATCCGGACACTCCATAAATTGATATATTTATGTACTACCAGATTTGTTTAGTTACAGCATCTCTAATGTATTAGTTTTTCTGTATTCAGTAACTTGCAATAGACCATGTACCTAATAATCCTACGAGTTGGCCATTCTCGGATAATTTATGTAATAAAAAAGTTCATATTTAATTCTCCTACTTTTTATAAACATCCACATTTTTAAGATGTCTGCCGAATACAAATATTTTGTATTGAGCAGATTATAGATATTATATAAATGTTCAAAAAATATGGGTGTTTATAAATTAGTGTTCTTAATTCTCCTCATACATTAAAACTCATTGAATTTAGCAAAGTAATAGTTCATTTTATTAAAGATGATGAATAAATATTCACTTTACTAAGTGATTAATGAAAATTAATTAAATATTTGTCATCCAATTAAAAAATTTAATATTAAATATTTTCTTTTACAATCCTTTAAATTTTAGTTGAATGTTTTTTATCCTTTAAATTTAAATTTATCTTTTTAAATCTTATAATTAAAAAATAAAATAAAAACTCATTTTGCCGGTATGTTATCAAATTGAATACGTTGAAAGGAAAACAAACATATACTTACATGGATTGAGTACCTCAAGATAACTCTTTTCGGCTTTATTCTTAGCTGTTCCTGATCTCCTTCTGAACCGCATAAGGATCTACCTGCATTAACACTCCAACGCTTAAATAAGTGTATAGTGTAAGTAGGGTTTAAAATTAGGGTTAAGAATGAGTGCATTACTTGGTTAAACACGCCTATTTATAATGCAGAATAAAATAGAATTACCTTTGTGGATCTTAATCATAAGATCCGTTGTGATCATATATTTTCTTTTTGGGATTAGGGATGAATCTTTAATTATAATATATTTAGGTATGATATTGTGGGATCTTCTAAGATCGTATATCTCTTTGCGAAGATTCGGGGCAAATATTTAATATAACAAATTCGAACTTGATATGGTGGGATTCACCATTTTCACCTGTCGTCTTAAAGTCAAAGCCGAGGTCATACCAGCCTACGAGGATCTTGGCTGGGAAATATCCAGTATAGAAGTCCCTCTAGTCATGAAGCCTGAAAGGCTGAGACGACTATTTATTGAGAGATGGTAGTCATGTGTTTGGTTGATAGTCGAATCAGTAAGTGTAAGGTGTTGTTTGAAAAAGACGGAAAAAAATATTGGGATAAAAGAGGCAGGAAATAAGTGGCCATGAAATATGCCACCCTTATTTAAGCCGAGTAGTGTTCGGATGATGTTGCGATGTTCTGGACAATTTCTCGGCCATATATGTTTAATTTAGTCTCGAGTACACAAGCCCCTCTAGTCGCGAGACTTCTACGAGAGTTGAAGCGACTAAGATTGATTTTATTTATCTGTAGTCGAGTTGTCAAAGTATACTTGAGAAGGCCGAGTTGCCAAATTATGCTCGGGATGGGCCGAGTTGCCAAATTATACTCGGATGAAGTTGAACTGCCAAATTATTCTCGGATGAGGCTGAGCTGCCAAATTATACTTGGATGAAGCTGAGTTGCGAAATTATACTCGAATGAGGCCGAGCTACCAAATTATACTAACTATCAAATTATACTCGCATAAGGTTGAGCTACCAAATTATACTCGGATGAGGTCGAACTACCAAATTATAGTCGTATGAGGCCGAGTTATTATATTATACTCGGATGAGGCCGAGCTACTAAATTATACTCAGATAAGGTTGAGCTGCTAAATTATACTCGGATGAGGCCGAGCTGCTAGGTGAGACCTAGTTGCCAAATTATACTAGGGTGAGGCTATGCTACCAAATTATACTCAGATGAGGCCGAACTACCAAATTATACTTGAATGATCCAAACGTGTTAGCTTGTGGCTGAGTGACTTGCTCTTTCACTTGGACTTAACCAAATGTTTCAATTGAAGTCAGGATTTGCTAAGTGACTTAACTCTTTCATTTGGACTTAACCAAATGCTTTAGTTAAAATCAAGAGTTGCTGAGTGACTTAACTCTTTCATTTGGACTTAAATGTTTCAATTGAAGTTAGGAGTTGTCAAGTGACTTAACTCTTTCACTTGAAATTAACCAAATGCTTTAGTTAAAGTCAGGGGTGGCCGAGTGACTTAACTCTTCCATTTGGAGTTAATGAAACACTTTAGTCAAAGTCGGGAGTGGCTAAGTGATTCTTCCATTTGGAGTTAACCAAACGCTTCAGTCAAAGTCGGGGATGACCTAGTGACTCTTTTATTTGGAGTTAACCAAATGCTTTAGTCAAAGTCAGGGATGACCAATTGACTCTTCCATTTGGAGTTAACCAAATGCTTTAGTCAAAGTCAGGAGTGGTCAAGTGACTCTTCCATTTGGAGTTAACCAAACTCTTTAGTCAAATTCGAGAGTGGCCGAGTGACTCTTCAATTTGGAGTTAACCAAACGATTTAGTCAAAGTTAGGGGTGGCCAAGTGACTCTTCCATTTGGAGTTAACCAAACACTTCAATCAAAGTCCAGAGTGGCCGAGTGACTCTTCCATTTGAATTTAACCAAACACTTCAGTCAAAGTCAAGGGGTGACCGAGATGTTACATTTGTTGAATCCGTCAAAGTGTTTTTTTACTTAAGCAGATCTTGTAGATGGTATGTATCGTTTGTTTTGGTTAGACTAATTTTGATAACAAGTTAGTTTGTATGTTGTCTGCTCAGGATGTGAAAAATGTGAGCATTCAAAATTTCACCATTTTTCCTATGGTATCATGATAATTTTAAAGTAATAAAAGTTCTTTTATTTGAAATTTACCTAACAATTAGCTTGAAATTGGGATTATGTAGCAATCGGTTCTTGTAGCGAAGAGATTCAATTTCAAATAATAGCTCCTACTACCATTTAGCCGGATAATTTGAGCTTTTAGAGAGTTTTGATAGGGTAGCCAATTCAGACGACCACTCAGATATTTATCGTGCTGATGTTACTAATGGTTCTTACAAAATTAATGATGTATTTTATCTTGGGATATGAGAAACGTGAGCTTTTGAAATTCTACCATACTTCTTGTGGTATCATGGTAATATGAAAGTAATAAAAAAAATTTCATTTGAAATTTAAATTGTAACAATCGGTTCTTGAAGGGAAGATATTCAAATCAAATAATATCCCTTGCTACCATTCCACCAGATACTTTCAGAGTAATTTGTTATCTTCATTACTTAGGCATTGTAAACAATGTTGAACCGCATGATTTCCATTAAGATCTTTGACGACGACCAAGAATCCTGATTGTAAAGTTGATACAACTAAAAGGGATCTCATGATGACATGTATGAGAATTTTGCATTTGCTTTGGTGAATGGGGCACTTGGGTTTTTGAAGTGCATGGTCGACTAATTCGAGATTTCAAACCAAAATGGCCTTCTTCATGGATTGATAACAACAATGGCCTACTGCTAGCCTCATGTGGTCAGGGGAGACAAAATAGGGAACATTAAATGGTGGGATGTGGTGACTGGACATTCTTCTTCATTCAACACCTGTAGAGAAGGAATCTGGCGAATCAAGTTTTGTTCCATGGGACTAAAGTCGGGGGCATATTGTTGTTCTGTTTTATGATAATACTTTTTTGGTATTTGATTTGGACTCTTCATACCCCTTAGCCAATTCACTTTTGCAACCCCAATTTCCGGGAACCTTGTATACTTGATTGGTTGCCCTTGCGAACTGACAAGAATGATCCACTGGTACTGCATTGCTAGATCAGAAGTAGCTTTCGTCTTGTTGAAATTAATGCAAATGATAAACAATCTTTGCGAGGATTTTGACAATCCTTTTTTATTTTTGCTATGAGTCTAATATTGTTTCTAAGATACATTTGATCTCCATCTCTGATGATGAAAAAATTTGGAGCTGGATCGTGACTGCTGAAGAGCTTGTAAACACCCAAAAGGAATTGTTGGGCAGTTTTGACACCCTATTTCTTCCTAAAGGTTAATTCCATATTTCTAAGCATAAAGTGAAACAACATCAATAGTTGGATTTCAGTTCAAGGACCCAACAATCTCTGGCACAGCAGGGGACGGTGAAGATGGCAAGTCTTCTATGTGAATGTAATGAGGTTGCAAGAGAAGAATGAGTTGGAAATCATTAGAGGCAATCCAATTCAAAAGGGACACGTGGTGGATAGTAAGGGGGAGAGCAATGAAAATAGCATAGCCACACGATCCAAGAAAGAAAGTTTTTAGCGGAAGGATTACGTGATAGTAGGGGTATATAAGGGAAATCTTTAGAGGAGAGAAAGGGAGAAAAAGAAAAGTTGTTGAAATCATTCCCTTCTTGGATTTGCTTATTTCCACATTCTCTATTTTTCCTTTATGTTGGCTGAAGCTCATATGATATATCATGCAATAAATTCTTCCCCTGCATTTTTGTTTCAATTGCCTTAACTGTACATTCAATTTTACTATTACATTCTTTTCTAGTGTTGTTACTGATACAGTGTTGAGAGGATGGTGCTAGATTACATTGGTGCTTTAATTGACTTCCATGGCGGAGAATACAATAATGAAAGAGCTCCAAGGGGAGATGGCCCGTATGAAGGAATCAATAGTGGATATTAAGCAATTAGCCAATACAGTGGCTGTTACGTATAGGGATTTGAAGAACTTGCTCGTCGCTCTTCATGAATGTCAGCGAGATGATTCTACTTGTTTTGAGACACTATAAACCTTGATGGATTCGATTTTGAAATCAATTTATGCTATAGATACTGGGTCATAGGTTTTCTCTCCGTCTTCGAAACGTCAAAACTAGATTTCCCTAAGTTTGATGGGTTGGACGCACTCCAATGGATTTTCAGGGTGGAGCAGTTTTTTTATTATTATAAAACACCGGATGAACAACGTTTGTTCATTGCCTTTATGCATTTGGAAAAAGAGGTGGTTCCAAGCTCGAAATCATGTGTTTCCAACTTGGATTGTGTGTACGCGTGTGTTAGAATTGGAATTTGGACCATCACTTTATGAATGTCCTCGCTCAGATTTATTCAAACTCACACAGGAAGGTATTGTGCAAGAATATTATGCTAAATTCACAGCCCTCGCCAATCGTGTTCTAAGGGTTACCACAGAGGTTCTACGAAAGAGCGTTTTGTAAGTCACTCTCCAAAAAGGTTCCCTCAACAAACAAGATGTAGTATAATGAGAACCTGAGTATCAATCCTGGGAAGTAGTGAGAATAGGTGATGAGAAATGAATGATTCAATGAGGAAAATGAATGAAATCGAAACTAAATGCAATATTAAACTACAAATTAACCTAAAATGGGGTTAGAATACTATATGCAATGGAATGGAATGAAAACAGAATGCAAAATATTAAAATGTGTAGAAATCACAAAATTGACCGTGGTGAACAGTACCACTCGGTCAGAAAAATAAGCTCTCGGTCAAAATGAAATGGGTAATGAATGTGTCGGTCAACAATGGTCCAAAATGATTTGAATGATGAATGAATGATATGGTGAAAATCTTGGTGTAGGAAATGCGAACAGAAACGAAAATGACCGAGAGTATAAGCAAAATTAGCTAAAGGATTAGCACTCTGACCTAGGTGAATAGTAACCTCGGTCAGGAAATGAAGTAACTGCACAAAAGGTTAGTACACACAAAAATACTAATATTTAACAAAGATAAGATGCACAAAAAATGTCAAAATCAAGGTCTTGACTGAGAGTCACTACAAAATGGTGCACAAAGTCTACCTCTCTCGGTCAGAGACAAACTAAAAAGAATTAGCAAAAACCACCTGAGCAGATAGATTCAAAAGGTGGAAAATAGTAAAAAAAATGAAGAAAACAGAAATCAAAACTCACAAAATGATGGTGCTTACCGAGATGAACAATATTACTCGGTCAGTGGCTCGTTGGTCTAATTGAGAAACAAGTGACTCCTTGGTCAAAGAAAAATGTGTTTATGGTTTTTATGTTTTAAATGGACAGAATGAATGCAATGGATGAAAGATGAATGTATGCAAATTATTGACTGTGTGAAAATGAAGATGGTTCAATGAAAATACAAGAAAATGGTTCTGACCGAACCAAGAATTGAGTAAAAATGAGTGTTCTCGGTCAGGGGCTAAATGGTTGAAGTTTTCTCGGTCAAGAATTTAATGGCATGCATGAAATGTATGGTTGGTCGAGTGAAATGAAGTTATTTTTCAATTTTGAGTTTTAAAAATGATAGATGACCGAATGAATGAGTGTTGGTGCGTATCCCTCAAAAGACATTTGAGTAGTTCACACTAAACCTTGAGTCCGAAAGAAACCTCCCTACTCCCCAACAAGAACTCACAAGTACTCAAGTTTTAAAGCAATAAAGAAAGCATTTAAAGAAAGCAATCCAAACGCAAATCCTAAAGAAGCATGATAACATGCCTAAAGCCAATCTTAGATCCTAGGGTTTCTTGATATTGTGAAGACTTAAAAGAGATTAGGAAATCACCATAAAAGTTTGCAAGCTTCCACCTCCAATCGGTAGGCTTCCACAAGTTAAGAAAAATCAAGAATCTAAGACTAAGAGTTGTTAAGCCCGCAACACCACACTCTTTGATCTTTGTTCGGTAAAAACTACTCTAAATCATCAAAGCATTAAAGAAAAACAATAAAATGGTGCAGAAGAAGAGAAATAAGATCCAACACAAGAGAAAAAATGCAGGAAAAACAATGAAACACATACACAATGTGGCGGAAACTTGTGGCGCAAGCAAGAAGAAGAACACCATGGCGCGAGAGAGAATTGAGAGAATATGAAACGCTTCTTGAATTAGATCTGGATTAAACACTTTAGCAACACCTGTTTTACATTGTGTTTTAATTATTTATAGTCCTACTTAAGTTACAACAATAGAATTGGATGTAGAGAATCAAAATAGACTAAAGAGGAGTCCCAAGGGTCGCGCCAGCTCACGGGTTAGCAACTTCAGTGCACTTAAAAACGTGTGTAGATTACTCGTTTCATGTCTGAATTTGAAAATTCAAGATCCCTTCAAAATCTCTCTAAGTTAGCTTCAAAAAGCCATCATTCTCATTGAATTTGGAGATCTGGCGCGTTTTCTATAAATAATTCATTCAGACATGTTTGTTGAGCTGGTCTGGCCTGGTGAACCCCAACTCAATAATTTATGGAAAATTCAATTTAAGTTCAAATTAAGTGATTCAAAGGCTTGATTAAATCCCAATAAGTATGCTAATCAATAAATCAAATTTCATCTAATTTGGAGTCTAATTGAGTTCTGGAGCTTAATTTACGTGCTGATGACTCGTGCGACGCGTGAGCTGCACTTGTACCAACTTAAAACTTGTGTGGAGAATACATTTGTGGTCCAAATCACACGCTTCAAATTTTGGCTGAAAGTGGCACGTGTCTATTTTCATTTGCATCCAGAATCATGATTTTTGGGTGTCTGCAGAAATTATGATAAATAAAACATTAGACCAAGGTCAGTATCCGTTTACAATAAAATAATGCTAATTTACTGTTTTTATGCACATTTCTAAGTTAAGGCTTCCAATGGTCCAATAACACAAATAATGGTTAATTTATCTTTGTTAAAAACTTATAAAAATTAAGATAACATTATTAGCTATTATAAATATGATAAATATTTGTGTCATCACTCTACTCAACTGTTTTGTACGGCGTTACACCAAGATATTCGCAGAAATGTCTTGGTCCAGGTGCCTATGACATTAATGAGATCTGTATCACTAGCAAAACTGTTTGAAGAAAAATATGCTACCAAACATAAGTTTTTTGGACCCAAGGTTTTTACACAAAATCAACCCCCAGCTGCAATGCCACACTCACATAAGACCACAACATTATCGCCCTTATTAAACAACCCATACCCCACTCCTTCAGCATCGAGGGCGATGGTCAAGAAATTATCTCCTCTTGAAGTTCAATTACAAAGAGAGAAAGGACTCTACTTCACTTGCAATGAAAAATACTCACCATCTCACAAGTGTCCTAACAAACAGTATCTTTGGTTGCACTTAGAGGATGACGGACTACCAAATGAGGTAAACTTGGAGGCGAGTGTATTGGAGACCAAGATAGAGCCTTAACTTCAGCTGGAACCATATCTATCGTTCAATGCCCTTAAAGGCTCTGATGTAGTCGCAACAATGAGATTTAAAGGTGTAATGGCTTACCAATACAAATTCTTTTGGATAGTGGGAGCTCCGATAATTTTATACAACCACGAATTGCTATCGATCTTAAATTTCCAGTTGAACCAATTGACAACTTTAATGTTACGGTTGGTAATGGCAACACTTTAAGAGTTGAAGGACTCATTAAAAAATTAGAAGTTCACATTCAAAATCATACCATCCAGTAGCTAGCTTACTTACTTTTGATATCAGGTGCAAATTTGGTTTTGGGAGCTTCATGGTTAGCGACAATAGGAGCTCATATTTCAGATTATAATAACTTGTCATTGAAATTCATGCTCAATGATAAGTTTGTAACCTTTCGAGGAGAGTAGACGAAATCGCCAGACCAGGCTCAATTTCACCACTTTAAGCGAATAGTTAACACGAATGTCATTGCTGAGATGTATTGCCTGCAATTTATGAACCCCAATACTAGACAAGATAAGCTGCTAGATTTGCCTACGGATATTGACTCGGAGATAGCCCTATTGCTGCATACGTATAGACATGTCTTTAATGTGCCCATTGGTCTTCCTCCTCCAAGAGGGACTCATAGTGCCAAGTAATAGCCCTTTTTCCTTCCCCAATCATAATAGTGAAAGAAGGATGGCACATGGAGATTCTGTACGGATTACAGGGCTTTGAATGTTATTACGGTCAAGAATAGTTTCCCAATCCCCACGGTTGATGAGCTGATTCATGAGCTGCATGGGACTAAATTTTTCTCTAAATTGGATCTACGGGCTAGTTATAACCAAATTATGGTGAATGAGGAGGACATGTATAAGACTACCTTTAGAACTCATCAAGACCTATATGAGTGGAGGGTGATGACATTTGGGCTAACTAACGCACCAACAACCTTCCAAGCTCTCATGAATAACATTTTTCAGAAAATGCTGAGGAAATATGTTTTGATCTTTTTTTGATAATATATTGATTTACAGCCCCTCATGGTGCACACATTTGAAACATTTACAAGAATTACTACAACTCTTACGTGATAATAAACTTTATGCTAAACTTTCGAAATGTTTATTTGGCAAACAACAGGTGGAGTATTTGGGGGGCATAGTTTTCGGAGCAGGCATTGCTATTGAGGAGAGCAAAGTTCAGGCTGTGTTTGTCTGGCCCTTACCTATAAGTCTGAAGCAATTACAGGGCTTTCTTGGATTGACAGGCTATTATCGAAGATTTATCATGAATTATGCAACCCTAGTTGGCCCACTCACTGACTTACTAAAAAAATATTGCTTTCTATGATCAGAGGCTACTGCCACAACATTTACCAATTTGAAGACAGCTTTAACACAACATCCTGTCTTGGCCTTACTCGATTTTTCTCTACCATTTCAGTTAGAAACTGATCTGTCTATAATGAGTATTGGAGCTGTCTTGACGCAGAACAAACACCCAATTGCATATTTTTCAAAGAAGATGTCACCTGCCATGCAAAAACAAGCAGCCTATGTGTGGGAATTATATGCTCTAACTGAAGCAGTAGCAAAATTCAGGCATTATCTCCTTGGCCACACTTTTGTAATCAGAACAAACTAGCAAAGCTTGCGGACCTTAATGGATCAAAACATACAAACTCTAGAGCAGCAAAAGTGGCTCCATAAGTTACTTGGATATGAGTTTACTATTGAATATAAGTCAGAGAAGGAAAATATATTAGCTTATGCACTCTCCAGGTCTTTCTACGCGGCTTGGTCTCAAGCGGTGCCAACATTGTTAACCAAATTGCAGCACACACAAATTAAAGATCAGGACATTCAAACCTTGATTAATGCATATGTCAACAAAAATGACGGTGATAGTCCGTATCCAGTACATTAGAAATTGCTACTATGGAAACACAGAATTACGGCAGCTAGTCATGAATTAATTAAAAGTATATTGCATGAGTTCCATAGTTTGGTTATTGGGACATGCAAGATTCTCTAGAACCTTGGCTAGAATTGCTGCTCAATTCTATTAGAAAGGGATGCACCATGACATTAAAATGTACGTCTAGCAGTGTTTGATCTGTCAATAAGTGAAGATGGTCACTACACTTCCTGCAGGCTTGCTTCAACCATTTCCAATTCTAGATTAGATTTGGGAGGATTTGGCCATGGACTTTATCACGAGCCTCCTTATCTCGTATGGCTTCACAATGATTTATGTGGTCGTTGATAGACTATCAAAGGTAGCTCACTTTATACCAATGAAACAGGACTTTAATAGTAAATCTGTGGCAGAGATAGTTTTCAAGAACGTCCTAAAATTACATGGCCTACCAAAATGTATAGTGTCTAATACAAAGTCTTTACGAGCCAATTTTTGGAAGTTTCTTTGGCAACTCAGTGGCACCACACTCAAGATGTCCTTCGCCTATCATCCTCAATCTGATGACCAATCTGAAATACTCAATAAATACCTGAAATTGTATTTACGTTGCTTCACTTTTGATACACCAAGGGAGCGGTCTAAGATGTTGTCATGGGTAGAATCAGCACTGGTATGACACCTTTTCGAAAATCTTAAATATGTTCCACAACATATTGATCCCCTATCAGTATAAGAGCAATTAATTTCAAGAGATGCAATACTACAGAAGCTAAAGTTCAATTTGCAGCGAGCACAACAAATGCAGAAAAAATATGTAGATAAGAAACACATAGATGAGGAACTATAAATAGGTGACTTGGTTCTAGTGAAACTTCAGCCATATCGACAACATTCATTGGCCTTGCGCAAAAATCAAAAGTTGGGACTAAGATACTTTTGCTGTGATAGATTGAATTGGAAAGGTGGCCTACAAACTACAATTACCTCCTTCAACATAGATTCATCCAGTGTTTCATATTTCACAGCTGAAGTTGTGTCGAAACAATCATGATCAATCATATGTTCTCTTACCAATATGTGACAGTGATATTCCTCCTCTTATTCAACCAATCACTTATTGAATATAAGGACCATCATTAGGGGTGATCAAACTTCAGCAATCCTTGATTCAATGGGAAAATGGATCAATAGAAGATGTCACATGGGAAGATAACAATGTGATTGCAAGGGCCTATCCTCATTTCAATCTTGGGGACAAGGTTGATTTCGTTGGAGGGAGTAATGTAATGAGGGTGCAAGAGAAGAATGAGCTGGAGAATATTAGAGGCAATCTAATGCAAAAGGGACACGTGGCGGATAGCAAGGGAGAGAGCAATGAAAATAGTAGAGTCACATGATCCAAGAAAGAAAGCTTTTGGTGGAAAGATTATGTGAGAAAAAATAGTAGGGGTGTATATAAGGGAAATTGTTAAAGGAGAGAAAGGGAAAAAACGAAAATTTGTTGAAATCATTCCTTTTTAGGATTTGCTTATTTCCAGATTCTTGTGTTTTTCATTTATATTGATTCAGATCATGCAATAAATTTTTCCTTATATTTTCGTTAGAATTACCTTAAATGTGCATTCAATTTTACTGCTACATTCTTTTACTTATACAGTTGAGGGTGGTGCTAGCTTATTCCTCATCACCTACCCATCGAAAACTCTAAGGACTTGATCCAGCAACTCATTGTCGATCCAAAACAGGTGATCATGGAAATCTGATTGCTCGCCAAGAATAAACTAGGAAATTGCCTCAAAATTGCCAAAGATGACACAATCAAGTTGTTGATTTCTCTCATTTCCTCGCTGGACCTCCAACTCCAGGAATATGGCGTAACCGTGACTTTCAATCTCTCGCTCTACGGCGAGAACAAGAAGGTGATCGCCTCTGCCAGGGCGATTAAGCTGCTGGTTCGCTCGTTGAGCACTGGAACCGCGACGGCGAAGGAGAACGTGGCATGCGTGCTGCTGTGGCTATCGCAGATGGAGAAAAACAAGATGACGATTGGACGTACGTGCGGTGCGGGAGGCGAGGGTGGCATTGGTGGAAGGACTGGTTAAGGTAGAGGAAGTGGTGCTGCTCGTGGTTAGGGGGTTCAAGTTTTAAATAGTTTATAATAATGTTTGATTTGAGACGGAAGAAAAGTGACTCCTCTATTCTTGATTAAGTTATTATTTTGATTGTATTTTATTTTCACGTTGAATGTCAAAGTATATTATCGAGAGGTACTTATATTTATACTTCAAAGCTTATCCTTTAAGTTAATATACAGTGTAAGTAAGATTGAATCTTAATCATAAAATCAAGACGAATCTTTAATATAATATATTTTGATATAATATAGTGGGATTCATTATTAGGATAAGATCATACCCACCTTTAAAGATCTCGATTAAAAAATATATAAGATAAAATATATAATAAAAATTGATGATAAAAATATAAAATTGTAAGATCATGAACTATTAATAATTATTGGTAAAAAAATAAAAATATTTAATTATATTTAAAAAATAAACAAGAACAAGTTTTTTAAAATTAGAGACTAAATAAATCAATTTTAAATTTGGAAGAAAACCAAACTTATTTCAAATCTAAATGATTGAAAATATATTTCAACCATTTTTAATATCAGTCAGAGAGAAGAGAGAAGGATTATTGATACTCAACTAACTTCTAATTAATGTTACTGTCTTTCTTATCATTTTTACCTATCAGTTTGGTTGAGACAGATTATGCTACATTACAATTTCAATTGTTGTAAAAAAAACTTTTTTCTTCAAGAATTTAAGACTTTCTTTTGCTTCACATACTTTGATCATATTGTAAGTAAAAAATAGAAGACAAGGTTGCAGATAACAGTAATGGAGATTATTGTCATTCTCCTTAGGTTCTTGTTGACTTTTCAGAAGTTAGGTCCCATATAATAGTTCAATTGCATAAATAGCTAAATAATGAATATTCTTGGAGATTGCTATTATAATCTGAAATTGCATAGAGATTCAAAGTTTCAATTCATGCTCTATCATGCTTATAGCCAAATTTGTACTGCGTTATATATGCAATGGATCGGGCAAGGATATGGTTTCATTGAAAAAAGAGATTCTTTTTATTTTATCACGAATTTTCTCAAGTTGAATGTGCCAAAGACTAACCATGTTTATGTACTATAATTTTCACTAACTAACCGAATTTTCTCATGCAGTCTGTATTATTGCATAACTTGTAATCAAAATCCATGGAGTTTAAAGAAAGAGATGTAAGGCCTTGAACGAATGTATTTTTTTATATAAATATTATATTTTAATTTTTTTAATATACAGAAACACATAAAAAATTGAATATACAAAAAGAAAAAGCAAACAAAAATATGGGAATATATAATTTACCTACTATTTACCGATTACCATCTTGTTCCTAATTGAGAAAATAAAATTTTTAGTATATACTGTTATTTAATCATAATTCATTAGGTGTAGAATTAAGTTTACTTTAATAATAATTATGTTAAAACTTTTTCTAACAGTTAATTTCGAATAATATAAAAGATTTTTATCTTAAGTGTGTATAGTTATTATAATCTATTATTAGTGGAATAAACAAGAGAACAAATCAAGAAAGAGAAAATAAAAAGGATAGAAAGAAAATAATATCTGAACGTTCATTTCCGTATAGATTATATATATATATGTATATATATATAAAAAGAAAAAGAAACAGAATTAGATAATAGAATATTTACTGTTACAGTAATTAATTATACTTTGTTAAATAAAAAAAGAACACTATAAGGACGAATCATCTAAAATCATAATAGCCAAATTAAGAAAATGATTATAAAAATTATCAACAAATTCCATTCATTTTCTTGTTTGATAATGCAAATTGTTTATTTTCTTCTTCTATAAGAACTTAGCTAATGGTAAGGGGATTCACCTCCACAAATAGGCAAGATTTGTAGTGTAGCTTTGAAGGCTCGGTGTGTAACTGAGGGAGACCACTGCTCCAGAAGGAATCCATTTAAAGTGGGTAGTAATAAAAGGGTAACAAACGTAGTTTGTCAAATAAGGGAAAAGTTCAAAACAACATAAAATTCCTATGATGTTCCCAACTCTTTATAATACCCATGAGGCTTCAAAGGAGATTCAGGACTTCTTTTGCTTTACTATATGCCTCTGTCTTATGCACATAGTATCTCTTATTGGACAAAACCATGATTCCACCAACCTATCCACTCCCTTCTTAATTCTATCCACACCCAAGTTCATACAAAACCCCATACAGATAAGGTAGATAGTCTCTAAAGCAACAAAACAAACAAGTCTTAATGGAAATTCAACAGGACCCTCCACCTCTTCCTTCTCTTCCTCAACTCTCTTTTGCTTAATGAAACAACTAAACACCTCAAAACCAAAGCAAACCACCCTGAACACCAAAGTCCCAAGTTGTGCTGATGGCCCCCAATTCAAAATTTAAAAAAACATGGCGAACAACAAAAGCTCAGGAAAGAAGTTAGAAGAAAGCTTTCACACTAATAGGATCAAGAAAGGTTTCTAAATATGGCAGAGGCAAGAAAGCAGATTGTCACTGCCTTGAAATACCACATTGCAACCATGAAACAGGCCACTGAGCAGCAGCAACAACTGCAATGCCATCAATAACATCAATCACTGTCCTTTCAGCCTTCCCTTCTTTCAAGGTTTGACCCAGATGGAAGATTCAAGTCTAGGAGAAGAAGGCCTAGGATGTATCCACCATCCTCAACCAAAATTTCAAATTACTTGAATGATTTTTCCTTCTCATCATCTTTTTCATCTCTTCCGCCTCTTCCTTTTTCTCTTCCTCCTCCTCGAGTTCTAAACTCTTATCCCAACTCCATCAATTCCCCCATTTACCCATCCACCCCCTAAGGCAGAAAATCTCAATTTCACACTTCCAAGTCAAATATTGGAATTGATCCTCAATCTACACCATTTCAACAGTTTAGAACCTACCCTTTTGCTTAATAACAACATTTTAGATCCTGCCATTGTACTTATTAACTGTTAACTGTTGTACGTTAAATTCAAAATTATTAAAGGGAAATTTTTTTAATGGGAATATGAACTGTGAAAATAATTATTCTTAATTATTTATTATTTTATAATAAAACTTTAGATATTGATATCATAAGTAGAAAAGAGAATAGAATAGAGTAGAAAAAAATGGAAGAGAGTAAAAGAGAATAGAAGAGAACATAAGAGAGTATAAGAAAACAGAAGAGAATAGAAAAGAAAATATATTATTAGTGTTCCACTTTAGTCTTTTCTTCACAAAAAAGAAAATCATAGTATAGTATGTATATCCTCTATTATCAAATTGGTATTAGAGTCAAGGTTAGTATGATCAATAGTTTGTTACTTTCTCAACTGATCAAGGCGGCAAATTATGATAATTGGAGCATCCAAATGAAAACTTTTCTTGGATCTCAAGATACTTGGGAGGTAGTATAAAAAGGTTTCGAAGAACCAAAAAATACAACGAGATACTTTGCAGTAAAAAACAAAACGTTGAGAGAGACATGATTTAAAGATAAGGCAATTATGTACATGTTGTATCGAGCTATTGATGATTTGGGATTTGAGAAGATGACTAGTGCATCATCTACGAAGGAAGCGTGGGACATTTTGGAAAAAGTGTTCAAGGGCGCCGACCGACTCAAACAAGTGCGTCTTCAAACTCTACAGGATGAGTTGGAGGCCATGAGGATAAAGGATTCAGAAGATGTATCTAGTTACATTACTAGTGTACAAACAATAGCTAATCAACCTAAACACAATGGAGAAACTCTCACAGATGCAAGCTATGTGGAGAAATTTCTTCAGTCTTTGATAAATGACTTTGAGAATGTTGTATGTGCAATCGAGGAGTCAAGAAATCTGGAAAATGTGAGCATCGATGATCTTGTATGTTCTCTTGAAATACATGAACAACGAAAGAAGAAAAAGAAACAAGAAGTCTTGGAGGAAACCTTAACCATCAAGGAGGACAAGGTGATGTATGTGCAACACAACCAAGAAAGAGGATGAGGATGCGGAGGTCGTGGTTTTGATCGTAGTGGAGGTCATGATCATGGAGACAACAATGAAAAGAAAGAACAAAGGAACGAACAAAACTAACGTGGACGAGGTCACAATCGTGAAAGAGGTGGTTGTTTAAATTATCCAAAATGTTGAATGTTACAACTGTAACAAATATGGACATTACATAAAAAAACTGCTATATTGAAAAAAAATTAAATGATAATGTGATAATTAACCTATTGACTTAATTTATTTTTTTTCTTTTTAAAGTGATTAATTAATTATTTACATACCTTTATTAATATGAATCAAAATATTATTAATCTGATAAATATATACTTTATATTTATTAATATTAATTTTAATGTTATTAATATATATAATAATAATTTTTTGTTTAATAATAATTATTTTGTTACTAAAAAACAATAAATGTTATATATGTGCACAATTTTAATTTTTCATTTAAGATATATTATTATATTTTTTTTTTATATTATATTAGTTTATTAACTTAGTGATTCTTTTCTTTGTAGAGTATCACAAACGTAGATGTTTAATTAAACACCACATTCAACACTTTGATAACCTCTTTCACGTTTTCAAGTTACCAAATTGAATTGTATGAATAATTTATAAGATAATCAATTGGAACCAATTGCAACCGAAATTTTTTATAAAAAGTAAATATTATTTTATATACTTTGATATAACTTTTTTTGTATAAAAATTATTTTTTTATTATGTTTCGCAATATCAACATTAAAAGTATCATGCATTTGATACTTAAAATTTGTACGGACAAAGTATTGGTAACCTCTTGGTTACTCCTAAACCACCTTAATTAGGAATAATTTAAACATAATAATTCTGGAGGCTCCCGTTTTAGGCTATGAGCCTCCCAGCCCTACTTTAATTTAAGCAGTGATCCTGGGAGCTCCCAATTTAGGCTGTGAGCCTCCCGGCCAAACTTAAGAATGACCTAATCATGCCACTCAGGCATGATTAGGTGATTAGGGCAAAGTTAACTCTTAACTCTGGCCCATTGCTTCGGCCTAGTTTACGAGGTTATAAATAGGTATTGAATGATGAGGTAAGAATGACTTGAATACTGATTTTACTGTAGAGAATATTATGCTTGAATATTTACTGACTTGAGTGTCGGAGTGTAATCACAGGTACACTCCCATCCAGTAGAAGGAAGGCTCCCAACAGTTGGACGGGAAGCTCACGGCAGAAGTGGAGAAAGAAGGACAAGTAAAAAAGGATTAGAGTGGAAGGATTAGTTGGAAGGTCCATTGTTGCTGTCGGTCCTTGTGTTAATCTCTCGGCAGGAACATTTTGGCGCCCACCGTGGGGCCGAGTCAGCAACTTGGAATGGCTTTCACAAGAAATATGGCGAGTAGAGAGGAGTCTAGGAGGGAAGGAGGGGAATTAGGGAGAGAAGAGATAGTAGAAGAGAGACAAGAGAACGAAGGGAGGGAAGAAACTACCGAGGAAGGAATGTTGATGTTAGCTAAACTGAGAAGGGAACTAAGTGAGTTCAAGAAGAGAAGTGCTAAGGAGATGAAAGGTTTAAGGCTGGAGAACGCGCAGATGAAGAGGAGGTTGGAGGAGAAGGAAGGTGCATCCTCGCATACTAAAGTGCAGGGGCACTCCCAGCCAGCATGGAGGCAACCATCTGCCATGGTCCAAGATGCACCTGGTCAAAGGGGAGGAACTCACAACACCATGGCGTCAGCTCTCATGACACCAGGAGGGGGCAGGAGGCATCCTTTCGTGGATGGGATAATGGAGACTCCCCTCCCGGCCTAATGGCGAAACTTGACGTTGGATAGATATGATGGAACTACAAACCCTGACGAACATATAGATGTATATGTCACTTAGGTGAGTTTGTACACAATTGGCGACGCAGTATTCTGTAGGGTGTTCCCTACATCTTTGAAGGGAGCAGCCCTCAGCTGGTTCACGCGCCTCCCAGCCCACTCCATTGACTGCTTCGACGTGCTGGTAATGAAATTTGGGACACAGTTTGCTACCAGCTGACCACATCACTTGTCATCCATAGCCTTGGTGAACATCAGGTAGGAGAAGGGAGAGACGCTGAGGGCATTCATGGAGAGGTTTGGAGGGATAGCTTTGAAGATCAGGAATCTCAATCCGGAGGTGGCCTTACACCACATGGTCACTGCCCTGAGGCCGGGATCTTTCTCAGACAGTCTGTGTAAAAAGCCAACGATAGACCTTGACGAACTTCGCAATAGGGCTTCAAAATTCATGCAAATAGAGGAACTTAGAGAGTTTCGTGCACAGACCCGCCTAGAGGCCTAGGAAAGACCAATAGACAGGAGGGAAGATAGAGATAAGGGAAAAAGGGTGCAGAACCAGAGGCCGAAAGAGCCACGCCCTCCTCGCTATGCGCATTACACCCCTCTGAATGTAGATAGGGTCAGAGCATTGGAAGAGGCACTGAATGCTGACTTGATCCATCCACCTAAGAAAATTCCCTCCCCACCCAATACAGATTTCAGCAAGCATTGCAGATACCACCGGAATCATGGCCATTCCAC
Source organism: Macrotyloma uniflorum (assembly GCA_016859785.1). Taxonomy (NCBI): domain Eukaryota; kingdom Viridiplantae; phylum Streptophyta; class Magnoliopsida; order Fabales; family Fabaceae; genus Macrotyloma; species Macrotyloma uniflorum. The sequence goes on from BDMB01000019.1 coordinate 447,593, forward strand.
TGAAGAATGTGTAACACTCAAGGACAAGATAGAGGAGTTAGTACAGGCTGGCTGGGCACCTCCAAAAGTTAGTGAAAAGGAGGGATGGACGAGAGGGCCAGCAGTGGGGAAGGTATGGGGGGTCAAGTAGGCCCAGTTATAACTCAGGTTATAATCAGAAGCAACAAGGGAGAGGGCAGGAGGTGAAGGAAGAGGAGAGAAAGAATCAACCCTTGAGGGGAGTGATAAACACAATTGTAGGCGGCTTCGCAGGAGGGGGAGCGTCTAACTCAGCAAGGAAGAGACATCTGAGAAATATTCACTCAGTCAATGTGGCCGACAGGGGAAAGAAGCCGAAAATGCCACCTATTACCTTCACTGATGATGATTTTAAGGGAATAGACCCTCAGCAAGATGACCCAATGGTGATCACCGTGGAGGCTGCCAACTTCGCTGTAAAGAAAACATTGGTGGATTAGGGAAGCTTAGTAGATATATTGTACTGAAAGACCTTCCAGAAAATGGAGCTATCGGAGGAGGTGTTGCAGCCCTACAATGACCAAGTGGTGGGATTTTCAGGAGAAAGGGTAAACACCAAGGGATTTGTGGATCTGTACACCAGATTTGGAGGAGATGGGGGGCTCTATAGGGTGATGAAGGTGAGATATGTTATAATTGATGCTTGCACGTCATATAACATGTTATTGGGGAGACCATCACTCAACAGGCTGGGAGCCATAGTGTCAACACCACATCTGGCGATGAAGTTCCCAACTATCAAGGGGGAGATAGTTACCATACATGATGACCAGAAAACAGCAAGGGAATGTTATGTTGCCAGCCTGAAGTCACCTTATGATTGGGAGGAAGGCAAGAAGGAAGAAAAAAGGCCAAGAAGAGAGGAAGGAAGGCCGAGAAGGGAGGAGGAAAGGCCGAGAAGGGAGGAGGGAAGGCCGAGAAGGGAAGACATGGTGGCCACGACAAATTTGGACCGTTGGATGAATGAAGATCCAAGGGTTCAACCCAAGGAAGAAACCGTGACTATATGTATTAGGGAGCCTTACCAGGTGACATGCATAGGGTCCACTGCCAGCCAGGAAGAGAGGGAAGCTATCCTTGGCATCCTGAGAAGAAATGTAGATGCATTTGTTTGGACTGCAGCTGACATGCCAGGGATAGATCCCAAAATAATTACCCACAGGCTGTCAGTACACAAGGAGGCGAGACCTGTGGCACAGAAGAGAAGGAAAATGGGGGAAGAGAGGAGGAAAATAGTTGGTGAAGAGGTTGAAAAATTACTAGAGGCAGGATTCATCAGGAAGGCAAAATACACCACTTGGCTAGCCAATGTAGTTATGGTAAAGAAGGCCAGTGGGAAGTGGCACATGTGCACAAACTACACAAATTTGAACAAGGCATGTCCGAAAGACACTTACCCCCTACCCAGTATAGACAGGTTGGTGGATGGAGCTGTAGGGCATAGGATGATAAGTTTTTAAGATGCCTACTCCGGGTACAATCAGATACTGATGCACCCGGATGAAGCCGAGAAGATAGCCTTCATCACAGAAGAGTGCAATTTTTACTACAGGGTGATGCCTTTCGGACTTAAGAACGCAGGAGCTACATACCAGAGGTTGATGGACAGGATGTTCAAGGGGCAAATAGGGAGGAGTATGGAGGTTTATGTGGATGATATGGTAGTCAAGTCAGATTCTTGCAACAACCACATTAGAAACTTAGACGAGATATTCTCGGTCCTGAGGAGGTATGGTATGAAACTGAATCCAAAAAAATGTGTTTTTGGTGTGCAGGAGGGGAAATTCCTGGGCTTTATGCTGACCAACAAGGGGATTGAGGCGAATCCAGACAAGTGTCAGGCAGTCATTGACATGAGGAGTCCCAGCAACTTGAAGGAGGTGCAGAGGTTGGTAGGACGCTTGACGGCACTATCCCGATTTACCCCTACTATGACCGAGAAGGTGCGCCCAATAGTGAGGTTGCTCAAGAGGCCGCCAAGTTCAAGTGGGACGAGAGGTGCCAGGCCATGTTCGAAGAAATTAAGACCTTCCTCACCTCTCCACCCATCCTTCAAAAACCACAAAGTGGCAGCGATCTCATCCTGTACTTGTCGGTCTTTGACAGTACGCTCAGCTCTATCTTGGTACAAGATATGGAGGGAGAGATAAGGCTCATCTATTACATTAGCCGAATGCTGCAAGATGCCGAGACACGCTATCAGTTGTTGGACAAGGTGACCCTAGCAGTGGTCACAACTGCAAGGCGCCTTTGCCAATATTTTCAAAGTCATAAGATAGTTGTTCGAATCGATTATCCCATACTCAAGATACTCAAGAAACCAGAGTTGTCTGGAAGGATGATCGCTTGGACCGCGGAGTTGTCGGAATTCGACATTTCTTACGAAAAGAGAGGACCTATTAAAGCTCAATGTTTAGTTGACTTTGTGGGAGAGTTGCAGGGGGAGGTAATTGAAGCTAAGAAAGAAGGATGGTGGAAGCTGTTAGTAGATGGCTCCTCCAACAAGCAGGGAAGTGGAGCAGGAATTGTGTTGGAAGGGCCGGGAGGTGTCAAGGTGGAACAGTCATTAATCTTTCAATTTAAAACCTCGAACAACCAAGCTGAATATGAGGCGTTGATAGCTGGATTGGCACTAGCAAGGGAGATGGAGGCCAAGAAGATTGATTGCTATACTGATTCACAATTGGTAGCTGGCTAGTTGACAGGAGAATTCCAAGTGAAAGACCCTTTGATGCTTAAGTACTATCATTGCACCTTGAGGAGGTTGGAAGACTTTGAAACCAGCAAGGTGAGTCACATTCCAAGGGCTGAAAACACCAGAGCTGATACCCTCTCTAAATTGGCAACTTCCAAGAAAGGGCAGCATCACCGAACAGTTATCAGGCACACCTTGGACCATTCGTCCATTGAATCAAGTAACTGTCAACAAGTGGAAATCCAATCTACCTAGATGACACCTTACTACCAGTTTTTGGAGCAAGGTTTGTGTCCGCCCGGGGAGAAGGAAGCTGCATTGTTCAGGAGGAGAGCTTCTCAGTTTGTGTTAGTGGGAGGGGAGTTGTTTAAAAGAAGCTTTGATGGCCCCTTGCTAAAGTGCCTTGGACTAGAGCAAACGACTTATATATTGGATGAATTGCACAGGGGGATATGTGGATCTCATTCAGGAGGAAGGTCCATGGCAACTAAAGTGCTAAAAGCAGGGTTCTATTGGCCTACTATTTGGGAAGATTGCATTCAATACATCCAAAAATGTAAAGATGAATGGTGATCTCATACACCTGGCACCCGAAAAGCTCCACCATGTTACCTCACCTTGGCCGTTTGCAACATAGGAAATGGATATTGTAGGACCTTTCCCCTTAGCCAAAGGACAATGTAAGTTTTTGCTGGTAGTAGTGGACTATTTAACCAAGTGGATAGAAGCAGAACCCTTGGCCAAAATAACAGCCGCGCAGGTCCAAAGATTTGTGTGGAAAAACATAGCATGCAGGTTTGGCATCCCTCACACCATCATCACAGATAATGGCAAACAGTTTGTAGATAAAGAACTAAAAGCATTCTATGAAGGCCTAGGCATTCAGCATGCCACCAACGCAGTAGAACACCCACAAGCTAATGGGCAGGCCAGGTGATACTCAACGAATTAAAGAAGAGGTTAGGGGTAGCAAAGGGAAGATGGACAGAGGAATTGTTAGAAGTCCTATGGGCATACAGATGCACCCCACAGTCATCCACTGGAGAGACCCCTTACAGCCTTACCTATGGGGTAGACGCCATGCTCCCAGTCGAAATAGGGGAAGTCAGCCCAAGGAAGAAATTCATTGACATGGGGGAAAACGAAGAGGCCATGAAGGTAGAGTTAGAGCTGCTAACAAAGTTGAGGGATAAGGCTCTTCTTAGGCAGGAAGCTTGTCGGCTAAGAGCAGCCAGGAAGTTCAACTCAAGAGTGAAGCCAAGAGCCTTCCAAGAAGGAGATCTGGTGCTCAGAGTAAAAAGCGCAACTAGGAGGGATCCAGCAGATGGCAAGTTCGCATCCAATTGGGAAGGCCCATTCAAAGTAGCTAAGGCACTGGGAAATGGAGCTTATCACCTTCAAAACCTAAATGGAACGCCAATACCAAGGGCTTGGAATGCACAGTTGTTGAAGTTTTATTATAACTGAAACCATGTAATCATTTCTCAGCAATGAAAGAAGTTTTCCAGATATGAATTGTTGCATTTAACTTAGAGGAAGCTTCACTTAATCATTAGTGATCCCTCTCTGCCAGCTAAGAGGAAGCTTCACTTAACCATTAGTGATCTCTCTTAGTCAGCTAAAAACTAACAAAGAGGAAGTTTCACTTAACCATTAGTGATCCCTCTCGGCCAGCTAAGAGGAAGCCTCACTTAACCATTAGTGATCCCTCTTATCCCGCTAAAATCTAACCAAGAGGAAGCTTCACTCAACCACGAGTGATCCCTCTCAGCCTTGAAGAAACTTCACTTAACCGTTAAGTGAACTCTCTCGGCCAACTAATATCTAAATAAAAGGAAGCTTCATTCCATCTCGAATGAACCCTCCCGGTCTCAGGGAATCACCAAGTGCCCTTCCCGGCCACTCAATAACTAATGAATCCTTTCAGCTTCAGGGAAATCCCACGAAACCATAAGTGCCCCTCCCGGCCATTTAAAAACATTCGTCTTTTCATTTGTTATGCCTAATTATTAAATGTCTTTCTCGGCCTAGCAAAACAATATCAATCACTCACGAAGAATGCAATAGTTAAAATAAAGCATGGAAGGGAAAAAGAAATAACAGTTGTATTCATCAAAATATTAGGCTCCCCGGGAGCTACAAAAAGTCAAGATTGGACTGGGTCCCTGAGGACTACAAAATGATTGGTCTAAGGAAACTAAAAAATAAAACTAAGAGACAGCAGCTGGGTTAGGAGGGGGAGTCGAGCTCTTCTCGGGTTCTACAACATCTTCCGGTCCACCACCTTCCGGGATATCCTGAGTCACCACTCTTTCATCCAGAATGTCTTCAATAGCCATCAACTCGCCTTTATAAACATCATTGCCAACATCAAAACGAGTGGGGTCTAGAGGCTCCTCCCGGCTTTGGAAGAAAAGGGCCTGGCGAACACCTTTCTCAAAACCTAACTCATGCTCTCGAAGGACAAGGTACTTCAACCTGTCACATTCTTTTTCCAAAGAAGCTTTGGCCGTAAGGGCCCTAGACAAATTCCTGTCTAGACCCTTGACGTCATCTCTGAGCCTTTTCTCAGTTTGGTTCACTAGGGAAAACTTGTCTTCCCAACCCTTGTTGCTCACCTCCAAGGCAAGTGCCCTTTCATCTGATTTAGCAGCCTTAGCCTTCAACTCTAGTATCTCAGCATTCAACTTCGAGTTGGTCTCTAAGGCTTCTTTAAGGGAGGCACCTGTCTCTCCCAACTCATGCTTCAACTTGGCGCACTCAGCAATTTGGCGACGACCCAAGAGGAAGGTACGTGCATGCATCTCTATAAAAGAAGTACCAACTTCCTCTAAAGGAGCGCTCTCGAACACCTCCTTCTCGGCTGGGGACAAACCGAAGGTTACCCTTTTATTGATCTGAAGATCAGAACCCAAAAACCGAGAAGGAGTAGAAGATGTTCTAGCTGGTTGGATGTATGCTTCTGGTTGAACGGGTATCCCCGACTGAGAAGTTGACTTAACCTTTTTCTGAGAAGGCTCTTCCCGGTTTGACTTTCGAGAAGTACTCGTGCCCTTTCTTTTATGCCTTCTCTTTTCAGCTTCAATGAGGTTGTGACCCCCCGAATTCTCCACCGAGATGGTCTCGGCAACCTTCTTGGCCTCTTCATCTTTTTTCTTCATCTCTTCCCAGATGGCCAGGAACTCACTCTTACTCGTGCCCATTTCAGCAGCCATCAAACCTATCAACAAACAAAGAATTCAGCATGGTTAAAAAACTTAACTCATGAGTGATCGAAAAAACACTTACCATCAAGGTCAACAGGACCCTTTGGAGAAAGGAAGTCTCCCATGAAGCGCCGTGTCGGCAATTTTCAACGGAGCATGTCTAAGAGTTCAGAGCCTTTCGATCATATTCGGTCATCCAGGAGCGAGGCCAAGAAGTGTACCTAAGAGGATCTCTCGTCCAGTAGAGAGGAAACCTAGGAGTACCATCACGAAAAACGGGAGGTTCACCATCATCCGCAATGACTATCTTAAAGTACCCTCCCTTAAAGTTTTTTAAAGAAGCAGTGTATGGTCTGAAAAGGAGGTTGGAAGGTTGACCTACCAAGGAGACCCAACTAATGTCTTTAGTAACTCGAGATCTAAAATGATGCAAGAATATGGGAGGAGTAGGAATTATGGAAAACATGCCGCAAAGCACGCGGAAGGCCTGCAAGGCAGCCCAACTATTAGGGTGCAGCTGTGTGGGTGCCACGTTTAAGATGCGAAGGACACCCACAGTGAAATCATCAAAAGGTACTTGCACATGCAAGTCTGAAAAAAGGAAAGAATACATATAAAAGAAATCTTCACCGGCATCCTCCCGGCCATAACACACACGGTCAGACGGTCCACAACGGCGAACCATGATGGTCCCATTGTCAAAATCACCAGAAATTATTTGTACCCCATCTAGGAACTCTTAGCAACTCTGAGAGCTACCAAATCTAGACACATATTCTAAAACACCGGGAGCTACCCACCCATACCCACTCCTCAAAGGCCTATCTAGACTTAACCATTCATCCTCATATGAAGGATGAAAGGCACCTCCCGGCAAACAACTGGAAGGACTACTAACTGAAGAATGGACCGAGGCAGTCTCGGTAGCAGAATGACATTCTCGGACATCCTCCCTCCCGGACGATGCCGACACGCTCGCGGACGAAAAAGAAGAGGAGGAGAAAGAAGACATACCAGATAATTGAAGAAGAGTTGAATTGAGGAGAAGAAATGAAGTGGGCAAAAGAAGTGTCCCACCACTTATTTATAGTACTAAGAGGGAAGACGAAACGTTTCCAGAGCAACCTTCTGGAAGCATCTATCCTCCTCTCTCCTACTTGAGCCACTCAAATCATCATTGCAGGTTACCTCCAGCCCCGTGCAAGAAAACCCTTTAACTTCCCAGTAACAGAATCAGTCCTGAAGCAACCAACTCATGGGAATATTTAGTTCAAAATCTCTTCGTTTCCTTCCAGCCCTCGAATATTGCTGAGACCTTCTCGGCCTGATCAATCACTCGAGACTTGGGGGGCTAGTGTACGGATAAGGTATTGGTAACCTCTTGGTTACTCCTAAACCACCTTAATTAGGAATAATTTAAGCATAATAATCCTGGAAGCTCTCGTTTTAGGCTGTGAGCCTCCCGGCCCTACTTTAATTTAAGCAGTGATCTTGGGAGCTCCCAGTTTAGGCTATGAGCCTCCCGACCAAACTTAAGAATGACCTAATCATGCCACTCAAGCATGATTAGGTGATTAGGGTAGAGTTAACTCTTAACTTTGGCCCATTGCTTCGGCCCAGTTTACGAGGCTATAAATAGGTATTAAATGATGAGGTAAGAATGACTTGAATATTGATTTTACTGTAGAGAATATTCTGCTTGAATATTTATTGACTTGAGCGTCGGAGTGTAATCAATAGGTACACTCCCATCCGATAGAAGGAAGGCTCCCAGCAGTTGGACAGGAAGCTCACGGCAGAAGTGGAGAAAGAAGGACAAGTAAAAAAGGATTAGAGTGGAAGGATTAGTTGGAAGGTCCATTATTGCTGTCGGTCCTTGTGTTAATCTTTCGGCAGGAACATAAATAAATTTAGTTAAACATATTTTTACTTTCTCCAAATTTATAAAAGTTTATTTATGAAATTATCCAATTTTTAATATTCTATTTGTAAATATACACAATTTATCGCCGTTAACTCCGTAACAAATAAAAATGTGATTTTTGATCTTTAAAATTTTCACAAATTGAATTCTCAATTTGATTGAAGTTTAATGACTCTTTTCAACTATTACACGTAAAATTTCACTTCAACAAAGCCATTTAAAAAAAATATATATTGTTCATGCAAAGGGACCAAATATCACTCTCACAAGTCTACTATTGAATATTATCTTAAAGTTAATATTTTTCAAAAAAATGTGACTTAATTCTAACAAATTCAATTGTCAAAATCAGAAACTTAATTTGAATTGGAATTAATGTGTTAATCTCATATTAATAGATTTTAGCCGTTCTTAGGATGAATTTTTTTTAATTAGATTTAATATTGGAGACGTCTTTGGTTTTCTTCATGTGGGGTAAGTTGAGAGTTTTTCTTTTTACCATGTATCTAAGAATGTCTCGGTCTATGGTAGTATAGTTGAAAACCTTTTGGTACATGACCATGTAGCTGAAAGTGTTTTGTATAGAAAGTGATTATCAAGTCTAACTCACCGTCAAAACTGGTTTAAAAAGTGAGGTTTACACCTTACTTATATATTATAGTTTGTCCTCATTTTTAGTCAATGTGAGATTTTCCAATACCGTCCCCTCACGTCGAGGAAACTTTCTCAACTCGAACATGACTCGTTAATAGGTGATCCAATTTAGGTCAAACAATCTTGTTAATAATCAGAACTCCTCAAACTATGTAGAAGAAGATCATAATCTATTAAGAGGTGGCCTCATGTCAATAATTATCGGATCTAACTCACTCTCAAAACCAGTTCAGAAGGTGAGATTTACACCTCACTTATATATTATAGTTCGACCTCATTTTTAGTTAATATGAAATTTCTCCAACATCTTAGTATGTCGAGTTAGTCTTGATATTGTATCACTACACTATCTTATGAAGCTTGAGGAGTAGTAGTGATAGAGGGTTTTCAATTGAACACAAATTATAGTTAATTTGCTAGGATACCGCTAAATGGTGTGCATTGGTCTTCAGTGCATTGTTTCAAATACATTGGCTATTTCAAATACATTAGTCATTTATGATATTAGGCCTCCTAGGATCTAGGTTTTAATTAGAAGTAATGATGGTAAGAATTCGAAACATAGTAATGTGGTCGTTAGATCAAGATATTTCAATGATCACTACTAGAAAAATAAAGATTTACATCGGTTATTATTTATTATTTACATCGGTTATGGAACCGATGTAAATAAGGCCGATGTAAATTTAAAAACAAATTTACATCGGTTATAAAACAACCAATGTAAATTTATCTTTATCTCTCTCTTTCTCTCTCTTTCATTATTCGCTCTCTGTAGCGTTTTTTCTTGCAGTTAGGGTTATGGAAACAGGGTCTGCGAGCCGTTTAATTGCTTGCTGTACTTCACGCGTGAGAACATTGAGGAACCCTCGCTTCGCCCCTTCGCATGAAGGAGTTTCTTGCCCTTTCCTGGCTTAATGTATGCTCCATCGAGTAGAGTACGAGAGAGAAGGGCTCTTGGAGGGGAATCAAATTATTTTATAATAATAAGGAAATAGAAAGCAAGTAGTTAGCCTAATCCCAAGCATTATAACAATCAATGGCAGATCTCTTCCCTCTTCTTTCTTTGCTAAAAACCTTCACACTAGAAGACCTTGATTGGTTTGAGAGGCGTATAGGTCCTATCTTACCATCCTGCGACTAGGTATTCCACCGGTATCTGGTCGCTTAGGTTGCTCCTCAAGCTGGCAAGCGCCGGATATTAGCCCTCGTTGGAGTAGCGGTTGGTGTAGCGGTGGAGCACGAGCGCAAGGTTGTGGAGTTCAGAGATTCTAAGGAGGATTTGGAAGAAAGAAATGAAGGATTGGTGCTGCGTGTGGAAGAAGTTCTGCGTGTGGGAAGAAGAACCGAAACCCTAGCACTAGTGAAAGAGTAAAGTGAGTGCGCAGATGAGGGAGGAAAAGATTGAGAAATTTCGAGGAGTGGTGCGCGACTACGTGAGCAAGCACATCTAATTTGGCCTATGAACCACGAAGCCACGATTCAATTTCAGTACATTTTTTATCAAAGTGGGGAATATTTACATCGGGTTCATTGAAGAACCGATGTAAATATGTTCATATTTACACCAGTCTTCACAGAACCGATGTAAATATGTTCATATTTACACCGGTCTTCACAGAACCGATGTAAATATGTTCATATTTACATCGGTTCTTTGAAGAACCGATGTAAGTAAGCAATCAGGTTTTGTTTTATTTACAAAAATGCCACCGTGTTTCATATTTACATCGGTTTACCAAATAACCGATGTAAATGTCGCGATGTAAAATAGACTTTTTCTAGTAGTGGATTCGTCGGATTATAATGGTTCGTTTATTAGTGTAATTTTTTTCTATAATAAGATGTACGTCACTAAGTTAGAAACATATTTGGCTTTCTTGTCTGCTTTTAAGATATCACACTTGAGTTGTCTTAAGTCTTCTCATTTTTATTAAGCAATGTCTTCTTTAGTTTTAAGGGGTCTTTAGGGAGCTAATGGTTAGTGCCAAGGTTGTTCTCATAAGGGATTTTTCGAGCAACATATTTAGGGAGGTCACCTTGACCAAGTCTTCTGCACCTAGTGTGTCTAGTCCCAACTCTTTCCACTGAGAAGATAACAGTAATTATGCTTTGGATCAAGAGGACGACGACCAAGTAGTGGTTCATGAGGTTGTCCATTGAGATGAAGAAAGTTTGTTGCTACACGGTGGTTATGAGCGGGTTGCTAAGAACTTGAGTGAGTACTTAGAATAATGATCTTTTCAAAACAAGAGGGAGGAGGTGAATTGTTCCCTTTTTCAACTCTTCTTGAAATAACTTTCTTGAATCACTAGTCAATGGAAAAAAGAAACTTGTGGAGTATAAAAGATAAATAAGATGTATGGCAAAATATGAAAGTAAGGGAAATAAAGATTTGTAGGAGGGTTTTAGACTGGTTCAAGTCAAATGATTCTATATCCAATATCAATAAACTCATTCTTAAAGTGATTTTTTTCGCTATCTTTAAATGTTTTTATTACAACCACACTTCACATACGACACATGCAATTACATCAAAGATAATGACCTTAACCTTTATGAATAATCCTCAAGAAAAAAATGTAGAAACACTTTACACATATCACATTAGCTAGATGCAGTTAACATAAATCATAGAAAAGAAAGATATTACCTTAATGATTAAAATTCAAACTTATGAACACTCTAGCAAGAAAATATTACCTTTTACACTTTGTCTTCGATGATCTTTGATGCAATGAAAAGATTTTAAAACTAATGCAAGACTTCTTAAAAGACTCATGGAGTATATGTAAATCAAATATCAGATTAATGTTAATATATCTGAGGTAGTGTAATATTTATAATATTTTTTCAACTACCCATAATCGATTATTTAAAGTGGTAATTGATTATGATGTTCTTTATTGTTTCTGAAAATACAACTAGAATAATTTAATCAATTATTTCATAACTTAATTAATTACTAAGGAGAAAAAGTTAAAAAAATAAATAAATTATAATTGATTATTTAAAAGCATAATCGATTATTACAAAGTGAGTATTTTAAAATCTTTTGTACATACTTACACATAATCAATTAATACTAATGATAATCAATTATTGTGTAAAAATCATTTTCCAAAAAATATTAATTTGACTTACCCTAAATGCTAGACACATAAATTCATACAATTAAAGCTAATAACACAATACAATTCATTATTGTTCTCCATCATTAAATCAAAGGTAATGAGCTTCCTTCTTCATGAACTTCAATCATCATAAATACTCTCTATTGTGTAGCATGATAAAAAAATCTCTCCCTATTTTATGATGCTAAGTTGTGTAGTGTTGCATGAGTGTGTGAGCTGCATAGTTAGGATATTGTTAAATACAAAACAAAATACAATATAGACAATAATAAAAGATATATATAACAATAATAGCAAACAACAACAAAAAATTCTCCCATTTTTTAGGATAACAACAAAAGGATAGTTATATTTCATTCATGATAAATTTCAATGAAATACGAACGTAAGAGAGAAATAGCATAAATAAAGTACAATACATCAAAACACAAATATGAGAATTAAAGCAAAATAAGAGGATCATTTCATTCATTCCCCTTTATCTTCATTAGGTTATGACCCTTCACCAATATGAGCCTTCCTAAGTCTTCTTTGAATGCTTGATTTCTTCTCATTTAGTTTCCCAAACTACAACTCATCTAGAACTTATGTTTCTATTTGACAATTTATTATTTCTTCCAACCTTTTTTCAATATGTTATCTTTTCCATTTGATTAGGCTACTCAAGAATAGGTTTACGTTCCTACAATTCTACCTCTGGTAATCCATCTTTGTAGACAAAGTTGTCTCCCTAACACAATATGATAATGGATACTAAATAAGCCTTACCATCAATTTAAATATTGTTCTTAAAGGGATACAATATTAACATATTTTTAGTTGTCATTTAAGCATGATTGCTCTCCTTAGGAACAAGAATCCATACATGACATTTGCTAATAATCTTTCATCAATTTTCATACCTCTAGTTTTGAATATGGAGACATTATCTATATTTGGATCCTTTAAGAAACTCTTATAATCCCCTAACTTGTCAAAATATTCAAGTCCAATAGTGATTTTGACTCCATTATCAATAATAAGCCCAACAAGGTCTAAATTTAATTTTTCCAGAATTATCTCTCTTCACTTTGAATATATCACACCCTTTTTTAATTTTATGTTGGCAAAGAAGGCCTTCACCAAGACAGGATAGTAAATAACTTGCATTTCAACAAAGTTCTTCATCCCTTAATCAATTAGAAATTCTTGAAACAAAAAGCCAAAGCCTCTAATCCAATTTACATTAAGATATTTGTGTGTTATTAATTTTCTATCCTTTTAGTCAATTTTAAATTGGACTTGAATATTTAGATAAGAAATTTAGCCATCAAGGTTTATTGACCTTGATACAATAAGGCCCCTTTTTTTAGTGCCATTTCTTCATTATCTTGGTGAGTTGTGAAGAAGATGAAATAGGTTTTTATAAAAAAAACATAGTGAGGAAATAAAATTCTAAGGTATCAAAGTAGTTCAGTATTTGAGGCTTTTGTAAGCCCAACTCAAAATTTCACACACTTATAGCATATTTTGATTCATGTAAGAGTAATTGGTGAGAATAGATACTCTAATGGAATTTAATTGGCAGAATTTATGACATTGAGTCATTAGATTCATATACCAATGCATGGAGCCATTGCAAAATGAAAGGTTATGAATGAGAACATTCCAATTAATTGATTATATACCTAGATAATTGATTAACTTATGCTAAGATATAGAATGCAACATGAATGTTGTTACATTTAATCAATTACTACTAAGCCTAATTGAATTTATATTTAATCATTTAGGTAAAGATGATATGTTATAGTAGTATCTCCAACTAATTGATTTTTCATAATATAACAAATTATTTTTATAATAAAATTAATTGATTTTTCATAATATAATAAATTATTTTTATAATAATAATAATCAATTATTCTTAGAGTTATTAATGTATTTTCATATTTCAAGCATTCAACACTCATCATTTAATATTGTATTAATCAATAATGCTTAATTCTCCTTTGATAACTAGAATATATCCCTAAGTAGTGGTTTGGTGAAAATGTTAGCCAATTGATGAGTGTATCAGCATACTCTACAAAGCAATCACCCTTAATGATGTGATTCATAATTAAATGATGCTTAATTTTTATATGTTTAGTTCTAGAATGCATAATCAGATTCCTAGTTAGGTTAATTACAATAGTACTATCATATTTTAATGGAATGTGATATGTTAGAGTCTTCAAATTGTTGTTTTATCTATAAAATTGGTCAACAATAATGTATTCAACTTTAATAGTGGAAAGAGCTACACAAGCCTAATTCTTAGAGTTCCAAGATACTAAAGAACACCCTAGCATATGGGAATTTCCATTAGTGCTTTTTCTTTTAAGCTTACATCCCTCATAGTCAAAATTAGAGTATCCTATTAGACTAAGTGATGCTCTACTTGGATACCATAAACTAAAAGATTTTTCCCTCCTTACACATACATAAACATTTTGGTAATTTCTAGCTTACTTGTACTTATATATAGTAGAGATTCAATCATTCCTCTATATTTTGATTGATCAACAAATTTTCCCTTGACATCTACATCAAGTTAGCATGAGGTAGCCATATATGTAACTGATCGTTTAAGTTATTAATTTAAACTTCTTATGTAGGTCACTACAACATTTGGTTTGGCTAATGAATATTTCATCTTTCAATTGTTTGATTTTCAATCCAAGGGAAAATGCTAGCTTTCCCATCATGAAAATTTCATACTCCCCATGCATTACGCTAGCAAATTCTTAACTACGAGATGGATTAATTACATATACTTGTACAATAAATATATAGTTTTCAAATTTCTTAATGAAAAATATGGAATCAAATCTGCCTCTCCTAAAACCTTTTTCAAGTAATAAATTACTTAACCTTTTATACCAAGACTTAGGAGCTTGCGTGACTCCACATAGTACCTTTATCAGCTTATACACATGATTTGGTTACCTAAAGTCTATGGATCTACATATACCTCTTCTTTGATGTAACCATTTTGAAAAGCACTCTTAATATCCATTTAGAAAAACCATTTCGAAAAACACTCTTAATATCCATTTCGAGAATCATAGGCAAGGAGTAGTTGGATGGCAAAGTGCCTTTGGCTGGTTTTGAGACCAAGACCCCAAGCTTCTTTAGGACTCAATTAACCATCAAGGCATTTTAATTATGCTTGTAATGTTGATAATTTATTTATCTTTTACTTGTTTTCTTTAGTACGTGAGAACTACTTTGTATAAGTCAGTTTGATGTGAATGAAGAGACAGATTTGGATGTGAACTTTTCTGAAGTGTGAGATTTTCTCCGCTAGGGTTCTTCCTTGTACCATTGATCTTATCAAGAATTCGCTAAAATTCTTGTGGCGATCCTTAGGGCTTATCAAACGTCAATTGTTTGTGGCGCCTATCCTCTTCCTCACCCATTTTTCTGTTCCTTTGTTTCATACTTCCGCATTGCTAATTTCCTGATTCTGTCCAAATTTTCTTATATCCATATCTCATGTTTTACTAATCCTTTTTCGGTGATTTATATGTCTAAATTGATGTTCAGAAAGTCATCTTTCCTCTCGTTTTGGAATCGTCGATTTCGAAGTTGATTAGGCTGAGATACGAAACTAAGTTAACCTTACGTTTCTGGTTGAATTCGTGGTCTGGTTCACATCATTTGGTATTCAGAGCAAGGTTAGGGTTCATTCCATGTTCATCATTGTTCAATAACTTTAATCCTTTCAATCCATGTGATTTGGGCTAAGTTGCTGTTGAGTGTTAAATATATGCTTGTTTTATTGGGAATTTTTGTTTAGTTTCATTTTCAGTTGCTACAACTTCAAAGCTTAAAAAAAAAAAAAAAAAAGGGTACAACAACTGTATTCTAAATTCAGTGCCCCCCACTTGTTTGTTAAAATTCCTAAGTGTCTTCTATAATCATTTTTTTTTCTCTTTCCGTAAAATTGTGTTTGTCTTGCTGATTTTGTTAGTAGTAAAATTGTTCTTTACTACTTCTTTGTTTTGCTGGTGCTAAATTCTGTTTAAGCCCTATCGACCCTTAAAGTGATTCTTGGTGATAGATTGTTTGATTCAAGTAAGAACTCTAAGTGGGAGAAAGAGTGGTAAAAGGCAAGAGTGAAATATTAGAGAAAAAGCCATAAAAGAGAGCACGATACACGAGTGGTACATCTTTGAGTAGAAACACGTGAGAAGAGTAGTGAGGTCCTATTACTTCATTGTGTTTGGTCCTTTTTTTTTTTTTACATAAAATATGGCAAGTACAGGTGGTGGTGGTTCCCCTCCTCTAGGGGGAGACAATAGTTTGCTGATTGATGCCATTACAGCCCGAATGCAAAGAATGTTGACAGAGCATATTGAGGAGCTGTATGGGAGAATTGAACAACTAGAAAATCAAGGAAATGGCGATGATGGTAGAGGTAGAAGGAGGAGAAATAACGAGGGTGATGCTAGAGAGGACAGAATTGAAGGAGTAAAGTTGAACATACCCCCTTTTAAAGGAAAGAGTGATCCAAAAGCATATTTGGAATGGGAAATGAAAATTGAGCAACTATTTGCATGCCATAATTACACAGAAGATAAAAAGATGAAGGTGGCAGCCATGGAATTCACTGACTATGCTCTCATTTGGTGGAACCAACTACAAAGGGAGAGGGTGAGATATGAAGAACCCTTGGTGGAAAGTTGGGAAGAAATGAAGAGGCTAATGAGAAGAAGATTTGTTCCTTCTTATTATCAAAGAGATCTTCACAACAAGCTCCAAAGATTCACACAAGGTAGCAGAAGTGTTGATGAATATTACAAAGAGATGGAGGTTTCCATGATTAGGGCTAATGTTATGGAGGAGCGAGAGGCTACTATGGCTCAATTCCTACATGGGCTAAATAGTGATATAAGGGGATGTTGTGGAGCTGCAAAATTATGTGGAGTTGGAGGACTTAGTACATCAAGCTTCCAAGGTGGAACAACAATTGAAGAGAAAGGGTGCCATGAGGAGGAGTTCATCTAATTTTCACTCTCATAGTTGGAAGGACAAAAATAAGAAGGAGGGAGGATCATCAACAAGCAATCCCAATGTTATAGCTCACAGAACTCAAAATAAGTCTGATGAGGCACTTAAGAAAACAAGGAGTAGTGAGATTAAGTGCTTCAAATGTTTGGGAAGAGGTCACAGCTTCTCAATGTCCCACTAAGAAGACTATGTTACTTAAGGAGGATGGAGAAGTAATTAGTGAATCTTCTTCAGATTCTCCATCTAGTGATGAAAATGAGCATGAAGATGAAAGAGAGTTAGAAGGAGATTTGTTCATGATTAGAAGGATGTTGGGTAGTCAAGCAGTTGAATTGGATGATTGTCAAAGAGAAAATATTTTTCATGCAAGGTGCTTCATTCAAGGGAAGTTGTGCTCTTTGATCATTGATGGAGGGAGTTGCACTAACGTGGCTAGTGCAAGGTTGGTTTCAAAACTGAATTTGGACACTAAGCCACACCCGCGACCTTACAAACTTCAATGGCTTAGTGAAGATGGTGAGATGACCGTGAATAGGCAAGTTGAAGTGGGTTTTTCCATAGGGAAATATGAAGATTCTATTTTGTGTGATGTGGTGCCTATGGAGGCTTGTCATTTGCTTCTTGGGAGACCTTGGCAGTATGATAGGAGAGTCATGCATGATGGTTTCACTAATAAGTTCTCTTTTGTGCATAAAGACCGCAAAACTACTCTTGCACCTTTGGCTCCAAGAGAAGTTAGTGAGGATCAACTAAAAATGAGAAAGAAAAGAAAAGAAGAAAAGAAAGAAGAAGAGAGAGAAAGGAGAAAAGAAAAACAGGGTGAAAAGAAAAAGGAAAAAGAGGGTGAAAAAGAGAAAGAGAAAAAAAAATCAAATATGTTTATAAAAGAAAAAGAAGTCAAAAGGGTTATGCAATTGAGAAAGCCAATACTTTTACTTTTGAGTAAAGAATGTAATTCAAACAGCCCATTTTCTACTAACTCTCTTCCAAAAGAGGTTTCTTCTTTGTTGCAGGATTTTGAAGATGTTTTTCCCAAAGAAGTACCCATAGGTTTACCCCCTCTTAGGGGCATTGAGCATCAAATTGACCTTATTCCAGGAGCCTCATTGCCTAATAGACCAGCCTATCGAAGCAATCCCCAAGAAACCAAGGAAATTCAGAAGCAAGTTGAAGACTTAATGCAAAAGGGGTGGGTTAAAGAAAGCTTGAGCCATGTGCAGTCCTAGTCATTCTAGTCCCTAAGAAAGATGGAACTTGGAGGATGTACATAGATTGTAGAGCTATCAATAACATCACAGTAAAGTATAGACATCCCATTCCTAGGTTAGATGACTTGTTGGATGAATTGTATGGTGCTTGTGTCTTCTCTAAAATTGACTTGAAAAGTGGATATCATCAAATTAGAATTAAAGAAGGAGATGAGTGGAAAACAGCCTTTAAAACTAAATATGGGTTGTATGAATGGTTGGTTATGCCTTTCGGGTTAACCAATGCTCCTAGTACCTTCATGAGGTTAATGAATCATGTATTGAGAAAATTTCTAGGAAAGTTTGTTGTGGTCTATTTTGATGATATTCTTATATATAGCAAATCTTATGATGATCATGTGGTGCATTTGAGGTGTGTTTTGGAAGCACTTCGGGTCGATACATTATATGCTAACATGGAAAAATGTGTGTTTTGTATGGATCATGTAGTTTTTCTTGGTTTTGTTGTTAGCTCACAAGGAGTGCAGGTTGATCTAGAGAAGGTGAAAGCAATTCAAGATTGGCCAACCCCCAAAAATATAAGTGAGGTAAGGAGCTTCCATGGCTTAGCAAGTTTCTATAGGAGGTTTGTTAGAGATTTTAGCACTTTGGCTGCACCTCTTAATGAAATAGTAAAAAAAAATGTTGGATTTAAATGGGGAGAAAAACAAGAGAAGGCTTTTGCTACCCTTAAGCATGAGTTAACTAATGCCCCCATTCTTGCATTGCCGAATTTTGTAAAATCTTTTGAAATTGAATGTGATGCATCTAATGTGGGTATTGGTGCTGTTTTGATGCAAGAAGGTCATCCAATTGCTTACTTTAGTGAGAAGTTAAATGGGGCTGCCCTAAACTATCCTACTTATGATAAGGAATTGTATGCATTAGTGAGAGCTTTGAAAACTTGGCAGCATTATCTCTTGCCAAAGGAATTTGTAATCCATAGTGATCATGAGTCCTTAAAGTACTTAAAAGGCCAAGGGAAGTTAAATAAAAGACATGCAAAATGGGTAGAGTTTTTAGAACAATTTCCTTATGTCATAAAACATAAAAAGGGAAAAGCGAACATTGTTGCTGACTGCTTTGTCTAGAAGGTATGCACTACTCTCTACTCTTGAAACTAAAATTTTTGGACTTGAACCTTTAAAGGAAATGTATTTGCATGATTCTGAATTTTTTGAGATATATGCTAATTGTGAAAAAGTGTCTCAAAATGGATACTTTAGGCATAATGGCTACTTGTTCAAAGAGAAAAGATTATGTGTGCCTAAGTGTTCCATAAGGGATTTGTTGGTAAAAGAAGCCCATGAAGGTGGGTTGATGGGACATTTTGGAATCCAAAAGACTTTAGAAACGTTGCATGAGCACTTTTACTGGTCCAATATGAAACATGATGTGCATAAACATTGTCAACAATGCATTGTTTGTAAAAAGGTAAAATCAAAAGTGATGTCACATGGTTTATATACTCCCCTACCTGTTCCTGATTTTCCTTGGATTGATATATCTATGGACTTTGTTTTGGGGTTGCATAGAACTAAGAATGGGAAAGATTCTATTTTTGTGGTTGTTGACAGGTTTTCAAAAATGTCACATTTTATACCTTATAAAAAGGTTAATGATGTTTGCCATTTAACTGACTTGTTTTTCAGAGAAGTTGTGCGGCTCCATGGACTACCCATGAGCATTGTAAGTGATAGGGACACCAAGTTCCTAAGTCATTTTTGGAGAACGTTGCGGGGTAAGTTGGGTACTAAATTACTTTTCTCTACTACTTGTCATCCCCAAACTGATGGACAAACTGAGGTAGTGAATAGAATTTTAGGTACTTTGCTTAGGAATGTTTTAAAGAAAAATCTTAAATCTTGGGAAGAACATTTGCCTCATGTAGAGTTTGCATATAATAGGGTTGTCCATAGCACATCTAATTGTTCACCATTTGAAATTGTGTATGGATCTAATCCTCTGACACCACTTGACTTGTTACCTATACCTAACATTTCTGAATTTAAGCATAAAGATGCACAGGCTAAGGCTGAATATGTGAAGAAGTTGCATGAGCGAGTGAAAGCTCAAATTGAAAAGAAAATTGAAAGTTATGCCAAGCAAGCCAACAAAGCAGAAAGAAAGTTATTTTTGAACCTGGTGATTGGGTTTGGGTACACATGAAAAAAGAGAGGTTCCCTTAACAAAGGAAGTCCAAACTTCAACCTAGACGAGATGGACCATTCCAAGTCCTTTCCAAAACAATTCAAAATGTATTAATCATTGAAGGCCAATAGTGACTTAGATAAAATAATAATAGTTATAATAAAGTGCCTTTGGCTAGTTTTGAGACCAAGACCCCAAGCTTCTTTAGGACTCAATTAACCATCAAGGCATTTTAATTATGCTTGTAATGTTGATAATTTATTTATCTTTTACTTGTTTTCTTTAGTACGTGAGAACTACTTTGTATAAGTCAGTTTGATGTGAATGAAGAGACAGATTTGGATGTGAACTTTTCTGAAGTGTGAGATTTTCTCCGCTAGGGTTCTTCCTTGAACCATTGATCTTATCAAGAATTCGCTAAAATTCTTGTGGCGATCCTTAGGGCTTATCAAACGTCAATTGTTTGTGGCGCCTATCCTCTTCCTCACCCATTTTTCTGTTCCTTTGTTTCATACTTCCGCATTGCTAATTTCCTGATTCTGTCCAAATTTTATTATATTCGTATCTCATATTTTACTAATCCTTTTTCGGTGATTTATATGTCTAAATTGATGTTCAGAAAGTCATCTTTCCTCTCGTTTTGGAATCGTCGATTTTGGAGTTGATTAGGCTGACATACGAAACTAAGTTAACCTTACGTTTTTGGTTGAATTCGTGGTCCGGTTCACATCATTAGGAGAAGAAGATGTTAGAAGAAGAAGAAACAAGGAGGAGAAGAAGTTAGAAGAAGAAGAAACAAGGAGAAGAAATTAGCAGAAGAAGAAACAAGGAGTAGAAGAAGTTAGAAGAAGAAGAAGAAGAAGTTAGGAGAAGACGAAGATAGAAGAAGAAGAAGAAACAAGGAGAAGAAGAAGTTAGAAGAAGAATAAACAAGGAGGAGAAGAAGAAGAAAGGAGTAGAAGAAGTTAGAAGAAGAAGAAACAAGGAGAAGAAGAAATTAGAAGAAGAAGAAACAATGAGGAGAAGAAAAAGAAAGGAGTACAAGAAGTTAGGAGAAGGAGAAGTTAGAAGAAGAAGAAACAAGGAGGACAAGCAGAAGAAAGGAGTAGAAGAAGTTATGAGAAGAAGAAGTTAGAAGAAGAAGAAACAAGAAGAAGAACAAGTTAGAAGAAGAAGAAACAAGGAGAAGAAGAAGTCAGAAGAAGAAGAAACAAGGAGAAGAAGAAACAAGGAGGAGAAGAACAAGAAAGGAGTAGAAGAAGTTAGGAGAAGAAGAAACAAGGAGGAGAAGAAGA